>CM070074.1:53373205-53973205 GCA_036250285.1 Pyrocoelia pectoralis
GTTGTAAAGATTGATCCTTATTCAATAAAATTAATTGATTGTAGTGATAAAGTAGAACTCATTTACTCAATGGTAGAATATTATTATATCCTAATTTAAATTACCTGCAACTTCTCATATAGTATTTCTAAAATTCTACAAAATATCCTAGATACTGTTGTATGATTGCAACTAAATCTAAGTGCCAACAGTGCAACACCGATAACACTCAAATGTCGATTGTGGTAATTAACAAGTAGCAAGTCGTCATGACATGTTACCAAAAAGAAAGAAAGGTAACCACATACTTATTATGGTGCAGTTTTAAGGGCCCCATTCACATTGAGATTGGTATCGATACGTGTATCGCGACATGCAGCGATACATGTATCTGAGATTTGTCTCAAACGGAGAGCTCCATTCACACAGGTTTGTAATGATACTAGTTTTCGAAATGTGCATACATATTTCGTGTTTTTCATATAGAAGTGAAACGGTTCCTCCTGAAGCTGTAATAGCAGCTTCATCAGTGGTATTAATGGAGTGCTTATAAGAAAATCGTCGACGAAAGAGAGTATGGACAAAATTATTATTGTTTGATGCCGAAGATGTTTATAAGCATTGAGGAAGTCCTCCCAAAATTCACGATTTTCTGCAATACCCTTGGAATAACTAAATGCAAAACTACTGTGTTTTACGACACCTAATATGATACCAGCACATACACGGTCGCAGTGCAGTGCGACAAACAACTAGACAAGCGGATTACTGAGACTGCGATACTGATACTTCCACATACACGTCGAGATTTGTCTCTCTATACTGATTACTGATACTTGCGACATGTATCGATACCTATCTCAACATGAATGGGGCCCTTTAACGTTCGGGATTTTATTTTATGAGAACATTATGATTTATGATCTCATAAATGTACCTGCTATAAAATGTCTCGAACATACACGACCGTTATTTAAGTTTTAATTCAGTTATCGCTTCTTTTAAGGGCTGCGATCCACTTGAATGAAATATCGATCGAACAAACTAAATTTTTTAAACAAGTAAAGGGCAGTAAAGGTTATGTTTGTACTCCAAGCGAAATATATGGTCCCGTCATGCAGATGCCTTAAATTGGAGTTCAGTGACTCTAACAATCAACAAATGAATATTTCAAATTTTGCAGGTTATGGTGAATTGTCAACACGACCAAAATGTAAACAAAGATGACTCAACAGTGGTTTACAAATGGCCGAACTTCCGTCACCAATTTTTATGCAGCAATGATACGATACTCTCCTTCCTCTCTATTCTTTATTCAATGGTTCAATGTGTGTAGCTGGACCGACTTTACTCTAGCTTCGCTGCGTGAAAATGGACCACGAGTCCCGTCAATGGGCGACGGAGAAGTAGCAACAAAGACAGATAACTAGCTTGGCGCGAAATGAACGCAAATGCATTTTGCTGTATCACGCGATACATTTTTATGAAGTAGGTAATTAAGGATTTAATTTTATTTAACTTCAATGACTCGAAGGTATTGTTTTGCACCTGCATGCAAAAGTGGAAAACTCATAAACGGCATAGAGATTTTCCTAGAAAGGGCCAAGTATTGCAATTAATTGAATAAACCGGACTATACCTATATTAAAGTGAAGTCGTGAGTGAAATACACCTTAATTCCTTAATATTAAATGCATTGATTCCAATTCCGATAAATAAATAAACTTCAAACTTGAGATTTGTCCGGGCCCTACGCACGTGCGTATAATGTAGGTATAAACCGGCGCGGCGCTGAGCAGAATGGCAATAAGAATTTACAAACAAAAATAAATTTTGCTCATTTATTTATATCTATTATTGATGTTAAGTATTTTTGTAACAGAGTCTTTTTAATTTCATATTTATACATACATATACTTTTTTAAACTGAATGCAATAAAACAAATTTTTTTTGAAAGTGCTCATTTTTGTACCTACCTCAGTTCTACGTTAAATATAAATACTAAATAGTAAACAAACTTAAACATCAATACTTTCCAGTTGTCTGTCCTTACTCCTTGTCTAATACCGCGGCCACACTATGCTCCTCCCGCTGCTTCTCGTGTTGCCCCTCGCGTTGCCGCGAATATTGCCCTAGCAGCCACACACTCTCCTACTCGCAACATTCAACATTCATCGCCGTTCTGCTCATTGCAGTATTCGCCTTGCAACGGACGATGACATTGCTGCAGCGCGCCGCCTTATGCCTTTACAGCATAGCAAATTATTTAAATGTTTTAACAGAAAATAGTGTATCTAAACGATGTCGTCGTCGCATTCAAAGGAGATGTGGATGACATCGATGCATCGTAACAGGACAAGGTGTGCTGTTATTAATGTCATTGTCACAAGTACATACCTACTTTATTTATTGAAATTAAAATAATTACTGTAGAAGATTACGTTGAAATGGATAGTAGCTATAAGTACATTTTTATATAATTATTCAATGCGAGTGTGTGGCTGGTCAGTGGTCACTCGCGCTCGAATTGCCTCTCCTTTGACTCGCGCTACAAAAACCGGCACAAAATGGACCGCCGGGCAGGACGAGTACCAGGACGAGTGGCATGACGATGACGAGTAACGCAGCCACACTACGTCTCTGCCCACTTCCCTTGCTACTTCTCTGGCCACTCGTCGAGTGTGTGGCCGGTATAAGACACGAACGAGATTCGCAGTGCGGGACACTCGCCGACCGGCAGTCGGTCCACCTAACTTATTATCATTGAACTGTACGCTATACGCAACTGGAAAGGAAACGCGCATAAGTAACACTGAAGCCACTCCCAAGTTAAAGGTAGTATCTTGTAGATACTTTTGTTGCGCAGTTTTTTGCAGCGGCTGCTAAAGTTGCGTACGGTGTTCACACACCAGCCGAAAGTAGCGCAAAACGCGCAGTTTTTATGCTGCAGCTGCTACAGAAGTTGCAGGTCGAGACAAGTAAGGTTGCACATACGTTCACACAGCGCTACTTTTGCAACATGTTTTGGTTGCAGCTGCAGTTTATTCGTGTACGTTGTGGGAAACGTTTCTTTATATGTAGTCCAGACTTAGACAAAATATAGCTGAACCCTGAACAAATTGATGCAGGTAGACGGGTCGATGTAGACCATAGAAAAAGTACCACTTTTTCTATGATGTTGAGATGTTCCACTTTTTGGATACAGTTACTGAAGCCGGCAACTTGCAACACAGTACCGCAATGAGGGCAACGTCACACCCCAACAAGATCGTACCTCTGTGGCAATGTCTATGATACTCTAACGTAGCATATTTCATATTAGTCTGTATACCGTGTGACAATTTTCAAAGCGGGACATAGCCGAATAGCATGGGAATCACATATTTGCAGTTTGTTGATCATCAGTTTCATCTACAAGAAAGTAATGATGTCTATCGAAAGAGCATTATTTTCTGAGCCTGTTTATTACCAATATTTGGTATTTATACCTATTCACTACTTTTTTAATTGGGAAATATAATTTTCAAATGTTAAAAATATGAGTAGCCATGACATGTCAAATTCGAATAATTTTGAATATTATCAAATCAAACATTTTCAATGATGTAATATGGCATTTTCCTGAAAAATTTAACCACAAATAATGATAGATAATAATAGTTATTACAACAAGGAACGAGTGTTTAAATAGGCAACAGGTCTAAAACTTAATATTGAACATTATTTGAATTTGACATGTCATGGCTGCTCATACTTTTTAACTTTTGAAAATTATTTTTTAATTTAAAAAGCAGTGAATTAGTAAGTATACCAAACAATTTGGTATAAACAGGCTCAGAAAATAATCCTCTTTCGATAGACATCATTATACCATTCTTGTAGATATAATTGGTGAGCAGCAAACTGCAAATATGTGATTTCCCATGCTATCCGGCTATTGTCCCGCTTTGACACTTGTCACACGGTATATAAAAACAGCTGGAGTGGGTTTGAAAGGGATCTTTTGCTTGACTGTTTACAACTATTCTTAACATCGTGCAGCGTGTAACTAAATTTGAATTGTATTGTGTATAAAACACGTGTTTTAATCCAGGAATACCTCGTTATTCTAATCTTTTTATTGCAATTATTTAACTATTTTAATATCTTCATATTTGTTACCTGTAAGGTGTTGTACTGTTAGCGTTTCCTAAATATGTTTGTAATTGATAGCGGTGTAGCTTGCTAGACGTGGTCTGTCGATTGTACTGCTAACTTTAATTTCATTATGAAATCGAACCCCGGCATTACCAACAATTAACCGAGTCTAATTCTGAACTGCTGTGTATCTAACTAACCACTTCGGCTCGAAGGCTTTGCATACGGTGAAAACTAATCATGCTAACTGTTATTAGGATTGCATTTTAATACTTTGTCCCGTGGTAATCATGTTTTTGCCCCACGCTTAGTTGGAGGCAGTTTCGATTCCCCTAAATGTGTGATTGGGTGATCACGTCTGGCGAGCTGAACTACAACT
Source organism: Pyrocoelia pectoralis (assembly GCA_036250285.1). Taxonomy (NCBI): domain Eukaryota; kingdom Metazoa; phylum Arthropoda; class Insecta; order Coleoptera; family Lampyridae; genus Pyrocoelia; species Pyrocoelia pectoralis. The sequence goes on from CM070074.1 coordinate 53,377,702, forward strand.
TTAGTCTGCGTAACTCCCCTCACAAGGGCCAGATACCCATGGGGGGCCCATTTTACATTAATCTTTCTTACGTTTTAGAGCCTATGTTTGATAAGTAACGTATGCAGGTAATTAGTGGAAATGCCAGGTGTCCTCCTTGATGCGCCTTTGTTTTACTTTTGGTTTGTTGTACAAAGGAGAGACCTATTGTCTTCTAGATAACGGTGACTAACTGTGTCCTTTGTGGATTTTTACCTGATGTTGAACCCTTTGTAACTGTGTACATTTTATCTTTTTAAACCCTTGACCCTTTTATTTAATATGCAATGTATTTGATTTGATTTCTTTGTTTAATTTGATTATTTATGTGCTATTTACAACTGCTGCATAAAGTATTTAAAATATGATCGAAGCGTATCAACAATGAAATTGTAAATGTTTTGTTCTTGATATTATTTAATAGTCTTGTTGCTATAATTTTGTATTTGAATTGACGTCATGTATGTAATTTTGTCAAAGGAGGAGTTTTTTTAGTGTTCGCACTTTTTCTCCTCCGAATCGTCGAGTAACTGTCAATAAATGCATTATTTTTGGTACAGTTAATGGTAGTTTTGATTCTCCTTCACGATTGGTTCACGACCAGTGTATTCGTACCTATTACACGATAGAGGGCCTGTTAGACGATCACGAGCTTGTGTTATTTTTGGGTGGGTTTGTTTTGGAGAGAGAAAGTTTAAATTTGTAGGCCATGTTTAGGGTTCCGCTTCCATTTGAAATTTGGTAAGGTGTCATGTGAGTTAGCGTTCCGAAAGCCTCTTAGAAACATTACAATGTAGACGGACTGGTCGGTGTTGGCGTTAGTTTATAAAGGATTCTGGCCGGTTGTCCACGCATTGTCATTGGTCGGCCAATGAGAATCAATCGTTGCTCAGTACGCAAGCGACTGTGTAGCAAGATCATGTGTGGTCGTCACACTACAGGTAAATTAAAATGTCATTTAACAAACAGATCGATGTTTTTTTATACTTCTAGCAGGTTTTTGTTTTTTTTAGTGATTCAAAGCAAGATTAGTTATATTAGGTATTGTACTATTGATTTATTTGCTAGAATCAATGAGCAGTATGTAATATTGTCGCATATCCCAACAATTAATTAACCTAAATATATGACTAAACTTGAGAAAAATTAGACTAATATCCTCGCTAAGTATCTTTACTTATAATGCAAACAGGTACAGAAGTGGCTTGGGAATTTTCTGTCAGCTGCTTGTTGGGGGTGGGGCCTTGAAGAAGGTAGTTTGGTACCAATCTCTGTTGTACACAATTGCCCGCCCCTGCGTCAGTGCGTCGCTTTTACACCTTATATCTTGTGCCTGTAAAAACGATTGTTGAAGTGCACGTTGCACGTGTAAACGACAGAATAAATACGTTCTGAATTATGTGCCAACTGTAGAGGAACTTCTTGTTTAAATAAATCAAAAAATATAGGTGATTGCTCCAATGACGCTGATGACGATTTAGGCGAGGAAATAAAGCACTAAAATAAGCCAAGCCTACCAAATTTTTGTAGTAATACGGATTGAGATGGGGTTTTTTAATTCGCTTCCTAAATTCAATAGGAAACTTTGTTTGTACCTACTTTTGATTATGTTTTTTTCGAAATTGCATTTGTGCAGTGGAAAATGCATCCTGAAAAATGCATTTTCATAGAAAAGATTCATAATTTCGTTATAAACTTCTAGAATCGACTCAATTCGGGTTCACAGGGATCCCCCCCTGGAGTTTCATTGAAGTTTCAGGCCTTTAGGAAACCGAAAATTGTTTCCGCGGATTTTTGGGTCGCTCAAATCGAATCTGGCACCGGATACTTTCTAACGGATATCTGGTGCACCACACCGGAGCATCAACGTCATCGTCTAGAGTTTCGCTTGAATTTTTGCCGGAAAACAATTTCGGTTCCCTATAGACTTGAAACGTCAGAGGATGACGTTGATTCCCGGATGCGGGACACCAGGTACGAGAGGAAGGGGGCGGTTTCCGGTGCCTGATTTGGAATCAGCAACCCAAAAAAAAAACCGGATGAGATGTCTAGAATCAGTTGAGAGTGATTTTCATAAAAAGCTTCGGAGATGATGTTCAGCCATCCTGAGCTCCAGGAGAGCGATGAGCCAATTTGTAGGTCATACCTATTCGGATCAGCGACCTCGAAAACCCTCGTGAACCCGAATTGAGTCGATTCTAGAAGTTTATAACGAAGTTATACGAATTTTTTCTATGAACATGCACTTTTCAGGATGCATTTTCTACTGCACAAATGCAATTTCGAAAAAAAACATGATCAAAAGTCGGTACAAAGTTTCCTACTGAATTTAGGAAGCGAATGCAAAAAACCCCATCTCAACCCGTCTTACTACAAAAATTTGATAGGTTCAGTGCTTTATTTCCTTGCGTAATTGGGAAGAAGTACCTATAGTTTTTTTTAATTTTATTTGTTTAAACAATTTTTGTATTTTTATATACATAATAATAAAACTGTTCCATTTTTTTTAAATAAGTAGATATATAAAATTTAGTTCTTATGAAGTCCGAGTGAAATATAACGGTCGTTACGCAGTAAAAGATATGTTATATTGCACTAAACCGACCTAAAGTATAGTTTTTGTTTATTTTTTTGCTTTGTTTTAATGTTGAAATATTTTTTTTTATTAAATACTATCAAAAATATAATCTTTTAACTTTCATTTCTGATCAATTCCACGCTTCCTAGAGCCGCTAGAAGTAGCGAGCGCTCATAATTACGTGGGGTTTTCCTACACTTTCGCCAGTCGCCGACGACTGCGACTGAGTAGCCGCGACTGGTAGTCGCCGCGACCTAATTCGTCAAACCAAGGCCACGAGACCTTGGTCAAACCCGTTTGACTAGCCCGCGCCATTTAAATGGTCGTCGCTCAAGGTGATCGCTGTTCTAGCCACAAGAAAAATGAATATTTCTGTAAAAGTCATTACTTTGAATGTTATTAAGTTATCAGGTGCATGAAGAATATCTCCTTCTCCTTTTAATTTTAGAATCTGAAAAACAGGAGCAACGAATTAGCCATGTTAAAAAATAGACGGTTGGAAGGATTTCAGGCAATTTTAATACAAAACCACCTGCCAAATATTATTTTTACAACTTCTTATAATTTACAACAATGCCTAGCAAAATGCAAAAATAGTTAACTTTCGTCGACGAATCAGTCGCGGCACCGCTCTCGGAGAGGTCCGGCGACTCGCTACCCGACGAACAGCAACCGGTCGCTGGTCGTAACGACTAGGTAGCAGGTTGGAAAACAGGAGGACGATAAAGGTTAAATGCAAAAATCTCATCCTATAGTTTACATGCAGTGCGCGAACTTTGTCATTTTTTGACGTTTGTTTGCAGAAAAAATGATATTGAATACTGCACCTGCAGCCGTAGTAAAAGTTTCAACTGATTTAATAACTTTTGCTGCGCTCGCAACATTCCGGAATAGCTGTTCACACACGGCTACTTTTTAAACTGCGTGCAAGCAAATACTTTACTACTATTAAAGTATTTGGTGCAAGTCAGCAAGTGCAACAAAAAAATTACTGCACGCAACCAAGCTGCGATCGCAACTTTGTAGGTTGCATGGGTGTTCACACTCGCTGCAGTTAAAGGTGCGCAATTTTTTAATGTGCAGCGCAGCAAAAGTAGCTATGTGTAGTGATACTACCTTTAGGAAACCATTACGAATGGGTATCTTTATCTTTCTCTTTTATCTCTCTCGTCGGCTCTACTACCGCAACAAGCCAGAAGACGACAGAAGTAGGGTACTTTCAAAATCTCGTGGCACTCGAGATGCGTGGCGGGATTTAAAACAATTTCGAAAAGTATGCACGATGTAAGCTTAACGCGCACTAGCCCGTCACGTTCCGTGACGTTGACCTTACGTTGACGGCCGTCGACGGATTGTTCTCACGTAGCTTATGGAAGGCGACGGAACGGACAAGTGCGATACGTCGAGAAACATCGGTAGGTAAAATGCCATCCTAAACATGTAGAGTAAATAAATATAGGTTTTGGGCTCATTTACGATTTTTTTTTATTGGCCCAATCGAAAGATTGTACAATTTTATGAGTCCCTGCAAAAAACAAAAATTTTTCAGGGCGTACAAATAACTTTAAAATAATAAAAACCCGAACGCTTGAGCTTCGCCGCGAAATTGCACTGTGACGTCACTACATGGAAATTCATAGTTCGGCAGCATTACGATACGTGAGGTTCGTTATACCGTTGTTAGCAAACGTCGATTGTTTCTTATCGAAATTAATTTTTTTATTGTTAGATTATCTAGGTATTTATTGGATATTGCCATGGCAGATACAGGAAAGAAGAAAATAGTTATAAATACTGTATTCATCTTCATCAAATCCAAAACTCGTAATAACTTCAACTTAGCGCCTAGTACATTTTAAATTTTCTCCCACGTAAAATTACTACCTGTACATTATAAAAATCTAAACAACTTTGTACCCTATCGTTTGCGGGATTTGCAATTTGTTTATTACTTATTTACATGTTAAAGAAAAATTTTCGAAGGTCTAAGTAACTCTGGGTGGTTACTGGATAGATTATACTATACTGCAAGGATTTGTTTCAATAAAGTTATTAGTTTACTACTAAGCTTTGTTTCTTAAATAATGAGTGTATTTTACCGACAAATACGTTCTGACGCTGTCAAAATTTAATTACCTACGTTGATGTAGCTCTAGAGTAGATAGCGTAGAAATCCAAAAATGTACCAGATTGTGTGTAATGTTATACTCCTATGCAGCTATGAACAAGGCTGAGGTGCCGTTATTTACTACGGGGAAAGAAATCTAATTTTCAGCTTTAACTGTGACATAATAATATGTAAAACATTAACTTAGTTTTACATTTTAACTCCTCTCATTTCTGTACTTATAAAATCGGGACTTTTATTAAAATATTCCATGACCATAAATAAGTCTACTTCCGCTTTCCGGTAGATTGGAAGAGTCACCTTTAATAAAATTTGCTTCACACATGTTTCTTAAAACAAACAATTTATTATAAAATACAAAACCGCTTCTAAATGGCACAAAAGTGATGGATTGTGAGAATGAAAATGCGTTGGTTAAAATGTACAGTTGCAATACCGACGATTCACGGTCATGCATTAAGTGACGTCACAACTCTCAGCGTCTGTATTGAGAAGCGCTCGTATTTAAAATGTAATAACTTGTGAACGGCTTATCGGATTGATTTGAAATTTTCAGGATTATTTACTGTTTAAGGATTTTATATGTAAAACAATTTTGAGCCATATCCACGGTTCATTAAATGAGCCCGTTTAAAGAACTTGATATTAGTATCGTAGTATCGCGTTTAAATAAATCCCGCCGCGCATCTCGAGTGCCACGAGATTTTGAAACTACTCTACCTACTCTGCATCTGTTTTTGTCAGCTTCAACGCCTACAATGCATTGAAATCGTCCGTATCCCTTCCAAGTTGCTTATAGCGTACAGTTCAATGCTTATACAACGTGGTCAGTGCCTTCCGTGCACAGGTAAATTTTGTTTTCCTCTTTTATTAATTCATTTGTATACCCTCTATATGGCTAAATCTTGTACTTTGTAGTTATGTTGTGATGCATGCCATCAGTTTTTCTCTGTTAGTGGTTTTTTTTTATCGGGGTATCAGGAAACCTTTTATAGGCTGCCCCGCTCGGCTCTATAGCGGGGGTGTGTGGGACTCCCTTACATCTAGTAAGGTATACCTCACTAAAACCCTTTCCTCTCTCTAATAGACGTAGACATATTGGCACAGACGGGAATCGCCAAAAGCATGCTTCCGTCCGTCCGTGGTCCGTAGCAGATGGTCGCCACCTGGATATCACCCTAGTATCATATCATTATCATATCCCCTGAATGTCATCATCTTTTATTTCCATTCTTTTTCCCTGGATTCATAAATCATGTTAATGAACTTTTCGGCGCACTTCCAATTTGTTTCGCATATAGCCATCCATCTTACTACAGTGTCCGGCCTTAGGTCCCCTCTCATCGCTATGTCAAGTGTTCTTCTTTCACCCTCCCACCTACCGCACTCAAAGACAGTTAGTTAGTGGTTAAATCATATTAAAATGCACGAAGTCAAATATAAGTGAAGATAATGTGGGGAGTGTGAATTTGTTTAGATAATTCTTGATAACGTAGCAACGTAATCGTGCTTGTTAAATATTGATTACTGATTAGAGTAGTAGAGTAGATTTTGTGCTATTCAATTTCCAAAATTTAAAATGACCGCCATTTTGCTGTTGTAAACTTTTGTAAAAAAGTTTTGAACAAACGTTGTAGATATTAAACTGTTGATTCCAAAGAACTTAGATTTTTTGAAATCCGACTACAACAATACAGATATAGAGACGTGTAAAAAAACAAAAGAAGGTCCATAATTCGAAAACAAAAGCCAATTAAAAAAAATTGTTTTAAAAATGTGTTAGTCTATAACCTCTATTACGTTGTCCACTTTGAGTAGAACCACCCTGTATAAGCACTTGAATAGCAACATGTATATATCCAAAGATTAGACATATATCATTTATATGGGAACATTTTAGACAAAACCACAGACAACTAATCAAACCCGCCACGTTTATAAGCAGCTCTGCGCAACTAAACTAGATGACACTACTGTCAGTTGCGCATACAGTTGTCCAATTGAATAACAACAACTTGGTTATTTGTTTGGTCAACAGAATGTTAGGTCAGTTAGGTGAGTGGGTGGTACACAAGATCAGGATCTTGGGTGGTACCACTGAACTCTAGTGGGTGGTACATACCTAAACACAAGAAATGCGTTGTCATGTAAAAGATATATACAGTTTGCGACACGATCATTCATTCCCACTGAAATATAAGCAACCTGGAACGCGCACCGTGCATTTAACCTGTAGGAAATAAACCGAGCGTGCGATAGCAATAACGAAGGGTCATTTTGTCCTTGTTGTACTCATTCACAGTTAAGCTGTTGAAGCATTTTGATTGTTTTACGAGTTTCGCGTTTGTCGGAAAATTACTTATACGATACAATAACATAATCAGCAAGACAGAGACCGAATGACCCTACAGTCACAGCACTGTGCTACTTGCTACAGTAATGTAATTCCCTTTCTGTCGGCTCGGCTGTAAGTTAAGCGTAAGCGTTCCAGGTTGCTTATATTTCAGTGTTCATTCCTCTCCTCTACTGCCATTCAAGTAGCTATAGTACACAGCTGTAACCAATTATTCATTTATGTCGATCATTCAATTGTGTATCTTTAATTACTAATTAGCTTACTAAGAAGTTAGAATATATATGTAGTGATTCAGTAAATTAGGTCTACTTGCTTCCTCTTTAAATTTAAAAATAGATTGACGTTAAATTGGTGTTTTATGCAAACTTTATCAAGTTCTGTTTATTTAAGTCACAGACAACCATGTTTCATTTTGTTTTGTGATATACTTCGCAATTTCGCATATGCTGCACGTATGAGTGGCAATACATTTTTTAATTATTTACAGACCGGAATTTAATAAAATTAGGAAATAGGTACATTTAAAAACAAATAACGTATAAGTCCAAACAATCTACAAAAACATGCAACAGCTGTCCGACGAATACATTGCTGTAGGATGCCGTATGCGCACCGAAGCAACGCGGTAGCAGTTTACTTTTTACACAGAAATTTTGCGAGTCCACGTGGAGTCCACATTCTGTATGTATCCTTTTTCTGGGGTTTCATGAGGTGTTTTCTTTTTGCATCACCACAGGTGTGCCACAGGGTTAGGCAAATGCACAATTATCACGTGATTGAAGTACCTTGCGTCATGTAGACATTTCTGCCTCAGGTTAATATAAAACTTAAATAAAGCTTTTAAAACGAATAGGGTTATTGAGAACTGAGTCAAATTATTTTTATAAAACGAATGGTGTGTATTGACAGAGGTGCCTTAAGTGTGCCACAAAATGCAAAAAGAAAACACCTATAGACTATGGGAACCACTACGAAAAGTGTCATTGTGCTGTGCTGTTATTTAGACACTACAAAGTAAAACAACAAACAAAGAATTTAAATGTAATCAATTACAATACGTTTAATATTTTTTTACTACGTATTAAAATGTTATATTTTCCATTTTATTAATAAATTAGATAACCAAAATCATGGGTAGTGATAGAGCTGTGTTAAACATCAAATTCAATCAAGATCAAGGTTAGGATCATATATCATACCTAATATTATAAATATGAAGTGTTTTAGGTTGCTTTTCCTGCTCTATGGAGAGTGGGTTACGAATATACAATGTAGATCCTTTAGCAGAAAAGGCTCATTATGGTATGTGTTTGGATTATAATGCTATTTTAGGTACTAATTTTCCTTCACAGATTTTGACTTAATGGGTAGCATTGCGCATTGTGAAATGCTATTACGGACAAATATTATAGCTGTAGTGGCTGGAGGTTCTCGGCCAAAATTTGCTGATAATACATTGTTGTTATTTGATGATGCCATAAAGAAATTTATACTAGAATTAACATTTTCATCGTCAATTAAAGCAACTCGTTTAAGACGAGATAAGTAAGTTTGTTTACTTTTACACGCTTTATTCTATAAGTTAGGTAGTGTAGCAGAATGGTATGTTTTTAAGAAATATTCTTAACGCAACAACTGGGTACTATTTACTCACTTATAGTTTATGCCACTAAATCCTTAATTGGTTGTTTTGAATGTTTTCTTTAACAAATGAAGTTAGCAGTTTGTTTTTGTATTTTCTTGAATTGCTTTGTACTTTTTCTTGTACCTACACACATTTGTATTTGTGGTTTTAATTCTATTTTTTTCCCCAGGTTGGTTGTTGCCCTATTGACACACATACACGTATTTTCATTTCCATCGCCTATTCAAAGATTATTTTCATTAGAAACGAGGGATAATCCATTGGGTTTGTGTGAAATGAGTCCATTAGCATCTGCCGAAAAACAAATTTTAATATTTCCAGGACATAAAGTAGGAAGTGTACAAATTGTGGTGAGTTGTACAATTATAAGATTTATGCAAAATTCATAAAATATCGAGTAAAATATAATATACAACTTCATATTACTGCAATTCAAAAAGTAAAATATTATACGGGTCACCGAAGCAAACATGATACCTGAGAGGGCGGAGTTAGCGCTGTCCTCTTGTTCAGAGTACATTCAGCTTAAGAAGTATTTCCGCGGTAAATTTAAATATTTGAAAATTGGACCTTGAACCGCAACACAAGTACTGTCTGGTCAACTAAATGTTACTTCGCTAATTGTTGCTCGCCTATTTAACTTAGAGAAAAGGCAATAGTATCAACAGAAAGAGAAAATTATTGCGATTCAAATAATGCTGCTACTGGCAAGACTAAAAGTGTGATTTATTCTTTTAAAATACTAACTTAAAGTATGACACTTTTGTATTATAGTATTAAAATTAACGGCAAACAATTCTCAAACTCTTCTGAAACTAGCGCCACCATAAAAGGTTTTCACCATAAAAACCCTTTCTTCGTTGGTATTAGATAAAAATTGCTGTAAAATTTTTTAATATGGAATTTATTACAATTAAATTGAAGTAAGAAGTTGAAAGTTAAAGTTACGTTGAGCAAAGATTGAAATAGCATTAAACTAATAAACTGAGTTGATGATTAGTTAGTTAGCTCAACCAGGAGTATTTAGTCTATGGCTCCACGTAACTTTAACTTTCAACTTCTTATTTCAATTTAATTGTAATAAATTCCATATGGGGAAGGTTTTGTGATTTTTAATTCACCACCATTAATGTTCATATTTAGTGATGAATAAACATATCTACAAAAACAACATGAAACAACACTGACTTATAGATCCGCGCCAATTTTACAAGCAGCGTAAATTCGTTGTTTGCACATTGCCGCGCTTGCCTTCTTAGGTGACTATGTCTGTATAAGAAAACGTGCCTATTTATAGTCAAGCGTGTTGAAAAAGCACATACCACTTTATAGTACTTTTTGTAAAGAAAATTCACTAGCGCCAAAAATCTACTGACTATACATTTCAAATTTATTGGGAGATTTCTGGGAAATTTTATAGGTAAGTTCTTGAAAATTTAAACTAAGGGGTTATTCTGAAAGTCGAAACGACATAAAGCATTTTCGAAATGGTAGCGCTTCCGGAAATGCCTGAAGTAGCTAGTAACTTCGTTATTTTAAATGGCAACCTCTATTTTTTATTGCAATTTTGGATTCTGCCTGAAATTTCAGTTCTTTTGATACCTACATGTATCTAAGTACAATTTATAGTTCTATGTTACCACTTTTTTAAAAAATTTGGCGGAAGCAGACGGTACATTGAGAATTCATTACTTGAAAACCGTTGTTGTTATGGCAACCAAATTTTCACCAATGCATAGAGGAAGTGTACTTAAAAAAGGTTATGTTGTGTTGTTACAGAAAATGTATTTCGATATGGGTAGCCGTTTAAAAAATGATAAAGTTACTACACTAAAGTCTCGTTTAACTGAATCCCGATTAACAGAATTTCCGGATAAACCGAATCGCATTGCAAAAAACACGTTTTAAGATTTTTTAGGAATTATATTTTTATTTTATTCTGTTAAAACTTAAGGTTTAATATGTACATATTGTGTGTTTTTAAGAAATAAATACAACAGTTTTGTGAATTGTAGCAAGTATGTAGCACTATCTGCCGTCCTACACTCGCTTTGAAGGCAATTATTGATGAAATCGTCTTGTTACACTGTATACAGGGTGATTCACGACTATTCCCTCGGTCTCTTGTGCCTAAAGGGTACAAGATATCAGCTTCATTTTTTGGTGACATATGTAAATTGATAACGACTATTTTTTAAAATTATTTTCAATTATACAGGATGCTTCACAAAATTGTAATATATCAAAGTTAGGTTTTTTTAAATGCAAGGCCCTGTATTTTATTACATTTTTAGATTATACGTTAAAAACTAAGGTAACTTTATTAAACGTTCCCTATACCTATCGCTTACCAATTTTGAGAAAATTGTGATTTTAAGGAAAATATTCAAATTAAACAACCCCTAATAACACGGAAACCACTTACTTTCAGTAACACAAATTTATATCGATTTATCTTGACCTTTAAGGCTTTCATTTGCACTACGTAGGATTTCGATTTTTTGTACAGGGTGTTTAGAAAAAGGATTCATATTTTATATTTTTCAAACATCAAAAACTCACTTAACTTAAATGGAACACCCTGTATGTTTTTATTCTATGTTGGATAATTTTTAATTTTCTATCAAAAACTATGAGTAATAGATATGTCTAAAATCAACGATTAAAAAGTTATTAAGATTTTTCTCTAAAATTTGTATGGAAATGGTTTTTGTTTGCATTCTAGTAGGCCATGATTTTTTTTATTGTAGTTGATAATTAGGTATGTGATCAAAACTGAATTAAAAATGAAATTGAAGCAATGGAAAAAATACTGTAGTAAATGCCATTTTTTCCTAACCGCACTCGTTTTCAAGAGATCTTCTAACGTTATGGTGTTATAGTAGCAAACGCATCCTTTATTCCAATCTTCATGTCATCAGCAGTGGTAGGTGGAGTGTTGTAAACTAAATTTTTAATGATAATAATAATAATAATAATATCTAAACAAACTTCATCAAGAAGACTCGAAAAAGTGTTGTTCTAAAATCCGTAAAAATTTTACTCCGTGTAAGTTTCCATCAAAAAATCAAAATTCTTCCAAATACATTAAGGCTTTACTGGTTTTGGCGGTCAACAGTGCGATACAGGTGACGATTTAGTAATGAAAGTTATGTCAGTTTACCAAGCCGTTATGTTGTGGAAAGTGGATTCGTCGGTAAATAAAACATATTTAAAGAATTCATCTTCTCCAACTTTTTCGAGACTCCATAAACAAAAATTCAACCTTCGTTGAAAGCCTCGTCCATATAAATTCTGGTGAAGTTGAATGTGATAAGAATGGTGTTTTATGTTTTTTTCAAAAATATTTAGATATCTAGACAATTCCTCAATAAATGGATTGGAAGGAGGGGTCCACAACACTCCACCTACCACTGCTGATGACATAAAGATTACAATAAAGGATGCGTTTGCTACTATAACACCAGATATCCTGAGAAACGTTAGATCTTTTGAAAAACGAGTGCGGTTGTGCATAGAAGAAAATGGTCATCATATTGAGCATTTACTATACCATTTTTTCCATAAATGATTACTTCTTGTTATTAATTTCATTTTTAATTAAGTTATGATCCCATATCTAATTATCAACTACAATAAAAAAAATCATGGCCTACTAGAATGCAAACAAAAACCATTTCCATACAAATTTTAGAGAAAAATCTTAATAACTTTTTAATCGTTGACTTTGGACATATCTATTACTCATAGTTTTTGATAGAAAATTAAAAATTATTCAACATAGAATAAAAACATACAGGGTGTTCCATTTAAGTTAAGTGAGTTTTTGATGTTTGAAAAATATAAAATATGAATCCTTTTTCTAAACACCCTGTACAAAAAATCGAAATCGTACGTAGTGCAAATGAAAGCCTTAAAGGTCAAGATAAATCGATATAAATTTGTGTTACTGAAAGTAAGTGGTTTCCGTGTTATTATGCGTTGTTTAAATTGAATAGTTTCCTTAAAATCACAATTTTCTCAAAATTGGTAAGCGATAGGTATTGGAAACGTTTAATAAAGTTACCTTAGTTTTTAACGTATAATCTGAAAATGTAATAAAATACAGGGGGTTGCATTTAAAAAAACCTAACTTTGATATATTACAATTTTGTGAAGCATCCTGTATAATTGAAAATAATTTTAAAAAATAGTCGTTATCAATTTACATATGTCACCAAAAAATGAAGCTGATATCTTGCACCCTTTAGGTACAAGAGACCGAGGGAATAGTCGTGAATCACCCTGTATACACAAAAATACCGATGTTTCCGGTTTAACCGAAGCAATGTCGGTCCCATCAAGTTCGGTTAAATGAGACTTTAGTGTAGTTATTTCCAGCATTTCTGGAAGTACATACTGCTATTTTGAAAATATTTTACGTCGATTCGGTTCTCATAATAACCACTAAGTACAAATTTTCAAAAACCTATGTTTAGCTAAAGCTCCCAAAAAAAAACACCCTGTATATTATAAAAACAATTCCTTGATTATCAATAACAATTTTATTAAAATATGCCCTAACAATTTTGAAGAAATAGGCTTTCAAAGTCGGGTAACTAAACTTTCTATTCTGATAGTAAGTGATTACTATAATCGTGGAGCACATAAAAAGAATTTTTCTGAATTACAATTTGCAAACAATTCTTATGTTCTTGTCAACAATTTGAAAATTAGTGAAATTAATATCATCATTGGTTGAAATTTTGATTTCTTCAATTACACTAACCTCTGTGATCTACTTACAGGATTTGGCTAACACAGAAATTGGAATTTCCTGTGCACCTGTTTGTATAGCAGCTCACAAAAATGAAGTGGGATGCATAGCGCTTAATCAGCAAGGCACTCGGATAGCAACTGCGTCAAATAAAGGAACATTGATAAGAGTATGGGATTCGGTTAGTAAAAACTTGTTAGTAGAGCTACGAAGAGGTTCTGATCAAGCTACTGTATATTGGTAAGTAAAGCAGTTGCTTCAACATTCTCTTGGTAATGATGTTTTCAGCATAAACTTCAGTAGAGATTCAGACTTCCTGTGCTGTTCGAGCGATAAGGGAACTGTTCACATTTTTGCAATAAAAAATACACATTTAAATCGGCGTATGACGTAAGATGACCTATTTATACTTCTTCCTATTTGTAAATGCAATTTTCAGGTTATCTAATTTGGGAATTGTCTTAGGTAATTATGGAGATTCTCAATGGGCATTGGCAAATTTCACAGTACCCCCTGAATGTGCTTGTGTTTGTGCTTTTGCACCACACAGTGCTGTCATAGGTGAATTTATATTAATATAGATTTAGTAACACAATTAAGTTCAATTATAGCAATCTGCTTAGATGGGACATTTCACAAGTATGTTTTCACCGCTGATGGTAACTGCAGTAGAGAAGCATTTGACGTATTTTTAGATGTCTGTGATGATGATAATAATTTACAGTGATGAAACAAAATGAATTAGGTACATGTACTATTTACTTACACACATACTTAAATATATTTTTATTGAACACTGATATTTTAAAACATTTTGTTAATAACAATTTAAATTGCTGTTATAGTGTTGACAGTAGTAGTAAAACTACATTTTGATTATTCCATAATTGTGGAAATAAATGTTTCCTAAATTGTCTCAGCTCTTTTATGTGATTTAACCAATCTGACACATGTTAATACAAAGAATTCAATTATCACTATAAATATGACTATAATACACTACAGGAATTCACACCAAAGAAGAATTCTGCACTGCTTCACAAATAAATGTGGGTATAAATGACAAAGTATACTATCCTCGCCAGGAGTGTTTACCGCTACGTCATCACATACAATCACATGGTGTAATATGAAAAACACGAATCAAAATTGTACTATATTAGTCAAATGAGAATTAAATTCTTATGCATATAAAAGAAATTAAATTCGCGTTTATAGGTTTATTCTTTCTATAACATTTGCTTATTCAATACCGTATGTCGATTTCGTCAAATGCACTGCGAATGTTCACCATCCTTATTGAATTACTGTTTTATATGAGATGACAGTATTAATAAATTGGATAGCTAGATTCATACATTAATGACGTAGCGGTAAACACTCCTGGCGAGGATATTACTTTCGTTCTGAAATTAATGTGTTCATTGAAAAGAGATGGAATGTATCTCTTATCGAAAAAGGCCTTTTGGCAATGACTAGCATAGTTATTACATCACTGAAGCATCCTAGTGTAATTTAATGACATTTGTCGACGTTTCACAAGAAATTAAAGTTATATTAACTTTAACTCTATTACAGTAATTAATTAATAAAATTGTTCCAGTGAACAATCATATCACATTCTAATCCTTTTAATTTTAGACATTATAAAAATTGTTACAACTTGCAACAAGGTAATAATAAAGAATAAAATAAGGGAAGAGTTGAGGGGGCAAGAGATTACACAAGTAACATCGCACTGTTATATCTTGTAGGCCGGGATTTTTACTGTTAAATTAACCATCCATGCAATTATTTTAATACAGTCAAAGTCCTTATTCATAATTTCATCATTTGCCATAAATTGCAACAACTTTTTGTACTACGCGAATTTCATTTTTTATGGATCCAAAACCCGAATTTTATTTTTTCTACAGAATACTTCATGTAAAAAACCTAAAAATTTAATTTTTATTTGCAAGCTATAAAATTGCAATAGTATAGTAAAGTTGCTCATTCTATGACAAAAAATCACTCACTGATGGGACTGGTTGTTACATTCCTTTGTCGCAATATTTGAGTATACAACGCGCCCAAGATAAGGATGAATAGCATGGGGATCTTGAAAACGGTAAGAGGTACGAAGGCGGTTAAATTAGAGAAAAGTTGTATAATTTAGGGTATATTCACATGTAGTTTGCAAAAGTTTATTATTGTTTATCGTTTCCGAGATTTAAAACAAAATGCGATTTTTGGGTTTTTCTTTTTTCGTAATTCCTTTGTTTATTTTAAAAGATAAAAGATAGAAAACTATTTTCCTTTAGCGCTATAGGGACCGGGCAGATGACGTCATTAACCTATTTTTTTACAGCTCTGAGGGCAAAATTTTTTCTATTCGTAATAGCACAGCGTATAATGTTCGCATGTACAGGTTGCGCGCGTTAAGAGAACGTGAGAGTTGCATTCACAATTGTCATTTTAGCCCGCGTAAACTGAAAATACGTGTTTTATGTAGCGTTTGTTTGCCCTCAGAGCTGTCAAAGTCAGCTGCTGCCCGGACTCTATTCAAAGATTGGAAGAATTACGACCGCAACAACAGTAGCGCCATCTATTGCTTTAGCTGTTTCTTGTATGTCCATCAAATGTATATTGATCCGAGTTTGTTGCGCATTAGAAATTGTTTTCAAGAGTCGTGGCACATATTGTATTGTTTTATGGTGTAACAACAATAAAAAGAATAACCCACCTTTATCATTTTTCAACCTCCCAAAGAATATTGAAATGTATGTTGTTGCAAAGTACATACAAGATTTTTAGCGCTCCCTTAACGCTCAGCTCTTTAATATGCGTTGAAATGTGATCGGTTTTATCAATATACCTCTTATGGGTGTTTCCAATCTTTGTACTTACTAGTTTTTGGTGCTATTTAAATTTAATTGGATCTCCGTTATCTGCAGGACAATAAATTCTTATTATTATTAAAAGAAAATTGAACGAAACAAATAAATACATAAAATACGATTGACCTACTTAATTCCCAAAGTTCGTTCAAAAAATATTTAAGGAATATTAGTGTAGAAATTTGACATTACCTACCCAATTGTGGTATGGATCTTCTTACTATTTGGCCAAACATATTCCTTAATACCAAGATCAAATATAACATTGGTTGAACTCTGAATCAATAACATGGACACTTTAAAAGTGCCATAACACAATATTGTCAAGTCAAATTAACAAATTTATTTTGAAACTTACTATTAAACTGTCAATAGTGTCAGGATTAGTAGGTAATCAATCAAGTTTAGTGGAACAATATTTTATTACATGTACTAACAGGATTTAAACTATATTTTCAAAAAACTTCTAACAAAGCCATGTATTCACCTATGTATTTTGCAATCAGCTGTGGTCATCTGAAGATCTGAAAATAAACATATGTTAAAGAATTACAGAAATAAATTGTACACTTTATTGGTTTATTTTTAAAGATTGTTAAGTATAAATTGAATTCATTGTTTTCCAACAAGTTGTAGCCATTACCACAAAGTCAAGCTACATAACTATAATTTTCTTTGTTTTTTAATTGTTTATTATCAACTACAAAAGCACTTTAAAAAACGCAAACTTTTACTACACACACATCTATCTACCGATAACATTTGAACTTTGAGAGAAATTTGACTCAACAAATATATTATTGTATTTCGGTTCTTATCGATACTCAGGCCAAGCCTGGTTAACTAACCGTACGGATCGGAATCAAGTAACGATTAGTTCTAGTAATAGATACATATACCTATATAAAATACAGCTGTAAAAAAACATATGTACATATTATATTTATTGTGTAAATGTTTGTTGTTTAGCTCGGCGCATAGGTTGCACTCGAGTGGGTAATGTATTATTTATGTTTTGTGCTAATTGTGAGTGTATTGTGTGTTTGCATTTGGGTGTATGTGAACGAGTTAGAGGTGTCACATGAGTGGTTGTTGAAGTGTTGTGTGTTGTTAATGGACTTTCTGTAATTTATGTTGTGTATGCAACAGAGTTTCAATTTGTGAAGGGAGGATTGAGTGTTGTGTTTCATTTTGTGTTTGAATGGTATTAGTTAAAAGTGTGTGATGTGGTTCTGAGTGATGTGCGGTATCTTCCGTTATGTTTAGAAATTTTCTAACTATGTGGCAAGTGTTGATGATGACTGCCTTTTGTAATTGTATGTATATGTTCTTATCTAAACCTAAAATGTGTAAACTGTGGTGTATTGTTTTTGGTATAACTCTGGTTGCACTAAGAACAATGGGTACTGTAAGAGCAGTTCCCATTCTCCATTGTGCTTTAAGTTCCTGAGCTATATCAGTGTATTTGCGGTGTTTCTCTGCGTGTGTATTGTCTAAATTGTTTGTGTTGGGAACGGCAATATCTATTATGTATATGATTTTTTGTGTTTTATCTATAAGTGTTATATCTGGCCTATTTTTATATACAGTTTTGTCTGTGAGTAGTGTCCTATCCCAATAAAGTTTGTGTGTGGTGTTTTCAAGTACAACTTGCGGTGTATATTTGTAATAGGGTGTGTTATCAATAGAAAGGTTATGTTTTGTGGCGAGTTTTTGGTGTATTATATTAGCTACCTGATCGTGTCTGTGTTTGTATTCTGTTTGTACTAGACGTGTACATGCTGATATAATGTGTTGTATGGTTTCTGGTTTTTGTAAGCATTGTCTACAAAGATCATGTGTAATTGTCCTATCTTTAATTATGTGTTTTCTGTAATTTCGTGTGTAAATGACCTGATCTTGTATGGCAAACATGAAACCCTCTGACTCTGGGAAAATATCACATTTGGTTAACCAAGCATGCGTTGCTATAGTATCAACACAGTCTCCGTTAATCTCCTGTGGATATCGTCCGTGTAAAGTCTTTTGTGTCCAAGTTTGCATGTTATGTGTGGTGTACGTGTCTCTACTCATTGGTGGTGTGATGTTTCTATAACTCATATTTAATGGTGTGTAAGATTTGTCGGCATGTGTGACTGTTTTGTGTAGCGCTGAAATGTGTGATTTGTTATAAAAGTATTCTCGTAGTTTATTTTATTATTATTATTATTATTATTATAAAAATCAAGTTCAAGGTTGATGATATGGATTCCTTGAAGGAAGTACTTTGGTATCAAACTTAATTCAACTTATAATACAGTAGAACCTCGATTATCCGTGCTCCATGGGACTGAACGAGGCACGGAAAATTGAAAAGCACGGATAATCCGAACATTTATTTCTTACATATTATCGATACATTAAAAAACAGAATTCTACATAAGTAAACTTTTACACTAAATAAGCACGTAGGTACTGACGATTTCAATATTGCGTATTGAGAGATCCTGTTGAGTGATTTACGGTAACATTATTTAGATAATAAAACTTCTAAAATGCAGTTTCAATAATAATGGAAATGATGGCACGGATAATCCGCAGCCCGGATAACCCGCGCACGGATAATCGGGGTTCTACTGTATTGAGAATAACTGTGAAGTGAATGTAGTTATCAATAACAATATTTTAATCTGCACAATTCAATTTATTTCAAGGGCGGATCCAAAGAGGGGGGGGGCATTTGATTTCATTCGACTTTAGGGGCGGATCCAAGGAGGAGGGGGGGGGTGCATTTGATGATTTCATTCGACTTTAGGAAAAAAATAAATTTGTCTCATACCTATCTCATATCTGCATGACACGTTCCTAGTTGACAGTTCCTCAATGAGGTTTAGACAAGCCATATAGTAAAAAGATTAAGGATAAAAATGACCCTTGTGTGTCCATTAGCATAGGAATTCGAGCACAAGCATAATATGGTATACCTTGTTTCGCTTCTGTACAAAGGGAACCACAATCACCATGAACAGGAAATAAAAACAATAAATAATATATACGTATACAAGGCCTTCCACTCCACAGGGAGTTTTGAAGCCCTTATCATTGCATTCATTGGGAGGATTAGTCCCAGATCATCTTCTTCATTTTCTCCATTCCTTTCTATTTCTTGTATATTCCTTCCAATTCCTTATTCCAAGTATTCTTAAGTCACTCTCTACTTCTTCTATGCATCTTGCTTTCTTCTGACATTTCCTAGTTTCCATTCCGTTATTGCCCTTATCCAACATTCATGTTTAGACCTCCAAATGTGTCCTACGCCTACCCATCTTATCCTTATTGATGTAATGATGTTTACAATATCGTCCTCCAGTACATTACATATTTCCTCCTTTGATCTACTTTACACTTCATTATTTCCACATTTTACATATCCTAATTTACTTATGTACTTATTATTTTTCTTTCTAGGATTCTAATTGTGCTACTGCTGTGAAAATCATTGTAGGTTATTACTGGTCAGTGGTCATATCATAGTTTTGTATATTTTAATTTTATGTTTGATGCTGATGGAATTAATTTTAAGAAGTCTACTATGGACGTAATATGCTGTTGGCTGCTTGTAATTTCTCACGTACCACTGTCATTTTCATTGCTTATCAAGGACCTCTCACTTGAAACAAATCACACTTCACAAAAAAAAAAACTGTAGTAGAAGAAGATATAAGTGAAAATGCAGCAGTGGAACTTCATGAATTGACATAATTGCGAGGAAAACTTAAATATGATCATAACAAAAACTACACATAAAATTAAAATGATGGAACTTGTAGAACTCAAAAGCAATTACGAACTAAAGGAAACAGAGAACAAGATAAATGAATCTGAAGCGATAAATCTATACAACAGACAACAGCAAGAAGGAGCAATTATGAAGATATGATTGACATTGTTAATAAACTCACACAATACAATCTTATCTCCACCAAACCATATGAAGTCAAAAATATGTTTTTCAACAGATACAGTTTCTTTTGTAACACACACATATACCTATATACAATTATGTCTTTGAAATAACATTTTGAGGTTTTAAAATGTTTTATGCATGAGTTCTGTTGCATTTTAAAATGTTCTCTAAACTCTTCAATGGGAAATTTTGCAACTGCCATTAAAATATTTGGTACCTTCCTTTTTTCCACAAAACTACTGTTCGTTACTTGCACTATAACTCAGTTTCAAAATTACTGCATGTGGTTCGAATGATACTATAATAATTGAACCCTTAATCGTTCATGTAACCACTTCACATATATCGCCTCAATTGAAAGCTAAACACAAACAGCTAAAACTCTCTTGGCGGGAATGGTTTGCGTCGATCCCTTCGCGCAGGCTTTATGCTCCGCCTCTTAGGGGAAAAGATGTCTTTGACGTGCAGTATTGGTACTTTGTCGAATATTAAAATTTGGATGTAAAAATCTGAATTTCGTAGAGGTAAGAAAGGTCCTTAACAATAACTTGGCGTTCAGGAGGAACAGTTAAAGATAAATCAGCACAATCAACAACTTTTATAAATTACTATTCTTTCTGTAAAATTACAGATAACAACACCCCTTATATCGTAATTCTAATTATTCTAACCTCAATTTTATAAATTGCCCTTTGTCAGCCCACGCGAGCTATATTAATCTACGTATAGCAACGAAATTTTATGATTTTTCAGAATCAGTTAAATACATTTTTTTAATAACCCTTATTAACTCCAAATCCAAACCTAATTTTGTTGTAACGTAATACAATACCTATAGATTCAAAAAATATCATAATCCAATAAATTTTAAAATTACCTACTACAGTACTGTCAGCCAGAAATTGGACATTTTTTAAATAATTTTAATGCGGGTTTGACTTTTCCCCTCTGTGCGACAGAGAAAGCAAGGCTTCTGTTCCGCTTGCTCACAGAAAGCCACTTCAAAGGTGCCGCCGAGAGTGTTTAAGCTGTGATATTATTAATGTTTACCACATAGTTAGTTGTTTTCATTTTACATGGTAAATGTCTACTTTTGGACAGAAGTAGTGTGATCAATGCAGGTAAGAACACTCGATGTGAACTTGATTATTTTATCAATTTACTTCAACATTTATATAAATAACAATGTATGCAACCAACTTACTTTTCGGAGTCTGTATAAACATTCCGTAGGTGCAATCTACTGGTTTGCTGCTGTTTTTCTAAACCGAAAGTATATTTAATGAACAGGTTAATAATAAATTACAGACTTACTATATTCTTCTATGTTCATCACAGGGTGTATTATTGTAGGATAAATAGTTAATAAAATTGCACCAACTAAACTACCAACAAATGCTGCATATCTCCATCCTGTTAAACGGGTCATTGTTTTCCAAAAACCAAGACAATAAACAAGGTTAGTAGATATTTTGCGTATAGTTTTTCTGTAATGAGTAGTTCTGACGGGTAGTTCTTACCGATACATGCTTATCTATAGGGTGTTTCCTAAAAAAGAATGATGAAACTTTAAGCATTGATTATACCATTGTTTATTATACCATACAGGCATGTAAGTAACATATATGGATTATACTCTCGTAGATTATACTAGAGCACTCTCCCGCCATTTTTCTTCCAAAATCCAAACCTATGTGAAGTTAGGGTATATTTTGCATATAATCAAAGATTACTCCTTAATCTTTGCATATAATCAAAGTGTATATTCTCTTTGATATAATGTAATAATCACGGACGTATAAAAAACAAATGGACTGCTAATTATGTTGAAATAATTGTCCCCTGCCTGTGCGCCGCCATACTGTGCTCAATCACAGAATAAGTAAGGGGACCTTATTCTGTGGCTCAATTTTGTATTGGTGTATTTCTAAGGAGTAATGACCCTGAAAATTTAGCGGTTATATTTGAAAATTGCAATTTATAATTTGTCATTTCATTATTTCTGAATTTCAATTCTGTAACTATATTTTTTTATGCTAGCATCATCACTTGCTTGGTATCAACGACGAATCTGCTGCTGAAACTATTTGTAAAATTTCTTCTGGAACGTGGTTTTCGATGTACTCCAAAATGGCATAATTATGTGTAACCATTTAACAAACAAAACTTGTTTATTTACACACGACACATAGCAACAATCGTTTCCAACGAAACATCACTCTCTATTCATACTATGTATATAAAAAATGTCAAATATGAAAGCAACGAAAGGTAAGAATTGTAAGATATAAAACATTGAGGTTAAGTCAAAGACTTTGAAGTTTGGACCACTTTCGATTTGACGTTTGAAATTGCCAACTAAAATCGATCTCTACAAGAAAATAACTAACTAAGAGCACAGTATGGCGGCTCCCATGGTGGGGACAAATAAATGTTGCCGGTACGTACCAATTAGCAGTCCATTTGTTTTTTATACGTCCGTGGTAATAATCAAGTAATAATCCTCAATAATCAATCAATCTTCTCCTAGATGGCGTTAATATAATTCCAGTTCCAGAGTGAGTAGTACAGTTGGTTTGTGGTACAGTTCCAGCACTGACCTGTATCTTAAAGGACTGAGCATTCTAATGATCCCCTCCACTATTTTTGAAGCAAATTGAAAACCGGTATTTTAAGGTGCCAATTAGTAATTTAGGTTTGTTGTGTTGGTGATTATTGGTAACACTGTAACTAATGTTTTTATTTACATAAACATAACCTTGTTTCATACGTAGTGTGGCAACACTGCTACCTCACTTAAATGAAGTTAGCGTTTAGCGTCGACCTGAAGCGGAAGCTCGTCGCTTGACGCTTCATCATCTTTCTGTTTTCGTACGTAGTTCACATATGTTATGTGTACGTAGTTGAAACAACATCTCTTTCGAGTAAACTGCATAATATTTTTGTACATATGTTTTATTAGTAATTAAATATAGTTTGTTTGTTATCTCGTTAAGACTGAAATTTACTTCAACCCTTGTACGTGAGTAGCGCAATCCCATCTACGCTACAGTAGTATAAACTACGTTTATGCATTGCAATAAAATACAATTTTTAATAATTTACGTTTTTAAATAATTATGAGCCTGTAATTATACTACTTTTCACCAGATATTACGCATATAGGTTAGAACCTTAGAACATATAATTAAGGTTAGAACAAACCAAACTGTAACAGCTGATACCAGACAAACACAAATTGCAACAGTTTCAAACGAATTTTGCGAATTGTGGACTGTAAAAGGAGCAATATAGGTATGTGTATTCTCGAATACACACATGTCACATACGCTCTGACGCTGATTGACCGCTTTACAGCATGGCCTGAGGTAATTCCTATGGCAGACATCTCTGCCGAATCAGTTGCCAGGGAGTTCATATAAGCGATGGATTGAATGGTTTGGAATTCCAGAACGAATTACAACAGACCGTGGCCGACAATTCGAGTCAGTTGTCTTCGTTGAAATCAACAAACTACTGGGAATTAACCACATGCGTACAACAACGTACCACCCCCAAGCCATAACGGAAAAATAGGACGCCTTCATTGAACGCTTAAAGCAGCAATTAAGTGCTATAGAACAGAGCGTTGGGTGGAAGTACTAGGTACATATCATTCTCCTGAGTCTTCGCTCAAACCCCGCAGAGGGCTCCGATTTCGAACCTGCAACCCTCGTCTACCGCACCTGACTTCACCCACTGAAATCCACTTCATGCGATAGAAAATGTTGCTGCAAATGCGCAACTGTGGAGATATTTCAGTTGTAGTTTCATCTACCTCGAGCTGCATAACTGCTTACACGTTTTTGTGCGGGTAGAAGGCTTAAAAAAATCATTCCAACACCCTTACGCAGGACCGTTCAAGGTAACCGCAACAAGCACGACAAATACATTGTCGTGAACCTAAACGGCCCCCTCGCCAAGTTATCAATTTACTGCCTGAAGCCAGCATTTACAGCAAGTTGCGAGACTCCACAGCCCGCTTCTGCAGCGCTCCACCTTCCACACCAATTTTACTAGTAAGTAAGGATCAGTGAACTCTATACATAGAGTTCACTGGTAAGGATTGTGTAAGAGTTTAGTGCTTAATCACTTTAATTGTAGCCTGATGATGACAATCAGATATATTGTCGAAACATGTCGTAGTTTATATATATCGTATTTTGCTTGCTTTCAAACTTCATTAACTTTAAATTTAACGTAATTTCCTAATTTAAATTCAATAAATTTCTTATGGGGAAGGTTTAGTGATTACTATTTCCAATCTTCGCGTTACCCCATTTTGTGTAGGTACTACTGGTCAACTTGATATGGATCCCAGCGATTTTAAAATCCTGGACTTTGTTAAAGATATTCTGGAAGGGTAGACAAAAGCGGGGAGCACAATAGACCAAAAGGTTGCAGTAGTGCACGAACCAATTAGGACCACCCCTAGCAATAATAATAATAATAATACTCCCCTCCCGATTCGTTGCTGTTCTTAGATATCGTCCTACAAACACAAATACAAATATTGCGTTACACTGACAATATTTATTTAAACACATAACTTTGAATTTTCTTCATAAATATCTCATTCATTAATCGAATATTCGATAAACGTTTTTTAATTTTAAGCGGTTCTCCTAAAAACACGCAGCTTTCTTGCTCAATAATAAGCGTAACTTCTTCTAAGTCAATTTTATCAAATGGTTGGAATAATCCTTCAGTGCGTTTATTTATAACATTCAATTCTTGTTGCAATTGGTTTATATCCTTTTTACATTGTTTCTGTTGTTGTAAGTAAATTTTTGCATTGCTTTGTAAGTCCGCACCGTGCTGAAAGGCATAAGTCAGTCTAATTGGTACCGTACATTCAAAATCATGTAGAAATTTACAAATTCAAAAGACTCCCTTCGAAGATCTTTATACAATAGGTCCGATTGCTTCCAAAAGTCATTTCTACAAACAAATAATATCTATGAACGTCCAAATGAAGAAATATTCAAAAATCTGTATTTTACTAAAAATAAAGTTTAGAAGACTATCGTTAAAGTATTACCTACGTATATATTATTGTATGGAGCCTACGTATATCTACAATTACAACCCTTAAGTCGCTAATAGATTTAGTTTTTTTATAACATCAAATGAACACAACTCCTTACATCAAATTTAATTTTTCAATTTCCATAACTCTTTTTAGTTTTTCACAGTATTGAAGTTTTTTTACATTCCGGTCATATGAACTATGCTTGTTTTCATCTATTTTTGATTTAACCAACTCCAGTTCCTTCATAACGCTAATCGTTCAAACATATAAATAACACAAGCAAGGCAGTAGGTACCTATACCCTTTGATTATATATAACTACAAGCCTATACCTATTTGACACTTTGACAGAAACGTCAACCGGGAACCGGTCAACTAACAAAAATTAATGGATAGCATCATGGTATATAGTATGTACCATGGATAGCATTAAACTGTGACGTAGTATACTATGTATACAGTATACACTATACAGGGTGTTTTTTTGGGAGCTTTAGTTAGAAATTTCCAAGAAACATTTATAGGTAGATTTTTGAAAATTTGTACTTAGGGGTTACTCAGAAAGCCGAATCGATGTAAAATATTTTCAAAATGGCAGTACTTCCAGAAATGCCGGAAGTAGCTACTACCTTCGTTATTTTAAATAGCAACTCCTATTTTTTATTGCATTTTTGTATTCTACGTGAAATTTCATAACCTTGGATACCATCATGTCAATATCTACAAGTTATGGTTTTTAAGTTATTTTCACTTATTTAAAAAAAATGGCGGATGCAGACGGTACTTTAAGAATTCGTTACTTGAAAACCGTTCATTCCCATGAAAATGCAGCAACCAATAGATACGCGACAGATAAAGATAGAAGTAGGCCTCCACGTTTACCCTCTCTCTCACCTGCAGTATCCCGGCTTAAACATAACCACGCGCAGTCCATTTCTATATGTCGATGGCTGTATCTTAAAGATGCTGCAACCTTAGATCATTATACACTACGTAGATAATGCTAATGCATTAGCCTTTTATTTTGTGCCAACTTTAATGACAAAGAAATGATATATTACTTTCATCAAGAGCGTAAGGAGGGCAAGAGAGAGCAGCCCCCCCCCTCCCCCTCGGACTCGGACTCTAAGCAGTAATAATTTCTTAAATAACGAAACTTTTAATTTAAATAAAACTAATAGTTCAATCTTCCCCAAATTGCCCCACCGCCCCCCTGGAAATTACTGTATGGGCGCTCATGATGCCAACATAGCACTATTAATTGACAACCACACGGTCACAGACAACTAACCAGACCCGCCACCGTGTATTAAATTTTTGTCATGCCGTTTTAGTATAATCAAAGAGTATTACTCTTTGGTATAATTATCGTAATGAGATATGTCGCCAGTGTCGGTCTGGCGGCCCTTCGGGCCCTCGGCTGGCAATATTCGAGGGCCCCGTTCCTCCGATAAAAAATAAATAGCGATCTTCAAAACAAAAAACTCTGCTTTCGAATTTCGACCCCTGAATAGTTTCAAATTTCAACTTATAATTTCAACCAAAAATGTTAGAAATAAATTATAATGAAAGAATAAAGGTTAATAAAAATACAAAAAAAGTAAATGTTCGTTTTTTTACTGTTAAATTAAAAAAAGACTAAATCATTTACATAGTTACCAATAAACATGATAAAATATAAATTAGATGGGCCTCATAACTAATAAAGTTTTAAAGAAATTGATCAAATGAATAATTTTTTTTTAGTTCTTCACTGCTACCTGCTGCCGATGACTAATATTTCGGCGCATGCTCAGCCGCGCGCGCTCGTTCAACCTCCTAATTGTTCTCTATATTTTTCGAAATTTTTCTCGATATCTTTCTAAACTCTTTCCCCATACTTTTAATATGGGCTCGATGGGCCCCTTCGGACCGCGGGGCCCTCGACCTGGCCAGACCGACACTGTATGTCGCTGTCATTTAGATTAGCAGCTTAGAAATAAGTTTAAATTACATGGTATATTCAAAAATGACTTCCCATCAAGCTACCCATACAGCTTAGTTTGCGTTTTTAAAAATATAATCAGAGACAAGGTTGTCTGTGATATTTGATATTATATCATATAACAGAACAATCACATCACAATGGTAAATGACTTTTTAAATGTAGCTCATATGCAAATCAATATTACCTCTGTCCTTTTTAAATAAAACGAATTGAGCTGACTTTTATAAAAGGTACTTTACTCTTGAGCAAAATTCATATTTTTTGACAAACCGCGTACACGACTGAAAAAATTTAATATCTGATGATTGTATTTTAGATTTTAGAACATGCAGAGCTTTTTATAAAGAATAACTTTTTTTCGTAAAATTAATAATAAAAAAGTTTCCCATATGTTGCCAACTTAACTAGACACACTGTATATTTAAATCGAATTTTTAGGTAGGTATTTGCGGGCTTGTAAAAAATAACTGATAACTTTATGAGAGTGCATGTATCTTAGAAAGGGTCATATTGCCATTTGCCACAGACAATAATTTGTCTGTGCCATTTACTTAATAGTTGCCTACTCAGCCAAAATAGCGATATCAAAAAAATATCTGTGGGAGGTTAAATTTCACATTGTAGATTATTTTTTGACTACAAACAGAAACAGTTTATAAAAAAGAAAAAAGTGATCTTTTAGATTTCACATCGTGTCACACCTCTGTTGCAAATAAATAATTCATTAAATGTCCTAATATGTGCCTCCTAATTAAAATGTTTGCATAAAGTGAACCCTTAGGGGCCCATTTCACACGCCAACATGTTTGCGCAAACTAGGTTGAACAAACCGATTTGCGCAATAATTTGTGCGTGAAAGAGCAAATCTGTTCGGTTTTGAATTTTGGTTTGAGGTTGGTGCGTTTGTTTGCGCGTGAAAGCGCAATTCAAGCCGGTTTCTGCAGTTTT
This sequence comes from Pyrocoelia pectoralis, assembly GCA_036250285.1. Taxonomy (NCBI): domain Eukaryota; kingdom Metazoa; phylum Arthropoda; class Insecta; order Coleoptera; family Lampyridae; genus Pyrocoelia; species Pyrocoelia pectoralis. The sequence goes on from CM070074.1 coordinate 53,406,014, forward strand.
CACACGCAGCACCTGCGTATTGGCGCTATTTGCACATGTTGCCCACGTTTTGTCTGCTGCGCTCCATAATAATAATAATAATAATAATAAATTCTTTATTAACCATTATACCGTACAAGTAGTACAAGGATGGTTAACCTTGGGGTGAGGTTCAGAAAGTTGGCGAACCAACGACTGTTCTTCCACCTAAACCCGATGAAATCACTGGTGTAGAGTATGAAACAAAATTAAACTACTGACTACTGTTACACAAAATAGAAAAAATAAAGTAAAATAAATAAAATAAACAAATGCACTAGTTCAGCAAGTTTTCGCGCACAAGCGTAAGTACTATATTATGTTCTTGTTTACAAGTAACAACAAGAATTCAAACTATGAGACCTGGGTTAATAGCAATGAAGACCTAAGTTTGGCTTTAAATGTGAAAGATGATGATGATGATGGGTACTTAGCAGATATTGGGTTTAGTACGTTAGCAGCCATGCTGTTGTATCTAAATTCAAAATGTGTAGTGTGTTCCAGTTAATAGCGATCAGTTTTAATCCACTGTACCACGATGTCGATGAAAGAAAAACAGTTCTTGACTGAGTTTATCGAGTTGTACAGATCATTCCCGTGCCTGTGGAAAATAAAATCGAAACAATACAGTGGCCGTAATGTGAAATCCACAAGCTTACGAAATTATGAACGAAAAAATGCGTGAGTATTAGAACGGCCACCAAACCGGCTTGTTAACTCTGCGAAACTGTTAATTTGTGCTAAATGTTTGAGCGTTAAAAGTACAATACGTACCGCTCCAACAAGTTTGAGGTTGCGGTATGTACAAACTAGTTTGCGCAAACATGTTGGCGTGTAAAAGGGAGCCTTTACATGTTATTACACTGCGACTGCGATTGTGGTACACTTAAATCACCTCTGTCAATACACACCATTCGTTTTATAAAAATAATTTGACTCAGTTCTCAATAACCCTATTCGTTTTAAAAGCTTTATTTAAGTTTTATATTAACCTGAGGCACAAATGTCTACATGACACAAGGCACTTTAATCACGTGATGATTGTAACTTTACCTAACCCTGTGACGATGCAAAAAGAAAACACCTATAATTCTCAAAAAAAAACACAAAAAGGGAAAGTAAAAAATTCATCGTAGTGTGCTTTTTATTCGAAGTTCTTCTTCGTGACTAATGAGAAATTGAGAAGTGCGACAGTGCGTCCCTTATATAGTCATAGGTTAGATGATTATATAGTCCTAGTCTCTCATCAGACAATGCTAAATCAGCTGGTAATCAATGCCATAGATTAACGTAAACACACACTACAACCGTAAAGGTTGTCTGTAACGTAGTAAACAGAACAAATTGATAAAGTTGGTTGGCTTTCAGCTCTTGGGTATGAGCGTCAGTAGATGTTATGCGAAGTACATTTGAACTACAGCCTACAATGACAACACCAATTCGTTACGTCCGGAAAAGTAAAAAACGAAATAATTAATAGGCTGTGTCTATTGGCACTTAATAAACGCGAAACGCGAACTCGAAAAACTACAAAAACTACAAAAAACGCGATACGCGAAATACAGTGTTGCCGGTGGCAGGTTCGCTACGCGAACCTGTTTTCAAAAAAAAACTTAAGAGGTCCTAACAACGATTCAATATGCTTCGCCCCCATGTACACAGAGGTCCGCCCTCACACGAAGGTTTTTACAATGGTCTATAAGAACCATCGGCGTATTCGCGTTTATTAAGTGCCAATAGACACAGGCTAATTAATAAGTAGTTCAAATGTACTTTTTTTGATACCCAAGAGCTTAAAGCGTACCCGATCGCAAACTGCACTGCATAATTATTATTATATCTTTTACATGACAAGACATTTCTTGTGTTTTAGGTATGTACCACCCACGCACCTAACTGACCTAACTTTCTGTTGACCAAACAAATAAACAAGTTGTTGTTATTCAATTGGACAACTGTATGCGCAACTGACCGTAGTGACATCTAGTTTAGTTGCGCAAAGCTGCTTATTTTTCCTCCACTGACCTGTACAGGTCAGTGTTTTCCTCTCATAAGCGTGGCGGGTCTGGTTAGTTGTCTGTGGTAATAGTATACAGTTCATTGCGTGTAGGCTACAACAATTGCTTAAAAATTACTTCTGGCAACGCTGCGAGTTTTAAATCTGTTGTAAGTTGTGTGTCGCCACCTATTTGTAGTTTTGAAACTTACAGTTTGCGTTAAAACTTTAACCGCTTTAAGTCTAACGCTTTTCGTTTTTTAGGTATTCAACCAGGATTCAACCCCTTTTTTGAGAAATTTTTCATTTGTGTCTTTGTGAGTATAAATAAAATTGTAAAATAAATAAATCTGCGTAAATATCAATATTGTGCTGCTGTAATTAATTGCATGTTTATTATAAAATTTTGAAATTTCAAAGGTGCACATCTTACTTCACTGTTTTGATAATCCTACTTGTTTTTTGTTATGTAAGGTAGGTATTGTAAGTTTACTAATTCATTCAAACATTTATCAAAGCCAATTTTTTGGAAATAATAAAAACTAACTATACTGCCCTTTTTCCATATATCACCTCTGGTGGAATATTTACAATCTTCCAGTAGGTACCTCATATATTTGTTATTATTATATAATTATTTAGTTTCGTATTTCCATTTACAATTTATGCGTTGGTGTAGCATCTCACTTGGACTTTTATCTTTAATTTAAAATTCTAGAAATCTCTGTGTCTCTTGTTCAAATTTTACATTCCTTTTAACTAAATCGATTCGGGTTTATGTTTGGTGTTGGTTTCTTGAATGTTGTAGTTTTCTATATCGTAAGATTCCATTTGATCTTAAGGACATTTTAAACTTCGTAGATTTAAATTAACTACCATTCTTGAACGGAAGTAAAAGTCATTAAAATTATTATTTAAAAATTCACTAAGGAAATAGAAGAGTCGACATTTTAGGTAGTCCTTCATGGTAAATTTAAACTTTTAATTTTTGTGAGCAATGCATTAAAATTTCATTCTATAAAAACTAATTTGAATTTTTCTTTGTTTCTTGTATTATAGGTGTAAAGTCCTCCTTGACAATTATTGTATCCAGGTTCTCCTTTGCATAGTGTAGGCATTGAAGGATATGTATATACCAGGTAGTATAAAGATACCTAATTCAACTAATCGACCCCTAAAATAAGTACTTGAGTACTGTACTTGAGATTTTTATTAATATACTGAAACTGATGCACCTTTGCTGTAAGTAAGCCAAATAATATACATATTGGCATACATGGGGTGGCTCCGTGCAAGAATTGCATATGATAGAGTTGAATGAGAGATGCCATAGTAGGTACATTGCGATTGCCATTTCGGTTGAAGCAAGTTTGACACTTTTGAATAGTTACATGTCTCTTCCAGATTAACTGAGTTCAATGACAACATCTGAATGTTCATTCTAGTACCTACAGTCAATTTAAACACAAAAACAAACAAGCATTGCAAAAAATCCTATGTTAGGTTTGCCTTAGGTTCGGTCCCAGTAGTAAATACTCAATAATAATAATAATATCTTTATTGTGTTACAAATGTGTCTAAGCACAAAACACTCGTCAGACCGTACGAATCTATGGATAAAATAGCTGTAAATATACAAACAGTTCATATACATTCAAGTTAACACTTATTTTACATTTCATGACACACAGTTTCTTCACAAAGTAACTCCACTCCATAACATATAATTACTGTGCTTACACAGTTCCAAAAATTCGTCTATCGAATAGAATGCGCGTGCCATTAAAATGTTTTAATGTGACTTTTAAAAACCGTCATTGTTTTCTTTTTAATAATTTTGCAACTTCAAAAACTTGTGGGAAGGGGGGGGGGGGCACCGAAAACCGCGATTTTTTCGGACTTTTTACAGTTTTAGCCTCGTAGCTCAAAAACTATGAGTTGTAGTGCAAAGAGTATAAAATTTGAAAATTGGAAATTATAGCCAAGGGATGGCTAGAACTATTACTTATAATTGGTAAAGAACAAAAATTTAACGTAGCCAATTTATTCATGGTCGAAATTGGTCAAAAATTAAAAATCGATTTTCTCAAAATCTACTCTGAGATTTTTTTTATTTTTTGAAATGTTATACATATAATTCATGAAAAACTATTGGCACTACATTTATTAGTTTATTTCCCATAGGGGAGGGGGGTTGAATGTTTGAAGTTGAAAATTTTATATCTTCATAACTTTTTTGCGAGGGGTTGACCACTTGGTAAATGTAGTGTACAAAGTAGGAAATGTTCTGTAAATGTGGACAAATGTGGTAAATATTTTATAAATGTTGTAAATGTTTTGTAAATGAAGTAAATGTAGGAAATGTTCTGTAAATGTATTGGAAATGTAGTAAATGTTGGAAATGATGTGGAAATGTAGTAAATGTTCCAAACGCTTTGTAAATGCAGTAAAAGACATCGGTGATCCGCGGCTTGTGAGCTCGCTTGTGAATTTTGTTGACTGAATACGCATTTTTCTAAATACCTTGTAAACGAGCTAAGCATTTGGCAGGCCAGCAGCCGAATGAATATTAACAATATTTTTATATGCAAACATTACCAAGAGAATCACAAAGATTTCTTTGAAATTAAGATACTCAAAAAATACAAATACACCTTCATTTATTAAAAACTTAATGAAAATATGTGGTTTTGATAACAGATTAGCATTTTCAAATATGATAGTCCGGGAGCTGGCCACCTTTTTTACAATCAATTAGTATACTTTTTATACTTCGTGAGCGGCTTTATTTTAACGAGACGCCAAACTTTTTCCTCTGCGAAAATTTTCGCTAATGGGTCCTACGCGGTGCGCAGGGGTAAAACACGTTGATGTGGTAATTACAAAAAATGGATTAATATCGTTTAATATCACTTAATTTTTTAGCTAACTGTTAAGTTTTTTTGTAAGTGATTCCAACAAGAGTGTCCCCATCTCAAATACTTGTAGATATTACTACATTAACAAAAATAATGAATATCAAGTTAATTTGTTTTCTGTAGCTTAGTAAATATTTTATAAATGCCCACTTTATCCTACAAATTAATTGGGCAGTTTTCCCATGATATTCATAAATTTTTTGTAGGTAATTTCCAAATCAACGTGTTTTCCCCATGCGCACCCCCGTAGGACCCATTTGCGAAAATTTTCGCAGAGGAAAACGTTCAGCGTCTCGTTAAAATAAATCCGCTCACGAAGTATAAAAACTAACCTATACTAATTGATTGCAAAAATGGCGGCCGACTCCCGGACTATGAGTGAGAATGATGTAGAAGAAATACATAGTACCTATTTAATAAATACATATTTACCTGATTTAATTGAAAGAAACAAATTTGAAGATTATTATGGACCCCGACATAGACATAATCCACAAAAATTTCAACTGTTAATTGGCCACCGAAAACTACTTATAGCGATATGTGAGAATATCAAAAATACACCACTACTTGACACCACCCCTGAGTTGATACTCAGTTGAACTTGAATTAGGAAAAAGAAAACAGGATGATGACGAAACGAAATAGGATTTTTCCATTGGCAGAATTACGGAGGGGGACATTGATACAGTTAATTGGATAAACAGAAAATTGACCCTCCAAAAATATTCCAGAAAAGCACGGACTAACCGATTACGTCAACGATCACTGAACGATGGAAGAAAATTACCGATTACAAATTTTTATAAACCGCTAGAAGACATTGAAAAACATTATTGACCAAAAATGCTATCTTGGAAAAGCTCATTTACGAGAAAACTGAATATTTGCTCCATCCAAGGAATAACCCATCAGGTTTCCTTAAAATTCTACAAATCTCTGCTTTGACGAATGCTTCTAAATCATCGAAAGGTAATCGATTTGATGACATTTTGAAACATTTTTGTGTGTATGTATTTGTTTATTATTTGTGGGCGACTTTTAACATGAAAGACGCCATACCCCCCATAACAACTATAACCCATATTCTATTGGCAAATCTAATATTGAGGAAGGGGTGCTACTAAAATCACAGACAGAATTGAATATGACTCAAACAGTAATAAGATTACTGGATTTGTAATTCCTCACGAAGTGGCATGGCGAAAAAAATTATTTCGAGCAACTTCTGTTAGAAAAATTTAAATGAAAGCGGAATATGCTTACGTCGTAATGGCCCAATGCCCAATCGATGGATCCCCCTTTTTTTGTTTAAATGTACTCGGAACAGATAGTGGCTTTACCAATAACAGATAGGATAGCTAAAGACCAATATGCCGCGCTTAAGAGACTTGGACTTCAGGAATTCTTTCACCGCGCGGACTGTATATGCAGTATGCACGCAAGCTTTAGAGAGGATGGCATAAATGATTGTAATACTTTAGGCATAACTAGTGCCGTCTCATACAAGGTTGTTATGGTACCTACATATTTGATACATCTTGGAGTTTAGAAGAAGTTGATCAAGATGCTGTTATTGGACAGATGGATGATCATATCTCTGGAACTCTATTTTTGTCAAATACCATAACGTCCAATGTACTTAATGCTGTTGATGAATTCATGACCGAAGACTCCGAAGAGGATGAATCCTCGGAAACACAAGAAATAAAAAATAACGAATTAATCAGGGAATTAACATTAGACATTTTTTTGGAATTAAATTGAAAGAATACAACAGATAAAAACATTCATTGTAAAAGCCCGCATGTGAAAATTAAATGTCAAGAAAAAATTATAAATGTTAGAAAAATGATCATATAATGATTTATTCCGTAGAATCTTCCGCTCTATAACTTTTATACTGAACATTTTTCGACATAACTTACCGTTTTTTAAATATTAGTGAAAGAAGCAAAATATACAGGAGTTTCCACCGTTTTTTATCAATTTTTCACATTTCCCGGAAATTTTTTTCCCTGCAAATTTGGATTGGAGTACTACCCAAATCTAAATATCCGGTTTGCAGGCGTAATTAAAAATTTCGATTTCAGCGGTTCGTTGACTGGACTACTTACTCGTATACTTTATTTAACCCGAGTGAATTACGACGAGTGCTGTCTTTGCCAGCCTGGATTATGAAAAACGTCGTCAAATAGAGTTGAGAGATTCGAACAAATAAGAGAAGCTGATGGAAGATTAAAAAGAACATCATCGTTTAAAAAAACCACTACTAATTGGCTATTAATAGGTAAATGTCTTGGAAATGTCGTGAAACTTACATACTGTGTAAATGCCTCTTGAAAATATTGCGAAATGTATACATGCGTGATGCGTCACGGCAATGTGGAAGTGTGAAAAGTCTCGTAAATGTGGTTAATGTAGTAAAAAAATGTGGTAAATGAAGTAAATGTATTGTAAATGAGGTAAATGTTTTGTAAATGAAGTAAATATTTTGTAAATGAGGTATATGTTTTGTAAATGAAGTAAATATTTTGTAAATGAGGTAAATGTTTTGTAAATGAAGTAAATGTTTTGTAAATGTGGTAAATGTTTTGTAAATGAGGTAAATGTTTGGTAAATGTGGTAAATGTAAATGTGGTGTACTTAATTTTTCTTAGTGGTCAACCCCTCGCTTTTTTGGTAACAAAGATGAAGAAATAAAATTGTACAGTGAAGTAGAGGACATACGACTTTTTTAATCGAGTATAATAACTTAATAAGTAAGTATACCAATTTACTTCCGGCCTAGCCGGAAATGAACAAAATATTAAAGCTATTTATGACATACCCTGTATATTATTTCAGGAGAAAATGAGAAATGGTTTTCTGATCACAACCATACTACACGCTATATATTTCTTTTTTTTTCTATCCGGAAATTAACAAAATATTAAAAATATTTACGACATACCCTGTATTTTATTTCGAGAGACAATATTTTCTGATTACAAGTACACTACACACTATACAGTGCTCGCCAAAAAGTCGGCACCAAATGGATTTTTTTTTAATTTTTGATTTTTAAAAAAATTTTTTTACGGCAATAATTTGTGCTAGTCTGAAAACCTATTTAGCCCCTATCAGATATACCGAGTGATTTCCACTTAGCTAGGAAATGGCGTTTTTTGAAATTGTCTAAATTCTAAAAGTGCCATTTTTCGTAAATTAAGCATATGATTTCAATGAGATTTTTTCGTCTATCAATTTTAGCTTACCGAACAATCTCGAGCCAGAAAACATTTTTTTTTCCATTAACTTCCGCTAAAACTAAAGTTTTAATTTTTTGGAATATCTTCAAATTTTCACATACCAAGACATGATATCAAAATTCAATTTGATTTCGTTAAAAACGTTAAAGAAATATTACTTTTCTGTAACTAATAACAAACCTAAAAGAATAATTAGCAATTTCTATTGTTTTTTCCAATTATAAATCTTTAACGTTTTTAACGAAATCAAATTGAATTTTGATATCATGTCTTGGTATGTGAAAATTTGAAGATATTCCAAAAAATTAAAACTTTAGTTTTAGCGGAAGTTAATGGAAAAAAAAATGTTTTCTGGTCTTGAGATTGTTCGGTAAGCTAAAATTGATAGACGATGAAAAAATTTCATTGTAATCTTGCTGAATTTACGAAAAATGGCACTTAGAATTTAGACAATTTCGAAAAACGCCATTTCCTAGCTAAGTGGAAGTCACTCGGTATATCTGATAGGGGCTAAATAGGTTTTCAGACTAGCACAAATTATTGCCGTAAAAATGTTTTTTAAAATTCAAAAATAAAAAAAAATCCATTTGGTGCCAACTTTTTGGGGAGCACTGTATATTAATTTTTTTATTTTTTTGTGTTATTACGCAAAAACTATTTTATTTTGAGTTCTTATGCAAAAAACTATTTTATTTAATACGTCATTGTAGTAAATACAGGAAAGTTGTGTGCCAGTTTACTGGTCATTTAATTAGTAGATGTGTTGGGAAGATTATTGATGTATACAAGGAACAAAATGGGCACCAAAACAGTACTTACCTTGTGGCACACAGTGTGTAAGTTGTGACAACTTTGACGCACTCTTATTGTCGTTTACATACTCGATAGGACTGGATTAACTGAACACTATTGTTATCAAACCCTTTGTTCCATCATTTTTCCACTCAAATTCTGAGTGATACACAGTGAAATGCTTATTGTTAAATCCGTTTATTACGTAAGCATGCTAATTTACTTACAGTTAAGGCAGTTGATTTACCGATTCTAAAACCAAATAGCGACTAATTAGCTAATTTCCATTTGACTTTTTAAAATAGATTGAAAGATTTTGCCAAACACAGATGTCAAGGAGATAGATCTGTAGTTATTGCAATCAGAGATTTTTAAAATTGACTGTGCATAATGCTGCTAGCCTAGATGAAATGTTTTATAGTGATGAAGTAATTTATCAAATCTATAGTAACATCCATACTTCTTACACATCTTTAGGACATGTGGCATTCACTATTGCCACAATTATCTCTGGGATAGGATTTAAACTAGATTCATTAATGTCATGGCTCAGTTATTAATAAATTTCTTAAAAAATTCATATTTATCTCTGTTCACTGGCCTGTACTTTGCTGACTTCAATCTGTGTAAAATCGTTTGATATATGTACTAAGACTCCTGAATCTAAATGGTGAATTGAAGAACATGTGTTACTTTTCCTAGTTTTTTTTTTCTAACCTGAGTGTCTTCTCTCACGTGACTTCTCAATCCATAGGGTACTGTTCCTGATTTGATTGAACTGTTTTGTCATCCTCGTCAATGTTCAAATGTGCAAATTTTCACGTTTACAGTTTTATCCAGGCAACCTGCCAGCATGTTACACCAAGCTGCTGTAGTCTGAAAATAAATCCTTGTAATTGTTAAATAGAAGATCAAAGTCTTTATTGCAGTGGATATACTTTTGATGTCATCTCAATTTGATATTTATTTTCTTCTTCCCCACCTAACACTGCATCAACGTTTTTGTTAGGTAATTATGTAAATGTCACCAATAGCTGATCTTCACCATTAACTTCGACATTGCACATTCTAATGGGTTTAATAATTTAATTATAGTTGGTGAATGGTGATAAATGTCGTTTTAGGACATACAGTGTGTCTGCTTAAGTTCGCACCATATGGAAAACTTTTTTATTATTAATTTTACGAAAAAAAGTTATTCTTTATAAAAAGTTCTGCATGTTCTAAAATTTAAAATACAATCATCAGATATTAAATTTTTTCAGTCGTGTACACGGTTTGTCAAAAAATATGAATTTTGCTCAAGACTAAAGTACCATTTTGACAAAATCGAAAATTGTTATTAAAAGAAGTTGATCAGAACTAAAAACTACGTTCAAATATGCAATTACATGGTGCTAGTTAAAAAATTTTTTTACAACTTTCTCAAATTACTACCTCACTTTAGTGGCATTCTTCATTATCCTTACCAATTTTTACAGAAATTATATTGTATAACACTATTCACCATGTTTGAATTAAGCGACAATTTGTTTATATTTCAGAGGAATCTACTAATTACATTTATAGTTATCATAATGAGTGACGACAATATGGACATTAATAACGATGAGATAGTGGAGACATTTGCAAAAAAAGGAGCTATCAACAAACAATTGTGTTCCACAAAATATGAGTTAGTTCCACTCTTCTTTGATGCAGTTAGAGATTATAATTTCGAAAAAAAAAAATTGAATTCCGCTAAATATTTGAACGAGAAAGTAGATGCTGAACTTTCTGAACAAATTACGATGAACAATGACATTTGCAATGAAAGTCTTGAACTTGATAAGGAACTTGAGAAATTACAGAAACTGCAAACAGAAATGGAAACAGAAAAGTCTAATTTGATGTAAGTATTTACAACTTGATATAAGTTTTTCCTAATAATAACTAATAATAACTTCAGAAAGCAGCCAATTGACGCTTATTGAATACTGAATAGAACTGCGATTGTCAAACAAATAAAAACAATTAAAGTATAGTATTTTCGCTGTAGCTTTGTTGGTGAGTGATTAGGGATTCCCACTCGCAAACTGTATGGTTCAATATTTGTGAAAGTTAGCGGTACTTTAAAGTTATTCAGCATTAAAATTGCAATAGGCCAGGGGTGTTATTTCACTTTCTCATATCACTAATGAGGATGTTATTATGATTAATATGTAATGATAACGTAATTTCATGTGTAGGTACTAGTAATAAGCTACATTACAATAAATTATGCAATTGGACGTCGGTCACTCAATCTTAAAAAAAATGGTTTAGAACCCCGTACTTTATACTTTAAAGTTTATATTTTAACAAAAACAGAGCTCATTATGCCATTGTCAGCAAACAATATACTCTACCTGATTATTGCTTGATGCGATTAGACATGCCCAATATTTTAGGTAGGTATGATATATAATATACAGTGTGACTCATTTAGAATTCAGAATGCTTCCAAATAGCTATCACCAAAACTTTACAAAAATATATTTATTAATAACAAAGTTATAACAACTTAAAGTTCTAAGCTAACAGTTACAAAACAACACCCTATATCAATAGATTGCTATGGAAAATATGTTAATAAGTCTTAAATTAAACTATCAGTGGAGAAAAAAATATTTAAAGTAACGTAATATTTAATAAAAGTGACGGAATCGCACAATTGAGTAAATACATAATAAGACCTAACATTTCCATTTAAATCTTAGTTACCATGGAAATTATGTTACTGTTTAACAGTTATAATAGATTTTTATTAAATATTACGTTACTTTAAATATTTTTTTCTCCACTGATGGTTTAAATACTTTAATTTAAGAATTATTAACATAATTTCCATGGCCATCTATTGATACAGGGTGTTGTTTTGTAACTGTTAGCTTTGAAACTTTTCGAACTTTAAGTTGTTATAACTTTGTTATTAATAAATATATTTTTGTAAAATTTTGGTGATAGCTATTTGGAAGCATTCTGAATCCAGTGGCGTAGATATTTTTTTTATAAACAAATCGCTAATAATAATTCTCCATTCTGAGTACGAAAAAGTTATCGTAGTATGCCCTGAAAATTGGAATAAACATTTAAAATTTTGTCCCAAAGTAGATTTTTGATTATTTGACATTTTAAAAAAAAATTGATTAAAATCGGTAAATAACTTCAGATTTTACATGTGTGTTTCCATTCTAAATGAGTCACACTGTATATGTTAGAAAAGGACAACACTATAAGAGTATGTGATTTCTGAAATTACCTAAGCGTTAATCACTCACCAACAAAGCTACAGCGAAAATGCTATAAGAAACGATCAATTATTTCTGGTTGTTTGATTTGTGAAAATAATACATTGATATCGCACAATGCATAAATTCATGAATCTATTTTCTGCAATAACTTCTTTAGGATGAAAATTACAGGAAAATGATTAAGATCAAATTTGTAGATAATTGCTTAGGCAATATTGGTGAAATTTTTACAAAATTTGTGGAGTAGATTTTGTGCTATTCAATTTGGAAACTTTAAGTTTAAAATGACCGCCATTTTGCTGTAATGTTTTTGTAAAAAAGTGTTTGAACAATTAAGGTTATAGATATTAAACTGTTGATTGCAAAAAACTTTGATTGATAATGGAGATGTAGATATAGAGATTTGTAAAAAATCAAAAAAAGGTCCATAATTCGAAAACAAAAGCCTAAATGAAAAAAATTATTTAAAAAAAGTGTTAGTTTTGAAGAGTTCTATAACCTCTATTACGTTGTCCACTTTGAGTAGAAACATCCTGTATAGTCTATTCAATCTTAAAAGTCTTCTATTTGATTAAATGCCCGTAAACGTAAGACAAGGTAAAACGTACATGGTAACCTATTTCTTCCTTATGACGCATACCTACCGTTCATTCATTCCACGTTGAATGGTAGATAATAGGTATGCTTAATAAGGAAGAAAACGTTACCATATACGTTTTACTTTGTCTTAACTTTAGGAGCGTTTAATCTGATAAGAGGACATTTAAGATTGAATAGACTATAATACATTCAAAATGAAAATGAAACGTAATGAAAAATTTTTTCCGCTCAACTAAATTACAAAAATCTTATATACCTATAAACACGAAAAACACCGTGTTTTTTGCACCTTTCTCTATATAGCTATTATAGGTACTAATAATTCACTTTAAGCTGGCTATTTTAAATGTTACCTAAACGATATTGCGCAGCACTGTATACCTATGTATATTGTCTATTTGAGGACTTGGGCAAACTAATATTTCAGTTATACCTATATCATTGGATAAACTTTTTATTCAGTGATAATAGGTATGTTGGAGTTGGAGGGCAAGCTTCTGTTCCTTAATTGGTATCTTACCTTGAAATGCATCATATTTATTTACAGCACCAATTTCGCCAATGTATCAAATGAGTTAAATCAACAGATCAGAAAAATTCATTCTGAATATGTAAGTGTGTTTGTTAGTTTTAAGTAATAATTTAAATTAAATTTGTTTGTCTTGAAGGATAGCGAAAATTTGGGTAACAAAATAAAACTTTCTTCGCAACAACATGAAGAAGATCAGGAAAAAATTAAGCAGCTGCAAAGCGTGGTGTTGGATTCCAAAAAGGAATTGCTTAAACGTAATGAAACAAATGCAAATGATCACCTAAGAAATATTTTTCTCTTGAAAGAGAAGAAACATATCGTTTAGATTATGTTTAATAAATTAACTTTTTTCCGTTATGTAATCTTAAGCAGTAAAGTTTCGTTTTGTTCAACAAATTAATTTTTTCCCATTATGTAATGATAAGCAGTACAGTTTCGTTTTGTTGCTGTCATTTATGATGTAGTAATATCATTAAGAATTGCTAGGATTTATCAATCGTAATTGAAAAAAGCTACCAATAACTCAAATAACTGTCCAGTTACATATTAATATACAGTATGTCTGTAAAAGTTGGTAACATATGGAAACTTTTTTATTATTAATTTTACGAAAAAAAGTTATTCTTTATAAAAAGTTCTGCATGTTCTAAAATCTAAAATACAATCATCAGATATTACATTTTTTCAGTCGTGTACGCGGTTTGTCAAAAAATATGAATTTTGCTCAAGAGTAAAGTTTTTGAGGTATTATATAAGAGAACCTTATATAATCCAGCAATGGAATGCAATTAATCGGAGTTTAATAAAAATATAATAAAAGAAAATAGTAACATAGGTAAATGCGTCTTTGAGTAGCTGCGTAACTAACTTGGTTAGTAACTTAAGTGACTACTATTACTATCTACCACTTATTAATGCGAGTTCCCACTTCTTATACTCGCGGTAGTAGGTGTCCGTCCTGCAATAAACAACTACGCAATCAATGCATAATTCTTCTTACCTCGATAAAAGTACCTACAGGCCAGGGCCGGATGCTCCGACGTTCAGATTTCGTCAGACCGTGCGCATGACGTCACCTGTAGAGTGAATTACATTTGCGACATGCTCATTTGATGTGTTTTTCGTCTGTACCGAGTTTATTTTTCGAGATACAAAAAATTCCATAAGAACAAATATGCTCCTTATGATGTCTTTTATATGTAAACAATAATAGGGTAACTCAATCTCTCTCAGTTAACCTGAAAAATACTTGTATAAAATATCATAATTACATCTGATGGTGTTTGCGCCGCGACGACACAAAAACGGTGCTAGATAGAGGAAAATTGCATATGAACAAATTTGTAGAGCACAAAATTTACTAAAGAAAAGTCCGCGGTAGGGTGTCACTATCTTCGATAGTTTAAGAGTTACAGGCGTCCAAAATGATGCAAACCTTATTCGCGCAACTGTCCACACCGCTTTTTCCCAAACTAATGGAGATAATTACACCCTCCCGCGGACTTTTCTTTAGTAAATTTTGTGCTCTACAAATTTGTTCATATGCAATCTTTCTCTATCTAGCGCCGTTTTTGTGTCGTCGCGGCGCAAACACCATCAGATGTAATTATGATACTTTATACAAGTATTTTCGGGTTAACTCAGACAGATTGAGCTACTGGGAACAGTCACTGTACTGGGATTGAGATAATTACACCCTCCCGCGGACTGTTTTGTAGTAAATTTTGTGCATTACAAAATTGATTCAGTTCATTTTTTCTCTGTCTAAAATATATAATGGTTTTCGCAGCGTTCGAGGAGAAAGCGGGTGATTTCATTGATGGATTCAAGACACTATTTTTTTAACACCTTGTGGTAATTTACATTTAAAAAAAATGGTTACCTGTTGATCTGCACAAACATGAACATCATAACACAAGGTGGAAAAATGTACCGTTTATTTATTTATTGAACATAACTTAAATCGAGGCGTGGTTTAAAAACGTGAAATAAAAAAGGTAACGTAGGGCACCAATAAAAAAAGGTAAAGTAGGGAACCAATAAAAAAAATATGATAAAATTAAGATAAAATTCATTTTGTGTCTTTTATATCTTAAAAATAATAGGGTAGCTCAATCTCTCTGAGTTAACCCGAAAAATACTTGTACCTATAAAGTATCATAATTACATCTGATGGTGTTTGCGCCGCGACGACACCAAAACGGCGCTAGATAGAGGAAAATTGCATATGAACAAATTTGTAGAGCACAAAATTTACTAAAGAAAAGTCCGCGGGAGGGTGTAATTATCTCCATTAGTTTGGGAAAAAGCGGTGTGGACAGTTGCGCGAATAACGTTTGCATCATTTTGGACACCTGTAACTCTTTAACTATCGAAGATCGTGACACCCTACCGCGGACTTTTCTTTAGTAAATTTTGTGCTCTACAAATTTGTTCATATGCAATTTTCCTCTATCTAGCACCGTTTTTGTGTCGTCGCGGCGCAAACACAATCAGATGTAATTATGCTACTTAATACAAGTATTTTTCAGGTTAACTGAGAGAGATTGAGTTACCCTATTATTTTTAACATATAAAAGACATCATAAGGAGCATATTTTATCTTATGAAATTTTTTGTATCTCAAAAAATAAACTCGGTACAGACGAAAAACACATCAAATGAGTATTCCTCAAATGTAATTCACTCTACAAGTGACGTCACGCGTCATATTTGCGGACCGCCCACCATGCGCAACATCCTATCTTTAGTATTTATATCGTGCCTACAGGCGTAGTCACGTAAGATGGCGAGCGCGGCAATGCGCAAACGACGAATTTACGCTGCTTGTAAAATTTCGCGTATCAATAAGTCAGTATCGTTTCACGTTGTTGTTGTAGATATGTTTATTCATCACTAAATATGCATATTAATGTTATTTATTGAATTATAATTACAGGATAATTACATATTTTGGTGATATATAATCAAATTTGAATTAAGTTATTGAAAAAAATGCACTTGTGTGAATGCATTTATTATGATACGCAACTGACTTGTATTTTTACAGTAATCGGCTTTCGGAGTCATGAATCGGGTTGCGCCGGTTCTCACCTTATGTGACTATGACTGTACCTTTATTTTTGACAATATCGAAAATTGTTATTAAGAAAAGTTAATCAAAACTAAAAACTACGTTCAAATATGCAATTACATCCTGTTAGTTAAAAATTTTTTTTTACAACTTTTTTTCAAGTTACTACCTACACATACTGATACGATTTGCGTTCCGTTCAGAATAACTCTTGTTCTTTTTTTTTTTTAATAGTTTTAATAGTACAATAGGAGAACTTGAGGAACTACCTGAAGAAACGTACGAACAGGGTAATTACCTGATTGAAAGATAGACAAGAGTATCGAAGGACAAAATAGTTAATGCAAGAGGAAGGCGACTGGTAAAGATGTGTGATACATTCAACCTTATTATATTAAATGGAAGAACCAAAAATGACTGGTGGGGCGATTTTACGTTCATGTCGGAAACCGGGAACTCAGTAATAGATTTGTGCTGTATATCGGAAGAAATAGCCAGGGTATTAAATAATTTTTATGTAGAGTCCAAACTTTGGTCAGATCACATGCCGATCGTTATAAATTTGTGTACAGAAAAGGAAGAGTGTAAGGTTAATAATATGCCATTAATCCCTAAGTTATATTGGAGTGATGTGAATAAAAATAGCCATTGTGAGAAAATACAAAGGGAGCTGGAAAAAACGAAGTCTAATATAGCAGAACTGGACAACGACTTAATGTTAAATAATCTACTACAAATAATTAAATCATTGGTAAAATGTGATTAAAGGAATAATAACCCTAACAAACCCATACAAAAATGTTTTGATAAAGAATGTAGACGAGAGAGAAATAAAGCATTTAAAGCACTGAAATCATTCAGAAAAACGAATCTGTCGACAGATAAAGAAATATACTTAAAGACCAGTAAATAAGTATATAAAGAGCTATGTAAAAAGAAATCAACCAATTATTATCTAAGATTAATAGACAATATTAATAAGGCAACAAACACACAAGATTTCTGGAAAGCGATAAGAACCATCAAAAAATCTAAACAGATCATTGGAGGCCAATTAAGTCAAGGTGACCTAGTGACATATTTTAAGGAGCTACTAAATTCACATGCAGACGAGTTAATACAGATTAGCTATGCTGAACCTTGTGTAATAAATGAAGGCTTGGACAGCCCATTCACACTGGGTGAACTACAGATAGTATATTGGATAGGTAAAATCCAGAAATAAGACACGAAGCCTCACGTTATATCGTTTAATAACCAAACTTTAGTTACGTTGTAAAAAAGTGTGATGACGAAGGATGAAATGAGATGTTTTTTTAGATAAGGTGCCGAAGCACCTGACACGTGAGCCAATGCAAAACTCACAAAGTAAAATTTTGAAATTAAAAGGAATACCAGGGTTTATTTAAAAACCATCTGGGACCATTACATCCTTGGGATTGTGGCGATCATCAAGCAAATGTTAAAAACGTTAAGTGAAAAAGGGAAAGGGAAGTAAATTAAATTAAATTAGACGCTACATGTTTCGAAGCCATACTGGCTTCATTTTCAAGCAGGAATGAGAATGATATTAAAGCTTAAGGGGATATTTTGAAAATTTTTAACAAATTAAGTATTTGAAAGGTCAAAGACCAACTATGAACTTGCCCAAAACATCGGGAATAATATATAAGGCCTGAAGAGCCGCTGATTAACACAGATTAAAAAGTTTAAATATTAAACATAATTACAACCGGTTCAGGCCTTATATATTATTCCCGATGTTTTGGGCAAGTTCATAGTTAGTCTTTGACCTTTCAAATACTTAATTTGTTAAACGTTTTCAAAATATCCCCTTAAGCTTTAATATCATTCTCATATTCCTGCTTGAAAATGAAGCCAGTATGGCTTCGAAACATGTAGCGTCTAATTTAATTTAATTTACTTCACTTTTCTCTTTTTCACTTAACGTTTTTAACATTTGCTTGATGATCGCCACAATCCCAAGGATGTAATGGTCCCAGATGGTTTTTAAATAAACCCTTTTGTGTCTTATTTCTGGATTTTACCTATTCATACTCCCTTATTGTGAGTCCCGAACCACTCGTTCATGATGTCTAGTATATTGGATCAAGCAAAATGTAACAAAGCACCAGGAACAGAAAGAATTTCAAACGAGTTTTACAAAAATGCGCCAGAAGAACTTTTGAGTAAAATATTGGAAATTTACAACATCTACAATTCAGCAGCGGTACCGCAATTATTCAAAGAAGCAATTATATTCCCGTTACATAAAAAGAGAGATATAAACAATGTAAATAATTACAGAGGAATAACGTTCCAGAACGCTGTAGGGAAAATATTCACAGGGTTTCTATTACTACGACTGAGAGAATGCGCCACAAACTATAACATAATCAAAGAATTTCAGGCAGGATTTCGAAGAAATTACAGTACAATGGATAATGTGTTCACACTGTTTAGCTTGGCTAATCTACAGTTATCCAGAAAAAGACAAAAACTTTATGCATTCTTTGTGGACCTTAGCGCAGCGCAGCGTTTGATCGAATTGACAGACAACAGCTAATATATAAATTGCACAAAATAGGGCTTACCAATTTGCAATCATTAATACAATAAAAAATCTACATACAAACACTGTTAATGCCATTTGGGGTAAAGAAGGATTGTCTGAGCAGTTTAGTATAACAAGGAGCGTTACTAAGTCCAATACTCTTTACGTTTTTTGTGAACGATGTTGAAGAATATATGACAGACGGGGGTGTGTACGTCGGAAGAGAGAATATCAAACTACTAGCATATATGCGGATGATGTTGTGTTATTAGCAACGGACCCAAAAAGTTTGCAAAAAATGATAAACGCGTTTAGGAAATACTGCAATATGTGGAACTTAAAACTAAACTTGAAAAAATCAAAAATTACGATATTCAGAAACGGGGGTAGGTTAGCAAAATATGAAAGATGGTGGTACGGAGATGAAGAAATAGAAATTGTGAATAACGTGAATCAATACGTTTACCTAGCATTATGGTAACCCCCAAGCTAGCTTTAACAGAACATTTCAGCAAGCAATTAAGGAAAACGAAAAAAGTATTAATACAGTTTGGTCGCAAATACTAGGCAAAAACAATATCGGTTACTCATCTAAAATAAAGGTGTTCAACAGTGCCGTTAGATCATTTATGAGTTATGGAGCACAAGTGTGGGGTGGAGTTAATTATAATGAAGTGGAGAAACTACGAAAGTTCTTTCTGAAAAAATTATTTAGTGTACCGCAGTACACACCGACGCACGCTATATACTTGGAAACTAGAACGCTGCCACTTTACTGTTACACCCTGCGGACGGGTGAATGAGACCACCCGTATCAGTCTTTTATTTAAAGAACGGTGAGTCGTAGAGAGGTGGGGTAAAAAAAGTGATTATAAAAGCCATAATAAAGAATCGAATGGTGATATCATTATTTCTCGGAAAAGTCAGCATTCCTCCAGAAGGCCTCCAACTCCAAAATTTTAAATGGCACCATGAGTCGAAAAAGGTATTATTTGAAAGATTGTTAAAAAAGAAGAAAGTTTTATGGGAAAAATTATTTTATTACTGCCACCCCTTTTAAGTAATATTCAACTAAAGTTATTAAATTTGAAATTCACTGTTAACAAGAAACATTGAAAAGTCGACTTTTAAAATCTAGTTACCAATGTTACATGTGTTCTTCCCTTTCAAGAAGTACTTATTACAGCCACTGATAGTATACCTAGAAGAGCTCAACAGTGCTTAGCAGTAAATGGAAGATATTTTGAACACATGTAACATTGGTAACTACTAACTAGATTTTAAAAGTCGATTTTTCAATGTTTCTGGTTAACAGTGAATTTCAAATTTAATAACTTTAGTTGAATATTACTTAAAAGGGGTGGCAGTAATAAAATAATTTTTCCTATAAAACTTTCTTCTTTTTTAACAATCTTTCAAACAATACCTTTTTCGACTTATTTAAAATTTTGGAGTTGGAGGCCTTCTGGAGGAATGCTGACTTTTCCGAGAAATAATGATATCACCATTCGATTCTTTATTATGGCTTTTATAATCACTTTTTTTACCCCACCTCTCTACGACTCACCGTTCTTTAAATAAAAGACTGATACGGGTGGTCTCATTCACCCGGTATACTGAAAATACTACATAGTATGACGAAAGAAAGATACCCAAGAATAGTTGCGGAAATGGCAATTAAAAGAAGTACCTATCTATTGGTTCAAGGAAATGGGAAATTTAACTAGGAGATTTGAAATCCCAATTACATTGAACATGGAAAATATTACAGAATGGAAGCGTTATTTGGAGGAAATATGTCATGAAGTAGAAATAAAGGAAATTAGTAAAATTGAGATGGCATCATGCATCAGTCTCCAAATCTAAAATTCCATACTATAAACAATTAAAACAGAATTTAAATGATGACGCGTACATCAGCAAATTCATTTCAAAATATAAAATGGATGTTTAAGTTAAGAACAGGTACGCTACATCTGAACTGGTATGGACGAAGAATTAAGACGGTGCACATTATGTAATAAAGGGGAAGTAGAAGATACGTTTCATTTTGTATGTGTATGTCCTATGCTAGAAGGGTTTAGAATTAAGTATTTGGGTAAAAAAGAATTAGAAAGTAGTGAATTTATAAAGTATCTGAATGGTAGAAATTGGTGTACGTTAGTAAGATACAGTAGGAGTGCATGGAAGTACAGATACCAACTTATATCGGAATATAATGGATAGTTTTTTGTTTTTGTTTCCCTTTTGTTTTTTGTTTTCTTCCGCGTCTTCACTAAGAGTTACGCATCGTCAGTGGACTATACGAGCCCTAACACAAAAATGTTCGGACATCAACAGATTTTTCGTAAAAGTTTGAAAATTTCCTTAAGGGATTCAATATCATGTTTTTCATTTATAAGACATTATAATATGTATTGTTTTACATCATATTTATGAAATTGTACTCAAATAAAATAATATTGATCTATAAAAATAAGCCAATGTTGATAACAATGCAATATTTTCTGACACATAAATGTTCGGACACGTTAGTAAAACAAATAATAGCAAGCCTTGGAAACAATAAAAAGTGTTTCTATTTGACATTTTAACTTGAGAATTCATTCGATTATCAATTGGCTCCAAAATGTCACGCGGTAAAGCAACGAATGGTGCAATTAGAGAATTAATTGTAAAACTGTTTAACCAAGGAAAAACCTTTCGGGATATTGCTAAACAAATAAATGTCGCAAAGTCCACGGTGTCAGATATTGTGAAAAAATATGGAGAAACTCAAATTTCAAAACATGGTGCTGGTCGACCACGTAAAGTCACTTCCAGAATGCAAAGATCTCTTGTTCGGATTTGTAAAACTGATCGTCGAAGTACTGTAAGAGAAATAACAGCAAAATGGAATGAAGAAACAATTCGAAATGTTTCACGAGAAACGTGTCGTCGCTGGATTCATAAGTCTGGTTTACATTTTTATAAGTACGTAGGTTACGTTTAAGGAAAATGTCTTGTTTATGCAGTGAAATAATTGGTTTAGGCAAAAGAAAAGCCGTTGCTGACGGAAAAAACAAAAGAAAAGACGATTAGCGTGGGCAAAGGAACGGGCGATGTGGACTTTTGAAGACTGGAAAAGAATTATTTTTAGTGATGAATCAAAATTTGATGTTTTCGTGGGTGACCATCGATCACGTGTTATAAGAAACAAAAATGAAGCCTTTCACAAAGACTGCCTAAAGAGAAAAATAAAATTTCCATCAGGTGTTATGGTATGGGGAAGCATGTCTGGTTTCGGTGTTGGAAAGCTGCACTTTATAGACGGAGTTGTAAACGCAGAAAAATATCAGAACATTCTGGAAACCAATTTGTTAGTGTCAATTCAAATTTTATCACCTGATGGAAACTTTACTTTTCAACAAGATGGCGCCTCCTGCCATACAGCCAAGACCACAAGAAAGTGGCTGCAGGACAACAATATTTCCGTCCTTGACTGGCCCTCCAGCAGTCCTGATCTTAATATTATCGAAACGGTATGGCACAAGATGAAGCAACAATTAAGAAATGATCCACACCGTAACATTTCTGATTTGCAAGAAAAATTACAAAATATATGGGATTCTTTTGCCGCGGAAGATTGCGAAAAGCTTGTTAAAACTATGCCTGCTAGAATAAAAGCTGTTATTAAGGCAAAGGGAGACGCAACCAGCTATTGATGTGATTTGTCCGAACATTTATGTGTCAACAAATATTGTATTCTTATCAACATTAATTTAGTTTTATAGATGAATATTATTTTATTTGAAAACAATTTCATAAATATGATGTAAAACAATACACATTATAATGTCTTATAAATGAAAAACATGATATTGAATTCCTTAAGGAAATTTTCAAACTTTTACGAAAAATTAGTTGATGTCCGAACATTTTTGTGTTAGGGCTCGTAGTTTGCTATTTATCTTTAGTCAATATATAACAGGAAACACAACCGGACGGTCATTGACCATGGTAAAGCCTTATGTAGTTTTTTTAGTTTTTTGTTTTTGTTTCCCTTTTGTTTTTTGTTTTCTTCCGCGTCTTCACTAAGAGTTACGCATCGTCAGTGGACTATAGTTTGCTATTTATCTTTAGTCAATATATAACAGGAAACACAACCGGACGGTCATTGACCATGGTAAAGCCTTATGTTAGATTGTAATGTGAAAGTTTTACATATGTTGTTTAGTTAATTAAATAAAGACAATTATTATTATTATTTCTTAAAACTTACAGTTAAGAAAATTCCTACAAGATACCTATTGTAAAATAATTGAAAACTAAATTGTTATAATATAGTTTTAAAGCAATGTACTTTATTACCTACCTACTCTACTGTTATTACTTTATAGTACCTAGTAAAAATGTATATGTAAGGACAAAAAAACACTATTCAACTCCTTATTTATTAATAAAACTTATTTAACAAACTTTATATACAAATTACGATATAATGTAAAATTTCCATCATACAAAGTGTATTACGAGAGTCCTATAATAAAAATGTTGCATATATTGTAATTGTATATAAAAAAACTTTGAAAAAGGGAAATGGCATTATACCACTGGTATATTAAATTAATCATCTTAACACACTATTATATAATGTAATCAAATAAATTCCTATTTGGATCTATAATAAAATTTCAGTAATATGACGGGTCAAAAATCATTATTTTCGTTAAAATTTAGGTAGGTACAATTCTTTATCGCAAAATTCGATGGTTTCACTATTATCGGTCTACATTTTTAGAATAAACAGTCAAAGAAACCTCAACTTTTACAACTTTATTAACAAAATTTATATTACTGATAGGTACTTTATAACAATAGTTACATACATACATGCACACAATCTTTGTAAATATAATAAATTATTTAGTAATTACTTGCACTTTTAAATAATGTAAATGAAACATTTACAATTAAGATTGGTAAAAGTAACCAAAATGGTATTAATACGTGATATAAACTTAAATTTAAAGAGACATACTCCAACTTCAAACATAACACTATTTGAGTCATTATTTTCAATATAACTATGAGCACAAATAGATTATTTTTATTTTTAACTAAAGCTTTAAAACTTTCGTGTTTACAATGTATAACAATATTAAACAAGGCATATATCAATAAAATAACATCATAAACCCACAATGGAAGAAATATTATAAACCAATTCCAATATGTACGAGATTCTAGTCTTAAACATAGCAGTACAAAGAACACCAGTAATATAAACCATGTAAACAGAGCTCTATGCATAACCATTTTGCATTATTTAAAATGTATGAATGCATTTAATTTCGATAAAAATTGCCATTTTGGTAATCAAACGTCATTCATTTATACAGAAAATAAAAACAGTTAAACAGTTCAATCAGTATTTGGTTCAATTGAACTATTTTGTTGAATGGCTCCTACGCCTACTGTGACTTTATTTAATGTGACTACCAAAGATTAGTTTAACTTTCTAATCTTTGGTGACTACCTTTGAAGCAAAGGTGACTATAGATATATTCTTTCTGGACAGCCATAGGGTTAGTCAAAGTCACAATCATAAGTAAAACACTAGGGTCACTAGGTGTTTTCTTTTTGCATCACCACAGGGTTAGGTAAAGTTACAATCATCACGTGATTAAAGCACTGACCTGTGGATTAAAGTGCCTTGCGTCATGTAGACATTTCTGCCTCAGGTTAATATAAAACTTAAATAAAGCTTTTAAAACGAATAGTGTTATTGAGAACTGAGTCAAATTATTTTTATAAAACGAATGAGGTGTTATTGACAGAGCTGACTTAGGTCTACCACAACGTGCAAAAAGAAAACACCTACTTTATTTATGGTCACAATTATCACATTATTGAAGGGCCTTGCAATTGTGAAGCTGGATTTATAGTGTCGGTATCGGTATGCAATAAGAAATAAAGAAATAAGCAATAAGCAGTAAGAAATAAAAACGCATTTATAGTTCTTTAACGGTAACAGAGTAGGCATGCGCATTGCGGGTTTAATTTAAATTATTACTGTGTTTATGGGTATCATGTGTTTATGGTACGATTCTTAGGTTACCTAAGGTACGATTGTAAAATTAAAATCAACTTGACATAATATTTTCCCATTGATTCTTGAATAAGAGATATATTCACTCAAATATTTCTTTAACACCTGATTTATATTTTATATTGATGTCATCTGTCTTTTCTTAGCTCGTAAGCTCACAGCTGTACACGAATATTCCCGATTCGGTAACGGTAACGGTAAACCTGGATTTATAGTGTCGGTATCGGTAAGTAATAAGGAATAAGAAATAAGCGGTAAGGAAATGAACTTATGGATAACCTGTACATCATTTATAGTAGAAATAAGCGGTAAGCAGTAAGAAATAAGGAATTGGTTCTTACCGTTACCGAATCGGGAATATTCGTGTACAGCTGTGAGCTTACGAGCTAAGAAAAGACAGATGACATCAATATAAATCAGGTGTTAAAGACATATTTGAGTGAAATATACACTTATTAAAGAATCGATGGGAAAATATTATGTCAAGTTGATTTTAATTTTACAATCGCACCTTAGGTAACCTAAGAATCGTACCATAAACACAGTAATAATTTAAATTAAACCCGCAATGCGCATGCCTACTCTGTTACCGTTAAAGAACTATAAATGCGTTTTTATTTCTTACCGCTTATTGCTTACTTCTTATTTCTTATTGCTTACCGATACCGACACTATAAATGCAGCTTTAACTCAATTGTTATAATTTCTTGGCGCATCTTGTACTTGTATTCCGATGCCCGGATGCCGTGCCTACCCATGGCAGAGACACATGATGTGGATGATCTGTGCACATGATGCCGACCAGTGCCGACCGGTATTTGATGTTTGAAATTTCTAGGTTGTGGTTAAGTGCAATTTAATTTTCATAGATAAAATCACGTAATATACGTTTTGGTTTTATAGTAATAATTATGATTTGCGTTCCTTTTTTATTGCTTTCTTGTGTAAAACTATTACTTATTCCTGCGTAGTAAGAAGTTCCATTTAGTATGATTAATTCCAAATTACTTACCCTATGCTTTACAGTCGTTCCACAGACTTTGAAGTCCATCGAAATTGGTTAGCAATTACGTCTAACTTACCCATAGGCAAATGGTATTATGAAGAAGGATCAGAATGGACCTTAGATTACCCGCCACTATTTGCTTGGTTTGAGTACACATTATCAATATTTGCTAATTGGTTTGATCCCCAAATGCTGGTACTGAGTAACCATAATTATGCATCATTTAAAACTATATTATTTCAAAGGCTGAGCGTAATATTCACTGATATCATTTTTGCTTATGGATCCTATAGGTAAAAGTTTTTATTCTTTTTGTTGTACATACTTATTTTATTTATTTTATTTCTGACTTGTACATTTACGATGACAATCTAGCTACCCACGTACAAAGTGAACTTCCCTGACAACATGCGTAACATAACACTTATCTACATTTTGTTTTATACTGTAATTAATGTAATACTAACACTGTTGCTTGTGTTTAGTGCTATGTTACACTTTGTCTGGTTTAACTTGCCTGCAACATTAAAAATTGCAGGGTGTAGTTGCAAATAAAATGGTAATGTACATTGTGAAATTGTAACATTAACATGTATTGTGTGACGTATTGACATGATATTGTAGCATTGATGATGTATTGACACCATTCTGATCAAGAAACGTCTTATAAACTATTGGTTATAATTCTTCTTCATTTCAGAAGGGAATTGTTAAAAAAAGTAAACAACAAAAAAACTACAGTAGAACTCGGTTATAGCGTCATCGGGACTAGCGATTTTTTGTCGTTATAACAGAGTGACGTTATTCGCGATGTAAGTGATTTTTGGGTAAAATATAATAATTCAAAACAATTTACGCATACCTAACTAATGCTATACTGCTATAAATTTTATTAGCAATGTTATATACGTGAATTGGTACATACCATAGATATCGGGCACATACATATGTATGTATGTATTGTAAAAAGTTTATTTTTGGAAATAGTCTGTAATTTTTGTTCTTCCATCGCGTGCGTTGATACAGTAATGTGTTCTCTCCTTTTTATCTTTACTTGTAGGATTTAAGATAACCTTTGTAAATCCTTAACACTTTCACTGCCCATTAATTATTTCGGACATTACTCTGTGCCACCTTTTCGTTTAACATTGAAACATATCACAGCCTGAACGCGCCTCGCGCGGTCCGGGTATACGACGGCCGGAGACATCAACGTGCTAGGCGCGTTGTGAGCAATGAACGGGTTAAAGAACGAAAACAGCTTATACATTCTAAGAATATGGTTAAAAGTTCCCAAACCTTTATTTAAAATGACGTTAAAACCGAGTATAGTGCCAATATTTGGTCCTTAAATGAAATGTTTTTTACGTTGTAAACTATAGGAAGTTCTAGGGACCACGACTATTATGACTTTATACCCGAGTTGACGCTATATCCAATGATGTTATAAACAAGTTCTACTGTAATTACCTATCGAGCATATTTTCAGTGAGTCGTCCTTAATAAATTGAGTACATATTATAAACGATTTGTTTGACAGGAAAGTACGTAATTAAGTTGTGAATTATGCCTCACTACTAATGATGAATATCTCAATATAATTTCCGTCTACATATTTGTATTGGGAGTGCTGAAGCAGCAGAGTGCTGTAAGTTTGGTTGTAAGTCGTACACGCACGACTCTATTTTTATTTTATTTATAGTACTAAAACTGCCCGCAATGCAAGGGAAACAGGTGGTAAAATGTTGAACAGTAATTCTGTCACGATGCTGTAATCATAATCGTAGGCAGCATCATTAATTGAAATGACATTAAGATTAAATTTGAGGAAAAATTAACATTGTGACATGTTTTGAAACCTAAGTTGGTTTCATTTTCAAGTAAATAGATGATTATTGACTCCCATTAACATTAAAAAGCTTAGGGGGAAATTATAGCAAAAATGGCATACTTACTTAAAAATAATTCATAGGAACCGTAGACTAAATAATACTAACACTTAATTGAAAACTTGCCAAAAGGACATTGATTAAAAAGGATTAACATTTTAAAAAACTATTAAATTAGCAAAAGGGATTGTGACACAAACCACGATCTTACAAACTTTTTATAAATATATTGGTAAAGGGGAAGGTTGAGAGAGTTTTTCTTTTGTTCTTTGTATTTTATAAAAGTAACAGATTAATATTATTAATACCTCGTGTAGCAGAAAAATCTTATGACAGAACTCCTCATCTGTTTATCGCAACTCTGCAGTCCTTAAATCTATACACATTGTGCAACAAGACACAAATTTTTTTCACTCTGATTAAAAATCGTCAAGTAGAAATGCTTACAAACGAAAAGAGAGTTTATCTAATTTGATGTGATGAATTGTTATGATGAGTTGTTCAGATAAAATTTTTTAGGTGCTCCTCGATATTTAAGAAAAGTTGGAAATCTCAAATAGTTCTACCCATGTTGCTATTAACCAACGTAGGATTATTGTTGGTCGATCATATTCATTTTCAGTATAATGGTGTTATGTATGGATTCTTACTTTTGTCATGTGCCAATATATTCCAGGTAAGACTTCAAAGTACACACGACTAGCTGTCATTCTTAATACACTATGCTTATATTCAAGTTAAAAAGCAAAGACATTTTCTTCGTTTCTCACTATAACCTACATACTGGAATTATAAAAGCAAGTGCAAATTTCATTTTTTTTTGTTTTTTTCTTACGCCTATGCTTGTAAAGAACATTCTCTCAATTGTTCTCTTATTTGTGCAAAATACATGTTGAAATAGATTATTGCTAAATTTGTGGTACAACTTTTCAACAATAGGTATCTTTAACTTTTACAACTTTTATTTTTACTATCTCAACAAGCAGCTCAAACAGAATGTTTCTAAACCCGAGAATAGTTGTGTTAATTGTATATTTGTTAGAAGTTACATACATATTAAATTTCACTCTCCATTTCACCTAACGTTCGTAATTCAATGAAAATCACAAGACAGCTTTATTCGTTGCAAATTCTATAAAAAAACATTTATTGGGTAAATATACATATTATCAGGTCTTCAGAACTTTCATTCTGTGTTTTACAGGAGACACATGTGTACACCTCCTACTGTACTGAAATCCTCTTCATATGTGATAAGTTTCCACAATTTTTCTGATTTTATAGTACCATTGAGTAAATAATAAAATTTACTCAATGATAGTACTTATATTGAGCTTTGGATTTCCACTATTGTCTGCTCTTCATCTTCTTAGTTCTAATAGCACTAGTTATTTTTTGAGGCAGAGAAAACATTAATTGTTAATTGTTTTCATAGCTTGGTTAAAAATGTTCTGCTTCTAATTACATTTGTGGTACTTCTGTAGATATCTGAGTGAACGATATAAGAAAAGTATGTCAGGGATTCATTCAGTAACACCAAAATCAACGACTTCAAGTCTCGAGTTCAATGTCCTCAAGTCAATGACACCAAGGTCAACGGCCTGGAGTTCAACCTCAATTTGGAAACCAATGCAACTTCAAATTGAAATCGGCAGTTAAATCTTACCTAACATGGTTCCTGCATTATCTAACTTAACAATTATCATTATCTTTAGCCTGTAAGCACCTCCCTCTTCCCCGCCGCGTGTTCACTGGTTTGGTTGTTAACATGATTAACTGACGGAGGAGTTCGCAAACATAAAAGGAAATATTAAAATATTTCGTTTTTGTACGACACAACTGTTCTTGGGTTAACTTTATGTAATTATATCACATTTACTTAAAGTCATAGTAAAATTTGTCTTAATTTCAAATGAACTTTACATAATCATTTCTGTTTTTAGGGTGAATATTTAAGCGGAGCATTCTGGTTTCTTATTCTACTAAACTTTAAACACATATATCTTTACATTGCTCCTGCTTACTTTATCTATTTACTTCGAAATTATTGTTTCTCGACATCAAATTTAAGCATAAAAAATTTGATAAAAAGTTTTTCTGTACGGAACATCATATATCTGGGATCAACTGTAATATTTGTGTTTGTATTAACTTTTTTCCCATTTTTCGGTCATTTAAAACAGGTAATTACTAATATTATACCATATTTGCCCTTCTAAACATTTAATGGTTTTAGGTAGTGAGTAGATTGTTTCCATTTAAAAGAGGTTTATGTCACGCATATTGGGCACCAAATTTTTGGGCAATATACAATGTCGCCGATAAACTACTTTTTGTATTGGGTAAGATTATAATTTATAAAATACATACATATACACTGTGTCCAAGATAAGGAGGGCCGCTATGGGGATTTCGGAAACGGTAAGAGATAGAGTTTCGGTTAAATGGGAGAAAAGTTGGGCAATTTTGAGTTTAGTAAAATGAAATTTTTAAACTGACCAAATTCCGAACTGTTCCGAAGTTATGCGACAAAAAGCGAATTTTCAGGATTTCGTTTTTGACAAATTGTTACTTTGTCGTTGATGTTAACTAAAAAGTAAAAGAACCTTCTACAGGTACTTTTTCACGTTCTTTAACATGGCATACAGCAAATTAGAATCCGACGTTTCGTTTTCGAGCAACCATCATCAACTTTGTTTTTTTAAATACGGTCCTGATTTTGTTATACATAATATTAGGAGAGCTTTTTATTCTAATCTTCATTAATGATCTACCAACTGCTTTAAAATGTCAAAATTTATTGTTTGCTGATGATTTGAAAATATTTAACCAAATTAGAACTATTGATGACTGCTATAAATTACAGCAGAATATTAATATAGTAAACACCTGGTGCAAAGATAATCGTCTACATCTTAATATAAAGAAATGCTCTATTATGACATACACAAGAACGCATAATTCAATACACTATAACTATTCTATTGATGAACAAACTTTAATCCGTACGTATAATGTTAAAGATCTTGGTATATACTTTGATAGTAAACTATCATTTATTGATCATATAACGTATATTACATCAAGGGCTAATAAAACCTATGGTTTTATTTACAGAAACTGTAGGGATTTTACCGAGACCCATTGTTTAATTGTATTATACTGTGCTTTTGTACATAGTGTATTGGAATATGGATCACTAATTTGGTATCCTGTATACAATACTCATCTTAATTATCTGGAATCAATTCAAAAAAGGTTTTTGAAATATTTAACATATCTATCCTCAGGACTTTATCCGCAACATGATTTTCAATATTCTACAGCTCTTATTAATTATAACTTGATTTCACTAAAGACTAGAAGAATTATAATGAGTACTAAATTCTTGTTCAATTTAATAAGAAACAAAATTAATTGTCCACAATTATTAGAAAAAATAAACATCAATGTACCCCAAAGATATTCCAGAAAATCTTTATTCTTTTATACAATGTTCTCAAGGACAAACATATTAAAAAAGAGTCCTTTAAATATTATTTGTAATAATTTTAATATACTATGTGCTGATTGTGATATTACAACAGATAAATGGTCACGAATTTTCGAAACAATTAAAAATAAATGTGAAATTATTTAAATTACATTTGAAATAATTTTAATGTATATTATGTATTTCATTGTACATGTTTTTCTAGTTTGGGCGTGTCCCGTTTGAAATAAAATAAATAAATAAATAAATTTTAAACACAAATTTTATAACCAAGTACATAATTACAAACAATCAACAACACGTCATAAATGAACAGAAAACATTTGATGAAATGAAAATTTAAACATGACACATACCAATAATTTAAAAAAAAATATAATAAATGCTCGAAAAGCCCTCCTTCGTTCTCCAATCGTAAATAGCATCTTCTAATTGTAGAATCCAAGCATTCTTTAACATTGCAAGTGTTACAGTTTTGAATGCGTTAAGTACAAACTTTCGGAGTTGTTCTTCTATTTCAAAGATATCTTTGTAAACGTAATTTCTTATGTACCCCCAAAGAAAAAAATCCCGCAGAGTTATTTCGGAAGAACGAGCTGGCCAGGGTGTATCAGAATTGGTGCTTAAAACTCTTTCGGCATACCTATTTGAAAGGTAATCCTTAACCACCCGTGAATTGTGCGCAAGTGCACCATCCTGCTGAAACCAACAATTGCGTAATACGGGTTAGGGTAAAATATCAAGAGCATCTTCCAAAGTAGAATCTAGTAAATTTAAGTACAATAGTAAAATAAGTATAAAATCGTAATTAAACCATAAAGTGTGATACATGCTTGAATGCAGAATAAAAAGCTCTTCTAATATTATGTATAAAAAAATCAGGACCGTATTTAAAAAAACAAAGTTGATGATGGTTGCTCGAAAACGAAACGTCGGATTCCAATTTGCTGTACGCCATGTTAAAGAACGTTAAAAAGTACCTGTAGAAGGTTCTTTTACTTTTTAGTTAACATCAACGACAATGTAACAATTTGTCAAAAACGAAATCCTGAAAATTCGCTTTTTGTCGCATAACTTCGGAACAGTTCGGAATTTGGTCAGTTTAAAAATTTCATTTTACTAAACTCAAAATTGCCCAACTTTTCTCCCATTTAACCGAAACTCTATCTCTTACCGTTTCCGAAATCCCCATAGTGGCCCTCCTTATCTTGGACACAGTGTATAAGTAAATACAATAAAACATAAGATCAGTATTTCACCAACTAGTGTAAGATTATGGCTGATAATTCATGCTTGAGATTCCTTTTCTACAGTTTCACTAAGCTTAGAAACCCCACGGAAATATGTGAACTGATTTTTAATAAAAGAAACCAAATAACCACCAGGTTTTGTGGTATTCGTATAATGTAATCCACTGGTACATACTGACAACCAATAGCACACAATCAGTATTTAGTAATCTTTGTTTTGTTTAAAAATTTGAATACTATCACAAAGCTATGGCGTGGTATGGTGCAATTTGGGCACCCTTACTAAGTGGTAGGGCCACCGCTAAATTAAAAAGAGGCGATGGTGGACCGTAAACTGCGTATGTATGGTCAGAATGTCATCAGAAATAAGACTATCAATAGTAACTAAGCAAAATGTCTACGATGTAGCTAACTAAGAATGGAGGCCGGCTATAACTAAAATTATATTATAAAATTCCAATAAAACCATCCAAAAACCTGACCAGAGATGTTATTTATTGTATTTATGATGTAGTAAGTAAGTAAATTGAAATATCAGATTCCTTTCTCTTATTCAAAATATTCTCAATACAGTGTTAGACATATATGTATAATAAAAATTGATTACATAATGTACAGGGTGATTCACGACTATTCCCTCGGTCTCTTGTGCCTAAAGGGTACAAGATATCAGCTTAATCTTTTGATGACATATGTAAATTGATAACGACTATTTTTTTAAATTATTTGCAATTATACAGGGTGGTTCACAAAATTGTAATTATCAAAGTTAGGTTTTTTTAAATGCAACCCCCTGTATTTTATTACATTTTTAGATTATACGTTAAAAACTAAGGCAACTTTATTCAACGTTCCCTATACCTATCGCGGGTCTAGGACAAGTCAGCGCCGCCGACTCATCGCGGCGGGACCTGATCACAACGGCCACTGATCATAACGGCCACCCCGATTTTTGCTATTTCATAACGGCCACCTTGATCACAACGGCCACTAATATTATTTGATCATAACGGCCACCTTGTTCATAACGGCCACTCTTTCAGTTGATCACAACGGCCACCTTGATCACAACGGCCAACTTTACAAGATGATCACAACGGCCACCGTGATCATAACGTCCACTCGTACTCATTATCATAACGGCCACCTTGATCACAACGTCCACCGACGCCAGTAGTGGAGAACGTTACACGACGATGATCACATCGGGCACCCTGATCACAACGGCCACTTTAGAAGCTGATCATAACGGCCACCGTGGTCATAACGGCCAATCTTAGTGATGATCATAACGGCCACTGTGATCACAACGGCCACCTTGATCATAACGCCCATTTTTTAATTTCTGAGTTCTGATAGTTAGTGGAGGTGTACTTCATAGCTAACGGAGTCTTTTTCGATTAAAGCGTACCTATACCTACTCCGAAATAAACAAAATTAAATGGAAGGATTTAAAGATATTTGGAAGAAAAAATTGTACTCTACGAAATTCCTTTCAATGGTTTTATCATACATTCTTTAAACTTCAAGTGAGTACTCTTGTTTGCTTAGAAATTGAATCTAAATCTTATAAATTTCCTGTATGGCAAAATTTTTCCTTCAAATTATCAAATTATGTAATAAAATACGAGGGTCTCCATTTGAAAAAATTAAGTTATTAGGTTAACGCGTATAATATTAAAGGAACCCCACAATGTAGATAGCCGTCGTCGTCAGCCCCAACACATCATGCCCCAAATGTTTAAGCATTTTCTGAATCCTACATTGATATTCCAAAAATGGAGTGTTCTCTAATTCTTTTAATAAAGGTCTGAGAAGATTTGTTTTAGAACGAATAACTATCGAATCAAAGTAATAGTACCTATTTATAAAACTTAAAAATAGGTAATTCTGGTAGAATCGGAAGCGATAGAAACCTGAAAATATTTTAGTTGAAAAGAACGTAGTCGATTATACCGAGATTAAAAAAGAAACACTACAACATCAAATTCAAAACGCAAGTAGGTACCTATAACAATGCAAACAGCAGATTGGTAAAACTAAATTAAGAATTTTTTGAACCATCACAACTTATACTAATTAATATTGCAGTTTTCATAAACCAATCAGGAAGGGGTAAAATTTTCTTATTGACTCTAGCTAGACGTTGGCGCCGGGTATTCAAACAGATAATAAAAAAGAAGAAATCCTTAATTTATGGCGGATTTTTAAAAGTAAAACCTTTAGTTAATCGCCTACTACTAAGTATACAAACTAAACGTAGTTTCATATTTAAACCAAATTTGCCAATTGTACCTATGTATATATCTTTTAATATTTTATTTGCAACTTCCGGAGCCCTTTTAGGATTCGTTGTGTTACAAGGCAAGGAATATAACAGTATAACCACCTTGTCACCATATTTTCATAAATTATGGTTTTACGTGTCACGTGACCATGCAAAGGGGCCGCCTTTACGGTGGATTACCGGTCATTTAATTATACACCTACTGTTTATACTTTTTAATCCGTACCTACTTTATAACAAAGATAACCTTTGAAGAATTTAGTGAGAAATTACCAATCAAGGAAAAAACAGCCCCGAACCCTCATTGAAGAGCTTCGTGCGTTATCAAGACAAATCGGTTTCGATTATATTGTTTAATGCTTATTCTTTTTATGAAGGGTTAGTTAGTAGATCATACAATTTTTATTAAACTATTAAATGTTTAAAAAATCTTTTATAGTAAACGGTTTGTTTATACCTATATGAATGAAATCACGAAAAATCTGAGAATATGCCAAATTAAATACAAAACTATTGAGTTTAGACTTTAGAACGAATAGTATTATACCTACTGTACCTATTTGCATGAGACCTGCAAATTTATTTCAATCAGCTTTTACACTATCAACCACTAAAATATGGGGGTGATATTTGATATTGAGTTTATTAATTCGCAGTCATAAAAAAATAACGACATACGGATGCAATTGGTATTCATTTTCCATGCAGAGACCCAATCAATGTTGCTAGAGGTAATTGGGACAGAACTGGTACTTTTGTTACGTGTTACGTATATTATAGTAAGAATTAAATTGTTAGATAACATTTTCTTCAGAAATAATTTTTGTAATCATTCGCTTTTATTTACCACACGATAAATACATAGGGAATTGACCCATAATTTTAAATAAATTATTTGTTATTATTATTATACGAGAAATTAATTTAATTAAGTCGAACCCTCTGCTTTGCAAAAGGCAAACATCTTATAGTCCAGTCAATTTAGACATTCACCTTTGCATAAATTCCCAACAAGCTGAAAATTTGCATGAACGTTAGAGACACCATTATAATGAAATTGTGAAAAGTCCCCATCGATCCCATGTGTGCAAAAATTTTTATTCAAGGTCAAAGTTCGCAAAAATGGATTTTTTAGATTTTTCAGTGAATCGGTTAGTTTTATGATAAAAATATCTCGGACAAAAATTGTAGATCATGCAATTATCTACAAAAAATGCCCTTACACTTTTTTTCATAACGTTAACCATTTCAGAGAAAAAGCGATTCTAAAATTTACTTTAGTTTTTTTTAACATGGTTTCCCGAGTAGGCCTACTCCAGGGTCTATCTCAGTAAAATTTAATGGAATGTCAGGTCATCTTATTCATCATCATCGTTATCATCAGTTTCTTCTTCTCTTCCTCCATCTTCTATTTCTTCTTCTTCATCTTCCTGAGTTGACGTAAATTGTTCTAACAGCGATACATCAGTTATTTCATCGTTGTTGTAATATAAGCACATTCTTCTATTGGTGATTCAATATTTGAACACGACTCGCCTTGACAAGTGGTGCATGCTGGTGAACAAGATAAGCCTACTTTTCTGCAGCCGCATTTCGAATTACACCCCTCTTTTTGCAGTTGCAAAAAATAGTATTTAGGAGGTTTCTGGTGCAGGTGGAAGTAGAGTGTGTATTGGTTCCAATACATAATTAATTAGCTTCCAACCCCATTCTTCTGGGTCCAGTTGATTAATAAGCCACACTTGAACCTGTTGGTGAGTAGAAGCAGCGGTTGGAGGAAGACAAGCTAATTGCACACGTTTTTTATTACGTGCATGTTTTGTAAAAGATGGTAACGTAACTTGTCTACCCAAGGAATTTTTTTGAAGCTCCATATACAGAAAGAAAGGGAATTCCGTTGGTGATTAGAGTTTCTGGAGTAGAGTTCATATCTTTCGAAAGCACATGTAGGTAATAAAATTTAGTATTTCAAACAATTTAAAAACTGTGGTTTTACCTCTCCGGAGCATTGGTGATGTGTGTGTCTGTGCGTTGGTTGATGTTACAGGGTTTAGAAAGCTGGAAGTGGTGTCAACTTATAGGAAATTCTTTACCGATTCCAAATCTCTGGTTAATTTTTTCCCCGTCGGGACGCCATTAAAGTCAAAATATACACCCTTTAATATCTCGAGAATGACACATCCAAGTACAAAAAGAAAAAAAACACGTTTCCTTTATTTTTGAAACCTATTGAATCATGACACGTAAACATCACCCGCACCCCCTGTGCGGTGGAGCGGAGGTGAGTTTTGAAAACTTAAATGGGAAAACCTATTATTTATTGCACTTTTGGATTCTCCATAAAAAAACTATTCGCAAATTGCAACCCCAACTGCAGCCCCTTTTTTGGGGGTGGAAAGGGGGAAAAATTGCACATGAAAAGAAAAACAATGACTCATTTGTGCAGAATCCGGGGGTACTCATGTCTAAGGGGGGGGGGGGGTAGTTATATACATATATATTGTATATAGTATATGCCATAATTAGTTACAGATTTGAAGTTGGTTGAAATTAGAATTCTATAAGAATTCGCGCCTTTTGATACTTTGTTTTCACATAAAATGAGGGACTCGGTTTCTTTTCAGTTCATATTCTCAAAATTATCATTTATTATTAATGTATTAGTCATGCTGACTAATAGTTTTACTTATATTATGGGTCCAATGATGTACATAGTACAGCGTAGTCATGCTTATTATGGAGAATACAACTAAAGTAAATTTTAGAACCGCTTTTTCTTTGAAATGGTTAATGTTATGAAAAAAAGTGTAAGGTCAATTTTTGTAGATAATTGCATGTTCTACAATTTTTGTCTGAGTTATTTTTATCAAAAAACTAACCGTTTCGCTGGAAAATCCAAAAAACCCATTTTTGCGAACTTTGACCTTGAATAAAATTTTTTGCACACATGGGATCGATGGGGACTTTTCACAATTTCATTATAATGGTGTCCCTAACATTCATGCAAATTTTCAGCTTGTTGGGAATTTATGTAAGGGTACCCCCATTTTTTCGGCTAAATTGACCGGACTATTATGACAAAGAAAAACGTTGAACTTAATGTAAGTGGAGTTGTATTCCATAATTGCATTGTAGTAGTTTATATTTATATATAAACATGGGAGTTGGGAGTATCTATTATATCTATGAACGAATTGTTACTTAAAACAAGAACATTTACAGCCAAGGTTGATAAATCAGAAAAGATAAAAAAGGCCGAAAACCGGAAGAATTTATGAGAAACAAGCTTTCTGCAAATTTCTACTGACATAATGCACCCCCATGTAATTTGTAAGAAACAGTTTTAAATACTATACCTGCTTTTGTACATTTCTGGGAAGTTCTGCCTTAAGAATTTTGTTAACTATGTACATACTTTAACAGTTGCCGACAAATATAGAAATATACAAATATTCAATGTCTTTCCTAACAATAATTGTTAGGTAGATACTTGTATTTAATTAATCTGAACAATTGTTCCCATTACTTGAATGCGCAATCATCTTCAGAATATTTCATATACTTCTTTATATGTATGTACATATATGGAATATTTAGTGTGTGAATGTCAATTTTAAAAGATAACGTAAATGAATATATCAGTGACTAAATATACAGGGTGTTCCTTATTGATATGCGAATATTTAAGGCTGTGAATCTACATGATAAATTAATGGTAGTTTGCTTTGTAAACTATGGTCCGAAAATGTTCCGTTACAAAAATACGGGGTGCTAACATGCTTTCAATTGTTTAAAAAGTATAATTATGTAAACACCCAGAATATTCTTGCGGTTGCAGGTATCTGCCAGTAGTACCACAGAATAAAGACGTCTTTATTCTGTGCTAGTACCTATACGTACAATAGTCATGAGTTCATGACGCTCGATGGGAGTTCGAGCGTAACACACTTGTACGAATTCTAATGTTAGAAAGAAAGGATGATATGTTACATATATTGTGAAGATATGATGAAGGATCACTGAAATTGAAGATAAAGATAAGGATCCATGACAATGACTTGAATTGAAAAAGTGGCTTGGGGAGCAGCTTCCAAATTGACGAAGAACTCTAGAAACCGTCACAATTCACTTCAAATCATTGGCGGCTACACTTTATGAAGAGGGTATTGCAAAGCCTGTTCACAGATATGACAAAAGCCTCAATCATGAGGGTGATTATGTCGAGAAGTAACCTTGGTTGTACATTACTTTTGGTAATAAAATCATTTTTTTATATTCACCCGTCTTTCCTTTATAGTCAATCGGAGGTTGAAAAAAATAGCCCTCGTATTACATAATACATTCTAATTATGTAGACGAGAGTTTGAAAGCTTATATCTGGATAACCGCTTGATACTCGATCTTATTGATTATTACATCAACGCATATCTTAGTTCACTCTGTGTATAATGCACTTAAGAGAATTTTCATAACTATTTTATGAAGCATAATCGAAGAAAACTCGTTATTTATGAAGAAATGAAGAAATGGGCGTTATGATCAAGGTGGCCGTTGTGATCACGGTGGCCGTTATGATCATCACTAAGATTGGCCGTTATGACCACGGTGGCCGTTATGATCAGCTTCTAAAGTGGCCGTTGTGATCAGGGTGGCCGTTGTGATCATCGTCGTGTAACGTTCTCCACTACTGGCGTCGGTGGGCGTTGTGATCAAGGTGGCCGTTATGATAATGAGTACGAGTGGACGTTATGATCACGGTGGCCGTTGTGATCATCTTGGAAAGGTGGCCGTTGTGATCAAGGTGGCCGTTATGATCAACTGAAAGAGTGGCCGTTATGAACAAGGTGGCCGTTATGATCAAATAATATTAGTGGCCGTTGTGATCAAGGTGGCCGTTATGAAATAGCAAAAATCGGGGTGGCCGTTATGATCAGTGGCCGTTGTGATATAGACCCATCGCGGCCATCTCATCGCCGAGCCATCTCATCGCCGGCCAACTCATCGCCGGCCAACTCATCACCGACCCATCTCTTTAAAATTAAAAATTATTCGTAGTGGAACAGCATAGCATACAAGAAGCCATCAATATCCGTTAATTACTTATAACTAATAATCTTATACGATACAAAAGTCCGCGTAGTGGCAATTGATGTTTAAGTTTAGCATTTTTTTTACTTCCAAATTTTGTTTAGAAGTGCCATGTTGCCATTTTGTATCAATTTAAAAAAAATATACTAAACCTGCAAATAACCTAGGCGCTTTAATGGCAATCTACGTTTAAGTTTACCATTACTTTTATTTCCAAAGTTTTTATAAATGAATATTAATATATTAATATCATTCATTGTCTATTAATGCTATCATTATCTATTTAAAGCTCTGTAAAGCTGATTATCAATTGATTAAGATTTAAGGGAATGTTAATGTCATATGTTAATGTAAGATCTTGATGATCGGTATCGGTATTTATACAAGCAAGTAAAAGAGGATAGGTAAGAATGTGCTGAATTTATCGAAAATAAAATCGGCGATGAGTTGGCCGCGATGAGTCGGCGGCGCTGACTTGTCCCATTCCGCCTATCGCTTACCAATTTTGAGAAAATTGTGATTTTAAGAAAAATATTCAATTCAACCAACTCCTAATAACACGGAAACCACTTACTTTCAGTAACGCAAATTTATATCTATTTATTTTGACCTTTAAGGCTTTCATTTGCACTATGTGGGATTTCGATTCTATGTGCACGGTGTTTAGAAAAAGGATTCATATTTTATCTTTTTCAAAAACTCACTTAACTTAAATGGACCACCCTGTGTATTTTTATTCTATATTTTTCTATCAAAAACTATGAGTAATGCATAATGTCTAAAATCAACGATTGAAAATTTTTCTCTAAAATTTGTATGACAATGGTTTTTGTTTGCATTCTAGTAGGCAATGAATTTTGTATTGCTGTTTGGAAAAAATACTCAATATGATGACCATTTTTTCCTATGCATAACCGCAGTGGCGGATTTGGGGGGGCTTTAGGGGCTCGTGCCCAGGGCGGCAAAAATTAGGGGGCGGCAAAATTACGGAGCTCAAAAATTAATTGAAGGAATCTTTTTGAAAAAAATTGGAAAACAATGGAAAATAAAATTGAAGTAGAAATACGTCAATACGAGCTATTATTTTACGTGATAAAAATCCCAAACATCAGTTTATTCAGTCGGACTCATTTAAATACGGCCCTAATCAGATGCATAATCCTATTTAGCCACAGACTTTCTAAGAATTTGCATGACCATTTGCCGCTTCTCGTCGTCCAGATGTAGTAGTATGTTTTATTAAATTGCAATACGCCGAAAATGAAATAAATTCTGTAGGAAATAACTTCACAAAACCTTCCCCAAAGACAAATACATATTTAAGTTTAACTTAAATATGTATTTGTCTATGGCGAAGGTTTTGTGAAGTTATTTCCTACATTCTACGTTCCACCCCATTTAGTGTTCTGATTAACACCCTGATGGATCCAATCAATTTGAAATAAATTCTATTTATTTTTAATAAAAAATGTTTCCTGGACTTCAGGCTTCCATAAATAAGTTCTATTCCTGTGGTGAGGGATGTGATGGGGCGGCACTTTTCTTGTGCCCCTAGGCGGCAGAAGCATAAATACGCCTCTGCATAACCGTACTCGTTTTCAAGAGATCTTCTAACGTTATGTGTTATAGTAGCAAACGCATCCTTTATTCCAATCTTCATGTCATGAGCAGTGGTAGGTGGGGGTGTTGTAAACTAAATTTTTAATGTTAATAATAATATCTAAAGAAACTTCATCAAGAAGACTCGAAAAAGTGTTGTTCTAAAATCCGTAAAAATGTTAGGTACTTAATTAAAAATGAAATTAATGTCAAGACGTAATCATTTATGGAAAAAAATACTCAATATGATGACCATTTTCTTCTATGCATAACCGCACTCGATTTTCAAAAGATCTAACGTTTGTCGGCATACGAAGCCGGACATTAGGGCGCGGGAAAAATAAAACTTATAAATTTTTCGTTGTTCAGACGCAAACTGTAAGTGCTGTAGTGTATGATCTTCAACATAACAATAAAAAAAGTAGGCACCTACTTAATAAAACCATCATCAGTAAAGTAAAAACAGTTTTATTCAAAAATATTATTAGTATTTTATACAAGGTATCCGCGAAAATGTGGGAACTTGTCATCTTATTTTTCCATGCTCTGTGTGAATCCGAGAGAT
Source organism: Pyrocoelia pectoralis (assembly GCA_036250285.1). Taxonomy (NCBI): domain Eukaryota; kingdom Metazoa; phylum Arthropoda; class Insecta; order Coleoptera; family Lampyridae; genus Pyrocoelia; species Pyrocoelia pectoralis. The sequence continues at coordinate 53,448,288 of CM070074.1, forward strand.
TTCCCACATTTTCGCGGACACCCTGTATACATATAATACTAATAATATTTTTGAATAAAACTGTTTTTACTTTGCTGATGATGGTTTTATTAAGTAGGTGCCTACTTTTTTTATTGTTATGTTGAAGATCATATACTACAGCACTTACAGTTTGCGCCTGAACAACGACAAATTCACAAGTTTTATTTTTCCCTCGCCCTACTGTCCTCGCGCCCTTATGTACTCGCGCCCTTTCGGTGGCGCCCTAATGTCCTAGACCGGTCAGGATATCTTGTGTTATAGTAGCAAACGCATCCTTTATTGTAATCTTTATGTCATCAGCAGTGGTAAGTGGAGTGTTGTGGACTCCTCCTTCCAATCCATTTATTGTGGAATTCGGAATTGTCTATCTAAATAGTTTTGAAAAAAACATAAATACCATCCTTATCACATTCAGCTCCACCAGAATTTATATGGACGAGGCTTTCAACGAAGGTTGAATTTTTGTTTATGGGGTCTCGAAAAAATTAGAGAAGAAGATGAATTCTTTAAATATGTTTTATTTACCGGACGAATCCATTTTCCACATCATAACGGCTTGGTAAACCGACATAACTTTCATTACTAAATAGTCACCTGTATCGCACTGTTGACCGCCAAAACCGGTTGAGCCTCAATGTATTTGGGAGAATTTTAATTTTTCATAGAAACTGGAATGGAGTAAAATTTTTACGGATTTTAGAACACTTTTCCGAGTCTTCTTGATGAAGTTTCTTTAGATATTATTATTATTATCATTAAAAATTTAGTTTACAACACCCCCACCTACCACTGCTGATGACATGAAGATTGGAATAAAGGATGCGACACATAACGTTAGAAGATCTCTTGAAAACAAGTACGGTTATGCATAGGAAAAAATGGTCATCATATTGAGTATGTACTATAGTATTTTTTCCATTGTCTTTAATTTTATTTTTAATTAAGTTTTGATCACATACCTAATTATCAACTAGAATTAAAAAAATTATGGCCTACTAGAATGCAAACAAAAACCATTTCCATACAAATTTTAGAGAAAAATCTTAACTTTTTAATCGTTGATTTTAGACATATGCATTACTCATAGTTTTTGATAGAAAATGAAAAGTTATTCAACACAGAATAAAAATATACAGGGTGGTCCATTTAAGTTAAGTGAGTTTTTGATGTTTGAAAAATACAAAATATGAATCCTTTTTCTAAACACCCTGTGCATAGAATCGAAATCCCACGTAGTGCAAATGAAAGCCTTAAAGGTCAAAATAAATCGATATAAATTTGCACTGAAAGTAAGTGGTTTCCATGTTATTAGGCGTTGTTTAAATTGAATATTTTTCTTAAAATCACAATTTTCTCAAAATTGGTAAGCGATAGGTATAGGGAACGTTGAATAAAGTAGTCTTAGTTTTTAATGTATAATCTAAAAATGTAATAAAATATGGGAATGCATTTAAAAAACCTAACTTTGATATATGTATTACAATTTTGTGAACCATCCTGTATAATTACAAATAATTTTAGAAAATAGTCGTTATCAATTTACATATGTCACCAAAAAATGAAGCTCATATCTTGTACCCTTTAGGCACAAGAGACCGAGGAAATAGTCGTGAATCACCCTGTATAGTAATAGAAACATTGGAAGTAATTTCAACTTTTTAGGTTTTAGACTTGAAAAAGCCTCAAGAAGGTGAAACGTCTAAGAATAAATAAATTATATTATATTGGCAGAAATTAACCCTTATAAGGGTTAACATACATCAGTTTATTGTATGTTACCAGGTCAACAGAATTCTTTGCATTAAGGTATATTGCTTGTAATTTTTCAAGGAAGCGTATTAGTCGAACCTTTGACTCTTGATTTTAAGTGTATCGTTTTTACCAAGTTTATTATCCTATTTAAGATAGTAAAGCAGTGCATAATAGACTTTCTTCACTATCACGTCTTGTACAATATTGTAGTATAGACTAAAAACTAATTTTGGTAATACAAATTCATATGATTTTTTTTTTACAGGAAAGAAACTAGGACTAAATGTTACTGACCAAGTTGCCGTAATGACTGGAGGATTAGTTCAAGAGTTTTCACACAGTGTTTTACCAAATATTACTCCATTAATAACGATGTTAATAACTGTTTGTTTTATGATTCCTGTCATGATCAAACTGTGGTTTTCAGGCAATAATCCTATTCAATTTTTAAGATCCATAGTTCTATGTGCTTTAACATCGTTTATGTTTGGATGGCACGTTCATGAAAAAGCAATAATGATGGCTATCATTCCTTTGAGGTAAGACAAATTTAATAATTTAACCAATTCCTTATTAAAGGTGATTGGATCCATCGTTGGATGTTGATAAACTCAAAATGGGGGATCGTACAAGTTAAAGGTGAAACAGAAACTCTAAACCTTCCCCATAAAATTATTTATTCATTATTTGTTGAATCGACGTGAAGCGAAGATTAATGTTTAACCCTTTCTGTACGGTTGTCGTGTATACGCGACACTGAAGAATTGTGTCGCACGGGCGGCTGTCGTGTATACACGACAGTATATTTACTGTCTTCCTGGACGGCTGTCGGTACGTATACGACATGTATAAATTATATACTTTACACACAGACTGCCTGTCGTATACGTTCCGTCACTAAACCACTTTCTACTCAGGCGGCTGTCGGGTATAGCCGACACCGTCGTTCATAGATGACATCCGGCGATGCGGTAAGTTCGGTTGGTATTCGCGCCAGTATTGCTTAGAATGTTGTCAGAAGCGCATGCTGGTCCCTCTAGGACCTCTGAATGGTGCAAAAACCCAAAATATAGTGACCACTGTGGTTTAAAACATAAATTTTTCTAAAATCGTATATGTTTTTATTGCTTTACTACTAAATAACGCAAGATTCCGTAGTGACGGAAATAGACGACAGCCGCCTGTGAGGCACGGAAAAAACTCCCGTCTGTGTGGAAATAAAACTCCGCCGATGTTGCCGTACGGAAAGAGTTAAGGGTTAAAAGGGACGTAACATGTTTCGGCCGTAGCCATCTTCGGACGTTAAATCTAGGGGTTGAAATGTAAGATTTCGTAAAGGTAAAATGTCCCACCAGAGGAGACGGTACTTACATTGGGTTAATGGTTCTCCACTGTCGGAGGGTACATGGTGAATTATTAAATTATTAAAACATTAAACCATTATGGCTGCATGATACATGTGAGATTACAAAAAATTCTTTTATGCTAAAATATAAATTAGGTTAGAAAGGTTGGAAAATTATAACATTATACTCACGGGAAAACTCTTAAGATTAATTAACACATAACATAATTACAATTACAATCAAGACCTTGTCTTGATTGTCTTGATGTTACGTCCCTTTTAACCCTTAAGGCGCCTCTATACATAGGGTAGGCAACACACCATGCAATTGGAAAAAGTGCAATCTTTTGACCAGGATTACAGCTCTAAAATTAAACTTGAAAAAATTTTAAGGTCGGGAATATATTCCTTACTATAATGAAATTTTGCCTTAGAATTTTGTTTGAAAAAAAACAAATATTTGAGGTAACAAAAAATTATTTTATCTTTCATCTATTTTAAGAGATATTTTCCAAACGACAGTCAATATCCGAAAATTAAATTCTACGGACAAATTCTACAGTGCTTAAGAACCATATTTCGTTTAACAATCGTTTCCAACGGTTAAGTTGTAACTGTAATCCTGGTCAAAAGTTTTTTTAAATATAAATTTTATGTACAAAAATTGTACCAACGAAAATTTCGTAAATGCCCCGGGCCACAGCGGTCAGGTAGTGGAATTATACTTCTAAGGAGATTATACAGACAAAAGAAAAGTACCTGTTTAATGACCCTGTTACAAAGATGAAAATTGGCAAATAAATATTGCGTAACCGGGGTTATTTCCGACGTAAATTTAAAAAACGCTATAGACAAATTGTAAAAACCCTTATTTTTTTTATTAAAATTTATTTTAATTAATATAAACAGCACAAATCTTGAGTTGACGTCTTAAATTTTTTTTGGAAAAAGGGCGTGGTTGTCAGTTTTATAAATTTAACGTACCTTTTTTTGGTAGTAGTAATTCCAGGGGGGGTCAACTGCCCTACCCTGACCCTCCTAAATGACGCCCCTTATGTATTCCACCTTTAGTGTAGACTACAAAGTAGCATATATTTCTTTTGGTTATGTGCAATGGGCTCATTTACGATTTTTTTTTTATTGGCCCAATCGAAAGATTGTACAATTTTATGAGTCCCTGCAAAAAACAAAAATTTTTCAGGACGTACAAATAACTTTAAAATAAGTAATAAAAACCTGAACGCTCGAGCTTCGCGCGAAATTGCACTGTGACGTCACTACATGGAAATTCATAGTTCGGCAGCATACGATACGTGAGGTTCGTTATACCCTTGTTAATAAACGTCGACTGTTTCTATCGAAATTAATTTTTTTGTTATAAAGATTATCTAGGTATTTATTGGATATTGCCATGGCAGATACAGGAAAGAAGAAAATAGTTATAAATACTGTATTCATCAAATCCAAAACTCGTAATAACTTCAACTTAGCGCCTAGTACATTTTAAATTTTCTCCTACGTAAAATGACTACCTGCACATTATAAAAATCTAAACAACTTTGTACCCTATCGTTTGCGAGGTTTGCAATTTGTTTAGTACTTATTTACATGTTAAAGAAAAATTTTCTAAGGTCTAAATAACTCTGGGTGGTTACTGGTTAGATTATACTATTCTGCAAGGATTTGTTTCAATACAGTTTTTAGTTTACTACTAAGCTTTGTGTATTTTACCGACAAATACGTTCTCACGCTGTCTAAATTTAACTACCTACGTCGATGTAGCCCTAGAGTAGATAGCGTAGAAATCCAAAAATGTACCAGATTGTGTGTAATGTATAACTCCTATGCAGCTATGAATATTTTTTAAAGATTATATACAACTTTGCAAGGTTGAGGTGCCGTGGAGCCATTATTTACTATACTACGGGACAAGAAATCTAATTTTCAGCTTTAACTGTGACATAATAATATGTAAAATATTAACTTAGTTTTACATTTTAACTCCTCTCATTTCTGTACTTATAAAATCGTGACTTTTATTAAAATATTCCATGACCATAAATAAGTCTACTTCCGGTAGATTTGAAGAGGCACCTTTAATAAAATTTGCTTCACACATGTTTCTTAAAACAAACAATTTATTATAAAATACAAAACCGCTTCGAAATGGCACAAAAACGATGGCTTGTGATAATGAAAATGCGTTAAAATGTACAGTTGCAATACCGACGATTCACGGTCAAACATTTTGTGACGTCACAACTCTCGGCGTCTGTACCGAGAAGCGCTCGTATTTAAAATGTAATAACTTGTGAACGGCTTATCGGATTGATTTGAAATTTTCAGGATTATTTAGTGTTTAAGGACTTTATATGTAAAACAATTTTGAGCCACATCCACGCTTCATTAAATGAGCCCATAGACCCTCTACTTAGTAAAAATAATTATTGTCATTTTGTTTCAAAGTGGGCTTATTATTATTACTACATTCACAGTATTCTAATTTACCCTTCAAATGTGCTTCAATAGGATGCAAATTGCCGCTTTTCTCGGAACATTTAATTTCAACAATGGCAGTTTTTCCTACTAAGCCGCCTGGAGAACAAGCATCAGGAAATAGTAATTCTTCATCAACTATTATAGGCCCGATTTTTTAACTACTACCTATTGGTTGGGATTAAAATTAACTGAATTGCTGTATCTTCATGTTGCAAACCAAACCATGTAGAACTATTTCCTTGAAACGTATGTACTGCATACATAATAGTGCTGCAACGGTTTTTGCCGTAGGTGTTGTTTGTCTTAATTTACAAAGTTTTCCAAAATTAGAAGCAGTAATGCGTTTCTTGCGTTCTGATTTCCATAAATCACTCTGTAACTGAAGAATTGTTGCTTTGCTGAGTGCACATCTATCTATACTGTCTAAATTTTTCAAGAATTTTTGCATCATTTTTTCATAAAGCTTCATGTCCGATATAGCTTACATTTCACAGTCAAAATAATATTTTTTACCACAATGAAACGTAACTTACATATGATTAGTGAACCTCTTATATAATATATATATATACCTATGTATATATACCATTAATGGTATTTTTTTGTTAATTATATCTAATACGAATTAAATTTTAATGGGATTTTAGCGCATTTTAAAGTAAAATACTTTCGAATCAATTAAATTAATAGGTAGGTTTGTTTGTCCAAGTACAGAAATAATGAAAATTATATCGGTGCATTTATTTTTTATTTAGAATGTGTGGTTAATTGTTATAATTATTCTTAAACATTGTCAAAGTTTATTTTGCTTTGTATTTTATTAATTATTCCATACTAAATGAAATTGTTTATAGTGTTTTCCGAATTTTCAAATAATTATTCTTTTGTGATTCTTGGACGCACATAATATGTACTATAATATTTTAATTTTAGTAGTCCAACATAGTAAAATAAATTAAAAGGTAGTCTTACAATCTGCGGGAATTCCAAGAAAATATAAAAGTTATAGGTATAACTAAACAATGAAACTTTCAAGTACATTTAGGTAAATTACGCATAATCCGTTTAGCCCTCAGGGAGTATTGAGATATGTATGTTGCCTAATTTAAAATCAGTAAGGAGTAGGTCCGAAATTTTTGCAGCTGTATAGAGGCGCCTTAAACATTAATCTTCGCTTCACATCGATTCAACAATTAATGAATAAATAATTTTACGGGGAAGGTTTAGAGTTTCTGTTTCACCTTTAACAATTGCTTATTACTAGATCGGCCCATAAGCCCTTGTGCAAAGATAAGACAGCTTAAAAAAATTAATTAGCGAAAAATAAAATTATTTTGAATTGTTTGAAATGTAAGCCATTACTGTAAATATTATTATTAGATTATTAGATCTGCTGTCTGGTTTTACACATTGTGGCATTTTAAAAAAAAAAAAATATGTATACTAATGAACGACTAATAAGACTCATTTGTGAGGTCATAATATGAACTTAAATTGCTCATATGGTTCTCTGCTTTGTAGTTAAGCTACTTATTATGCGCTCATTAACTTTTTGATATAATGTGAATAAATCCAAAGAGTTTTGCATACGGAACAATAAGAATTTTTGGCTCATTGTTGTGATTCTCATTTTGTTGGTATGATAAATTGGAAATTGCACCTCTTATTCTATACATGTTGACTGTGTTATTGTCTTTCAGCATTCTTGGTGTAGCCGAGTCTAATGATGCAAAAGTCTTTCTTATTTTATCGACAGTTGGACACTACTCATTGCTGCCGTTATTATTTCCAGAATCATTATTGATTATTAAATTAATTTTGTATGTACTTTATTGTTCATATTCTTTTTATAGTTTATCAAGCTTGTACCCTTTTTATTTATGTAAGTTAAATTTACCATTACTTAATGTATTAGAAAGTATGTACATATTTGGTTTAATCCCACTTTTTCTATATGATCATTTCTTCCATTATAGTATTACTTTAACTACATACCCATTTTTACCATTACTATTAACTTCTCTTTATTGTTCACTAGGTGTAGTATATTCATGGTTAAAATATTATATATCTTTTTTAACTAAATGTGACTCCAAACTAAAACTTTAGTATATAAGCCTCATTAGTTTATAAGTATGTTATTAGTTATGACTGTTATCAGTAGTGTATTGGGGCCGGAACGCACCGTAACGGCGTTCCGTTACTTTTTTTCACAGCCAGAACGCGTTCCGGTACCTTTTTTGGCGATAAAGAAATAGAATCTCTCTGCCAACACTTTAATTTACCTTATGGGAAAATATAAATGGAATTAGGGATTACTTGGCTTGTGATGAACGTAACATTTCACAAAATTTGGATTATTTAAAAAAATTTCCAAAATAATAGCTTCTAGTTCTTCAGAATGCGAGGGTGGTTTCAGTAACAAGAATAACGAGGAGAACATTACGCATTGTAAGTGATCATGTTCCAAATTTATTATTTATAAAACTTCATGGGCCACCTTTGGAAATATAGAACCCATTATTTTTCGTAAAAACCTGGTTGCGGTCTCATAAATCCGCTCCGCTAGCCGCTACTGGCCACCAAACAAAGCAGAGGCAAACAAAGAAAATGTCTGTGCCCTTATTTTGGGGCTTCTAGTTTCTATAAACTATATTTGCTAATATTTTATATTTTAGAATTAATAAGATCAATTTGTTCATTTATTAAAGGTTATTATTATTATTGTACTTTGGTTCTTATCGATACTCAGGCTGAGCGTGGTTAACTAACCGCACGGATCAGAATCAAGTAACGATTAGTTCTAGTAATACATATACCTATACAGGGTGATTCATTAAGAATGTCCAATCTCTGAATTGTAGATTCCAGACCTCAAAATATGATGATTCTGCCCAACATGCCTTATACAAATATTGCTAGTTTCCGAGATACCGGGTGTTTAAAGTTTAAATATGAATTTTGATTTTCGCAATAACAATTAATTAATGTGATTAAAAATAATAGACAAGGGTTATTTGATATGAAGAGATCTTTGCGAAAACGGATCATAAATAATAGTTTATTGTTGTTACACATTTAGAGAATAAATTTTTTTTTTAAATTAAAATTTATTGAACTGTTTAGAAGCAAATAACTCGATAACTGATCGAGTTACACGAATCAAACAAGAGTAACTTTTTTTTGTAGAATCTAACGCTTTTCCATATTTTATTATTAGTTTGCTAATAGTTCAGCCGAAAAAAATTTTTGCTTAGATTTACTAAACACAACCAAGTATAACTAGCGCCCTCTATTAGCAATGCTAAATTAGAGTCCAAATTGGCAATCCTCATGCAAAAAAAGGTAAAACTGCCAATTTTCAAAAAGAAATTGTGAAAAAATAGAAAGTTATTGCGAAAATCAAAATTCATATTTAAACTTTAAACACCCGGTATCTCGGAAACTATCAATATTTGTATAAGGCATGTTGGGCAGAATCATCATATTTCGAGGTCTGGAATCTACAGTTCAGAGATTGGACATTCTTAATAAATCACCCTGTATAAAGAAATTTGAAGTAGTTGTAAAAAAACATGTGTTTTGAAATAGTATTATGTTTATTGTGTAAATGTTAGTTGTTTAGCTCGGCGCATAGGTTGCACTCGAGTGGGTAATGTATTGTTTGTGTTTTGTGCTAATTGTGAATTTATTGTGTGTTTGCGTTTGGGTGTATGTGAACGAGTTAGAGGTGTGACATGAGTGATTGTTGAAGTGTTGTGTGTTGGTAATGGACTTTCTGTAATGTTATGTTGTGTTGTATGCAACAGAGTTTCAATTTGTGAAGGGAGGATTGAGTGTTGTGTTTCATTTTGTGTTTGAATGGTATTAGTTGAAAGTGTGTGATGTGGTTCTGAGTGATGTGCGGTATCTTCCGTTATGTTTAGAAATTTTCTAACTATGTGGCAAGTGTTGATGATGACTGCCTTTTGAAATTTCTAATTGTATGTATCTAAGCCTAAAATGTGTAAACTGTGATGTATTGTTTTTGGTATAACTCCGGTTGCACTAAGAACAATGGGTAGGGACCTGATCACAACGGCCACCTAGGTTATTGTTATTAAATAACAGCCACTTTGATCACATACGGCCTCTAATACTATTTGATCATAACGGCCACCTTATTCACGTTATGATCAAATAATATAAGTGGCCGTTGTGATCAAGGTGGCCGTTATGAAATAGCAAAAACCGGGGTGGCCGTTGTGATATAGACCCAATGGGTACTGTAAGAGCAGTTCCCATTCTCCATTACGCTTTAAGTTCCTGAGCTATATCAGTGTATTTGCGGTGTTTCTCTGCGTGTGTATTGTCTAAATTGTTTGTGTTGTTGTTAAGGAGTGAACTCTAATATAACTAGAGTTCACTGTTGTTAAGACATGCTGTAGGTGTCTGTAGGTACCTACAGCTAGCCCAAAGTATTGTCTCTGGCCCAAGTAACACAAGACTGGCTCTTTAGCTGACACAGCCAAAAATTGGCCGCGACAACGTCATGGCAGCACCTGAATGGCTGTATTTTGGCAAGCTGTATAATAGCTTTACATTTTCGCTGTGGCAGCTCTTTTACGTAGACAATTTAGCTTAGAATGCCATTTGGCTGTGATGGAGTACATTACAGCCAAATGAAATTCTAATATAGGTACAGCTATATGGCAATTCCAGCCATTTAGCTGCCGCATCGTCCATGACAGCCACGAATATGACCATATAACAACGATTTGGCTGTAGGTGTTAAGCACCAAAAAACAGCTGATCATTACCTAACCCCATAATTTACTTAATATATTTCACCTCAAATTTGTTTAGGACGTTTTTTTTTTAAATATACGAGGAAAGAATCAAAATATATATAGGCAGACCTAACTTATAACGCCATAAATTGTAATTCACTTTACCTTTAATTGGATCCGTATCGAATAAAATGCGTCTAATTTCTACATACGTACCTAGAAAATAAATATCAAAAAATCCTGTCATTTTTAACATAAAAAGGCAGGTATTAGTAAGCAAACAAAATTTAAACTAATAACGGGAAGCAGCGCAAAGTTATGAAGTACGAAATGAAAAATAGAAATGTACAGATAGCGCAGCGGTAATGTCGGATTGTCTGATTTTCGAATTTTCAACACACCTACTCACCATTAGGTTCGAATCCCGTTAAGGGAAAATTTTCAAGCAAGTATACCATAACAGTGAACTTACAGAGTTCACTGACCATAACATAATAGGTAAAATGTCGGCTTTCACATTTCCAGGTAAAAACGGATTGGTGCAAGAATTAAGTTACTTAGTAAAGAATAAAGTATGTACCTACAGTTGCACGTAAAAATGAATTTTTCCCTTTCTTTGTATGGAACTACTTATAATTTTTTATTATGCACAAACTACGTTGCGACAGCTGATAAGTATGGCTGCCAAAATAGCTGCCATTTGGTCATCGCAACGTTTTTACAGTTATACATTTTGGCTGCAATCGACACAGCCATATGGCTTCAATGACGTCCTAGCAGCTTCATTATGGCTCGTGGCTCGCCATTTTAGCAACGAGGACGTTCTCACAGCGCTGCTAAAGCGCTGTCACAGTTACTGCGCTAGACAACTTGGCTGTGCAGTGTAGCTGCCATGACGTTGTAATGACCAAATTACAGCTCGCTGTGTTACCGGAAGGGAGAAACAGGAGGGGAAAATTTTTGCTACCCGGCCAAGACAAGGGCACACAGGGAAAACAGGTTTTATTTACCCATCAGCCACAGGCATTGCTATTTTATATGAGTTTTCCGTAACCCCACAACATATTCGCCTGGGGTCCCTATGCTCGTGGGTCCCCGGTCAAATGCCCTACGGGCCTACGCGTTAAGACGGCATTGCATATATGCAACTAACGACACACGTGACTAACTATTATAATTTAAATACAAACTACCAATTAAATTAAATTAACTATAATTTTGGGGGATTGAACAAATGACCATGATCTTTCGAGGATTATTGGTAATACTAGCATCACATCTTGCATTGTAATATTTTTTAGTAGACCATGCACTGAGCGGTCTAATGGCTGGAGTGTGGGGGAAATGACAACACTACTACACCATTATTTTTAAAAATATTCATTGTAGTATATCCAAGTCCAGTCGTTTACGACTACGCAACTTGAAACCAAAAACAAACAAACTTTCCCGCCAACTAACTGCAACCCTGAGGCACGTGATCTTCAAACTACAAACCTCTCAAGTGGTAGGACGTTGTGTTGTGAACGAGCTGCTCGATGATGATGTGTGGGGGTTGCTCTTATAAGGATCGATATTATGCAAACATAATTAAAGCACAAGAAATGAGGTGTAGCGACAGCGCATCTTTTAGTGATTTTCAGTGCGTATCCATTTTTTTCAAAAAGCCCTATTTATTTATCTATTTCTGGACCCCCACGCCTCTGTGTGTACAATTCGGTAACGCGCCGTCACACTCCTCCCTAGCCCCCTCACTCTTACGTAATTTATATTAGCTAGAGTTTATTACGAGAGGCCAAGGCTAAGGCCCAAATGTCTGTATCCAACTATCCATTTCCTGTTTATTGGGTATCCAATTTGAAGACCTGCATATCCAAATGTATGTAAAAAGATGCGTTGATGGGGTGAATGAATTTTAATACCTTCAACCAACCGTTACTCTCTCAAACTAAAGAGGTAGAGAAATAAATGAACAAAACTAAATGCAATTGACGATTGACATCCGCACCATTTGAGATTAGCTATGGGTCTTCGTTGATTACAAGGAGGGAAAAAAAGCCACAGAAAACCCTCCAGCCTCAATGTAACTCTCATTTACTTCCACTTGCCTTCCAATCTAGATTTTAAGATTGGGTAGGTACCAAGGCCGTAGCCAGAAAAATATTCGGGGGGGGGGGGGGGGGGGGGGGGGCAAATTTTAACAATTACACGCCACCCGATGTCTTTTCATAGAATATGAATACTTAAGGTCTATTCACACATGTCAGTCACGTCTCAGTTCCGTCACCGTTGCGTCTCAGTCTCATTCGGTAAAGATTTGTGACGGCTATTCACACATATCAGTCAATAATTCATATTTTTATGTAAAAACCCCACACTGTTTACGAAGAGACGTCAGTCAAAACAAGAAAATATCGTTGACGACGAATTAAAATTATGACTGAACGGAGACTGAAACGTGACTGACTGTAAAATCGGTGACGTGCCGGACGTGTGTGAATATGTCCGTTAAAATTAAAGGCAACGATATATTTTTTTATCGTGACTGAGACTGTTTGACGGAACGGAACTGAGACGTGACTGACATGTGTGAATAGACCTTTAATCGTTTACCGGTATACTAGACGTGCGACGGACGGGTAGTCAAGAAAAGGCACTCATTTGCGGTACCTAATTTTTTAACTACAAACTACGTAATGTAATTTACATTTCGTTTAAGAAATTGATATTTTCCACTGAGTTTCGGGGGGGCCGACCCCCCCCCCCCCCATACGGCCTTGGTAGGTACCTACATTAAATTTTATTCTACATTGTTCATGTTCTCAACTTGAACGACTATCATCAGGGTAAATCATAACCCCCAACTCAACCATAAAGGTCTATTCACACATGTCAGTCACGTCTCAGTTCCGTCACCGTTCCGCCTCAGTCTCATTCGGTAAAGATTTGTGACGGCTATTCACACATATCAGTCAATAATTCATATTTTTATGTAAAAACCCCACACTGTTTACGAAGAGACGTCAGTCAAAACAAGAAAATATCGTTGACGACGAATTAAAATTATGACTGAACGGACACTGAAACGTGACTGACTGTAAAATCGGTGACGTGCCGGACGTGTGTGAATATGTCCGTTAAAATTAAAGGCAACGATGTATATTTTTTTATCGTGACTGAGACTGTTTGACGGATCGGAACTGAGACGTGACTGACATGTGTGAATAGACCTTTACGCTTTACTCAAACCACAACGCCTGCAGCCAGCGGGTTGGTAGGTACCTACCTCAAAAAATGTAACACCAATGTAATTCCAAAAAAGTAATATCGGTACCAAAATTAAAATTAAAATTTTGTAAAATATCGGAGAAAATGCTAAAATATACAAATACAAATCGAAGAAAGTAGAGTGTACAACAGTAATAAAAAAAATTGTTCTTACTGCTCATTATTTAAAATTGTTATTAATTTTTATTTTAATATACGTACTAATAAAAAGTTGTATTAAGGTTTTAGATCATACTATTAACTATAGTATAGGAAAGACGAATCTTCAGCGCAAATACCACAAAGTTGTTTTTTAAAAACGCATTCATTCTATACTATTGTGGTTACATAGGTAATTGTTTTTTCACGAGAACGTAATAAAGTCAACGCCACAGATTTAAATTTAAATCCAATAAAATATACAGATACTGACATTATATTACTATACAGTATAAGTAATGAAATAATTACCAACAAACGGATGTAGTTAAGCTTTATTTAAGGGTGTAATTACTTTTCATTCATGCACTTGTTTTAAGTATGGTGGGGGCGTTCGCAACTCTCGCCTACTATAACTTTTAAACGTCAGTAAAGTTTCAACTTCACGCGGTTGAGTTTGTTGTTTTTATTTTTATTTTTATTTTACGTTTATACGTTTAGTTTTTGCGTGATCGTTATAATTACTTAGTGACATTTAATAAAATGAGTTTTGTATTTATTAATTTGTGACTATTTTTTTGCGAATAGTTACTGAGTTTTATGTCTTGTTATGTATCGAAATTAATTAATTTTAAAATGTACGCATTGCGTTTACAAGTACTGATTATTTTGTACGGTTTTCAAAATTTTGTTTTATTTGCATCTGAACTGTTGGATGTTGAAGTGGAGCAATATTGTATACGACGTTGCCCTTTGCAGGTATGCTATAAGTATTTATTATTATTTATTAATTTTGAAAGTTTTACTTGGGTATTTTAGGATTTAAAGGTGGTGTACCTATAACTTTAAGTACGTATACGTACCTGTTGAATTTATTGTGTTATGGATTGTAGTAGTTACCATACAATACTACTTACTTTCCCGCGTAGATCATTATGGGACTTTTATTTATCCGCAAAAATTGACATTATAACCTCTTTTTAAGTTTATCGATGTTGTTTAGATCACGTGTAGTATAAATATTCCGTTTCTTCATCAGGCCATAATTATTATTAACCGAAAGTCATCACAATATTCGTGAAACGATATTAGTTTCAACAAACTTAAAAAAAAGTTTGTTACTAAATTCGTCTGGATGTCTGTCTGTCTGTGCGTTAGTGCGTTGCACGATGTTAAAGGGTTTAGAAAGCTGGAAGTGGTGTATCTTGTAGGAAATTCTTTGCATATTCCAAATTTCTGATAGATTTTTTGATCCGATTGCCGTCGGCAGGCCGTTGAAGTCAAAATATCCACGGTGTCCAAAAAGTAGGTATAGAAATCCTTCTAGAGAACCACACATCCAATTACAAAAGAAAAAACACGAGTTCGTTATCCTTTATTTTTTCAAACTTATTCAGTCATGATACGTAAACAACTAAACATTACCCTCACCCCCCTGGGGGTGGAGCGAGGGTCAGTTTTGAAAACTTACATGGGAACACCTATTTTTTATTGAAAATTTCACCTCCAACCCCTTTTTTTGTGATATACAAATTGTCCGTCAGCCTCTCCAAGTTTAGCAGTTTCTCTTTCAAGCTATTCGTCCAAGTGGCTCTTTCGAAATACGATGCGCTTGCCACTTGGTCAATAAACATTATGTCAATGGTTTGATTTACTGCGGTTATTCATCCGTTTATTACGATATTTTAGAAAGTTGTTCAGGAAATCCCCCATCAACTTGAGTCATTTAGGAGAGACGAATAAGGTAATGACCACCGAAAACGCCTGGTGCCCCGGAGAGGATTCGGGCTCTCAGGCTCTCCGTATGGTTACTGGTTCACTACCATGTTTTTGTCTGCAATTCCACGGATGTTGCTCATTCACGAAGCACTTCCAGGAAAATGATCGTTTGTTTCTTCGGTTGTACTGAAAATCGTCGAAACCATTCATTTAGATAATCGAAGAACATTTAATGTTGAATGGTATAAACAATTTGTTTGCCAGGAGTTGTCAATGAAATTAGGAAAAAACAACCAAGAACGTCATTCTCTATCATGACCACGCCCACAGCAATGCATATCGAACAATAAATTGATTATTTGAAGGAGAAAAACATCAAAGTAATGTCTCATTACGGATTCAACAAATTTATGGGCTAACGAAGCATTTTGTTTCCAAATGTTAAACAAAAAATGCGTGGACAGCGATTTAGATCACTCCAAGAAGCTGGTGAAGCCTTTGGAAACCATGTTTTTGAGATACCAACGTCAAAGTGGAAAAAAAAAGTTTCGAGAATTGGTTTGAAGGCATGTACAAGTGCAAAATTTTGAGAAGCAATAAAATAGTTTCAAAAACACCTCACTAATATTTGGGATTGAGGGTTGCCCCAAGTGGCACATGCTCGCCGAGCATGTTCACTATGAGGCACCCCGGGACTGACATAAAGCTTTTAAAACGAATAGGGTTATTGAGAACTGAGTCCAACTATTTTTATAAAACGAATGGTGTGTTATTGACAGGACTGACTTAAGTCAACCACAACGTGCAAAAAGGAAAGACCTAATAGAATGGGTACAATGCGTTCATTACGGAGGAAAATAAAAATACAAGCCTTGGAATAATATATACAGGGTGTCTCCAAAAACACCTTACAACGCTTTAGAGTAGACTTATGGGGTAATATTAGACCGATATAACCCAATTTACCTCTATGCAAAAGTGCACCATTTCAGAGTTACAGCTCTTCAAAGTTGGTGTTTGAAAAACGTTTATTTATCATAAATGATAAACGGTTTAAGATAGGAATTTGAATTTTGGAATAATAATTACCCTTATCAAAAGCTATAATTATACAAATTTTGGGGAAAAAAGACATACAAGAAATAGACCATCGGCATTATCGTTACTGTTAACAGTAGAATAATTTTTTAGTTCTTTACTAAAATGTAAAATTCGCTACACCAGATGAAAGGAAATTTCAAAATTAATAACTTTCGCCTCTTCACATTTTATCGTAAATTATTTGGTTTTCCTGATAAAAGGAAAAATTAACGCTAGGTTTTTCTAATAAGTGTTTAATTGCATATTAGCTTGTAGCCGTAGACATAATAACAAATAAAAGTTCGACCGATTGATTCTGAATTACTTTGAATAACAATAAATTGGGTTTTTTGCCGGAAGTCTTTTTCCCGTAAAGTGCATTTTATTTCGCCCTTATCGCTTTCCTCATACGAAACCACAAAAATCTTTCAAATCCGAAAGTTTTAGACGATTGGTTCTGCGTCTACGGCTACTAGATAATATGCAATTAAACACTTTTATTAGAAAAACCTAGCGTTAATTTTTCCTTTTATCTGGAAAACCAAATAATTTACGATAAAATGTGAAGAGGCGAAAGTTATTAATTTTGAAATTTCCTTTCATCTGGTGTAGCGAATTTTACATTTTAGTAAAGAACTAAAAAATTATTCTACTGTTAACAGTAACGATAATGCCGATGGTCTATTTCTTGTATGTCTTTTTTCCCCAAAATTTGTACAATTATAGCTTTTGATAAGGGTAATTATTATTCCAAAATTCAAATTCCTATCTTAAACCGTTTATCATTTATGATAAATAAACGTTTTTCAAAAACCAACTTTGAAGAGCTGTAACTCTGAAATGGTGCACTTTTGCATAGAGGTAAATTGACTTATATCGGCCTAATATTACCCCATAAGTCTACCCTAAAGCGTTGTAAGGTGTTTTTGGAGACACCCTGTATATACTTATTGTGAATTTTGAATCTCGCGTCACGTCGAGTTGTCCTCGTATAACCAAATACTCTTTGATATAACACATAGGTAAAGTAGTTTCAAAACCTCGTGGCATTCGAGATGCGCGGCGGGATTTAAAACAATTTCGAAAAGTAGGCACGACATATATGCGTCGAGAAACATCGGTAGGTAAAATGTCATCCTAAATATGCAGAGTAAATAAATAATTTATAGAACTTCATATTAGTATCGTAGTATCGCGTTTAAATAAATCCCGCCGCGCATCTCGAATGCCACGAGATTTTGAAACTACTTCTACATGTAAACCAGAGTGTAAAACATGTCTCGAAACTATTTCATCAAGTTCTTTTTCAAAATCGTGGTCGATATGTCCAAACTGTTGTTCGCGTATAAAATCAAAATGTTTGTAGGTAATTCGATCTTACGACCATTTAAACGGCCATTTCCATGTTTCCATATAGTTGAGTTTTATTACAAAAAATCCTTACTCAGAAGGGAAACAGTAATTTTGCAAAATTGTCAGCTATTTTAACAGAAGCGCGCTGTGGTGATGGAAACTACGACTAAAATGGAACATGTGATCATAAATAAATTGCTAAAGCTATCAAATCTTTCCATTTATCTAAAAAATATGTTCTACTTCAAAATGTAAATGTTAAGACATATAGGTATGTATGTAGTGATGTACATGTACAGCCATAATAGGTATCTATTTTGCAATATACCTTTTAACTATCGATTCTTTGTTTAGAGAAACTACAGCTGTCCAGGAAATTAATATATTTAGTCACTCTATACATATATTAAAATGGTAAAGCAAAAATACAGATACATAAATGGAAAGCGATCCAAAGAATTTAAACTAAAAACAGGAATTAAACAAGGGGGCAGCCTGAGTCCCTTGCTATTCGTAAAAGCCATGAATAGGATATTAAAGAACGCTAGAGAGGAAAGCAAAGAAACTAGAATAGGGTATAAAAACATTAGGCATTTTCAAATCGATGCTTCATTATACAGGGTGTCTCACGGTGATCGTCGGTTAGAAGTATATCAAGAACCGTAAAAGCTAGAAATTTGAAATTTTGCACATGCGACATGGAGTGTTTAATCTATTAAATAAAAATATTTTCCAAATTGCAGCACTTCCGGAAATACCGGAAGTGAGCATCAACTTCTTTATTTTAAATACAAACCAGGCAATTTTTTTTCACATTCTGATGTGTCATAAAATGTTTAGTAAGTATGCTTAAAATAATCGGCGTATCAATTTTGATTGTTGAGAATAAAATTTTTTTTCACTGAAAAATGTCAAAATCTTGTTTAAGAAATAAAATTGAAAGTCGAAAGTGGTAAAAGTTAGGGAAATGGGATTTTAGGTTCTCAATGTCAAAAGATTCATGGATAATAAAAAATTGCCCGCGGTTACGTATCTATTTGACGTTATTTCCAGACTTAAGAAAAACTTTAAAAAGTCTCTTTTTTTAAATGGAATGCCTATTTAATTATCAGCCCATTCGATGCAGAAATAAATTTCCTTTAAATTGATATACCATGTTCCTATACCTAAATTTTTATTCAAATATTTCTTATGCTTTCATGATTATTTAAAATTCTATCTATGCAACTTCTTGACTATGCAAGGTCTCTTTCCGTCGAACGAACAGAACTTTCAGGGAAAACATTAAAATATCCCAATACATTGGTTTCTGCAGCGTCATTGGGGACAATTGGCTTTGCCAAACTTCGTGGCGCATTTACTTCGCCGAAATTTAGAAAATTCTTTTCAATCATCCTGATTTTTCGTTTTGTCATTGTTGGTAAATGCGGGTATCTTTCGTTAAAGTGTTGAGTGATTCTTTATTCAATCACAGAATAACTTTCCAGAAGAGACACTGTTTGTCGGCTTCTTTGATGTTACGTAGGCTTGTATGAATGACCTTCGGCCATATTTTTGATGGTATGTTTGGCGGGATTTTTAAAAAAATTTGATTTTTGAATCAAAACGATTATGATGCAGTAAAGTTATAATTGCTGAACATGAAGAATATAGAAAAACACGCAAACTATGCACAAAAACATTTATTCTATATATGATTTAAAATAGACATTTTTAAATTTCTTTGCGAACGGGAATGTTTATTTGCTTTTAACTCTCGGTTTGCAAACTTCGTAGCATAATAGATTCTTAATCTTATAAATAATTTTATTAAATACACTCCGGGAAACTCGCCACACTTAACATTAAAATTAACCACACTCATTAAATTTAAGTACTTTGAGGCAATTCCCCTATCAATTATAAAGTCTTCAAATTTAGAAAAAAATATTGTTTCCAATTGATAAATTGATTGTAAAAAAGTACTTGAGGGAACAGTGAGTGATCCAAAAGTGTTTTTTTCTGATTGAAAAGCCTTCAAATATATTAACAAATTATGTTTTTCCAATGCACCATCACCCTTCATAAAAGCTTCACAAATGTTACAGTTATGAGTAGATAAAACTTTCCTAGAAAGATAACCACAAACATAGGCAAAGGCATTTTGTGCCGGGAGATTTTCATTCCTGAAATCACAATCCTTAGTAATGGTAGGTTCTGCTAATGAAGTAATGGTGACATTTTCAGGAGCCGGGTTTTTAGCAACGCATCTCCAATCCTTTAATTTAGTAAGGACACCTCCACAATCGTCAGTACAGTTTGCATGCTTACTGTGTAGAAAAGTCTGACTAAACAGTTTTTTAAAGGCCCTTTCAAATTGAATGCAAGTTGGATTTAAATTGTTGCCACCTTGCTGTCTGATGCTGCAAAAGAAATTTTCAAGGCAGTCTTGATTTACATGCCTAGTGACTAAATAATCAAATCCTGCATTCTGTAAGATTGTCCATAATCGCTGAATTCCTGTTATTGTTATCAGCCATGCCTTGCGAAATTTCATCTTATTGGTAACCTCTACTCCATTTCGGTTGTATATTTTAAGATTCTCAATATAATTATACATTTTCTGCAAAAATTGATTTTGGTAGTCTTTGCCTTTGAAGACATTTTTAAAATGATTTGGCATTTTTTTATGCGCATTGAGAATGTCAAAAAGTGTATTAAAATCTTCTAAAATGGTTGCAGTTGCTGTTGCCTCATGTGGAAGATACCCTACAGTAATATACAAATTCATTGCACTCGCTACAGTATGGCTAAAAATTTGAGCTGCAAGACTCACTTTCATTTTCTCAAAAGCAGTTGGGTTTATATGAGAAGCAGTCAATTTGCTCGCACATTTATTTTTCGATTGTCTTTCTTTGTCATAAAACTGTAAAATATAATCCCATGAAGTACACTCATCATTGAAACGAAATTCATGTTGCAAGAAATTGTTTCGAGTTGCTTTAAGAAGATGTGGGGTATCGAATAAATAGACCACTTCTTTGTGATCAACATAAAAAGAAGTATTAGTAGGAGTAATGCCTAAAAAGTTAGATAAATTTATAAAGTTTGACCCCATATCAGTCACAAGGGCATCAACCATGAGACCAATGTTTGATAATTTTTTATACACTGCATCAAAACATTCATCAGATCTTGTGCAAAAAACGTAGTCGATACAAAAAAGTAAGCCAATGGTTGTTTCCAATTACTTTGTAAACCTCGTACCATGATGACATTTACATTTCGACAGGGTTTGTAATTCTTCTTAGCATTACCAATGTCTTCCAATCCAACTATCTCATCTCTACCATTATGATAAAAAAACCTCCTTTCAATGCCATCTCATCAATACATAAGAGGCAATGCTTGTCTGTCTCAGACATAGTATCTACTTTCATTTTTACCATATTGTACACTGTATCATTATCAAGTCCTGGAAGTAGAAGTAGATTTTCTGTGATACGTTGCAAGCTGCGCTTCGAAGGTAAATAAAACATGTTCTGTAAAAAGCGGTAAGATTTAGGCCCCAAAAATACAGTCCCAAAGCAAATTGTTTGTATGGATCGGTGTAGCGTTGTCCCTTATTCTTTACCTTATTTAAGCGAGCCTGAACTTTCACAAATTCTGACATAGAATCTGGCAAGAATTTGTCGCAACATACATCGAATGTCTCAAAGGTAATTGGTAAATCTTCAGCTTTTGATGTAATTGCCATTCTTAGTATTTTGCTCTTCTGTCTCATGTTCTTGATGGACTTTCGTAATTTTCTTTTTCGGGGTGTATCACAGCTTAACATTTTTGGTGTCTGTACAGCAAAACAATGTTTCTCAGTCAATTGTGGTGCAGGACAGATATCTAAAAAAAAAGGGTAACATTTTCAGTAATTTTTTTATATGAAAGAAGATTCATGAGAGTTATTCTGTGGATTCATACTTGTGTTACTTGTCTGGGGTGAAAGGCACGTTTCCCCTAATAGACTCTTATTTTCAGATAGAGCATCTGGAACCAGTAATTGACAAAGTTCCATATCTGAAATAAATGATTAAACCCTCAGGTAAGGTTTAATAGCAGAACAATTAAATGTATTGTGAATAAACAAACCTGCGATAGAAGTTGATTGTAAAACCAATCCCATTGATCTTTCCTCATTACCAGATGATGGTTTTGTAGAAGGTTTACAAATTTGAATATCTAAAATAATAAATACAAGAAATCACAGCAAGTGTTCAACTTTAGTACATTAACATAATTCATTGTTTACAATTGGTTTAAAAATATAAGCACATCCTTACCTGACAAAATTTTAATTTTTGAGTCACGTTGAAGATGCTTTTGACCAAAGATTGTTGGCACTGCTGTACACAGTAATCTGTTACGTTCAGGACTACTAAACATTTTATCATCAAAATGAGCAGCACATAATTTGTAATTATTGTATAATTGATGACTAGTTTTATCAGCCAAATCCATACGATTGCATGATTTCAACCAAAGTTTAGCTCTTAAATATTTTTTAATTTTAAAATAAATACACACAAATACGTATAAAGACAGTAAATACCTTGTTAGATCTCTTGGAAAACGAAACATAGTCATCTTTGGAATAGAAGTCGTTTTATTTGAACAGCCGCGTGCGGCACAACCTGTTCCACCGGTCATTTACTTAAATTTATAATTAATAGAATAAAGAACAAGCCACTCAGAAAAACCCAACACTATATAAACGCGATCACAAATTACAAAATGAACTGAAATACAAATAAATCTCCGTACTGTGACAACAAAAACAACGCGGTAATCCGTAATTAAGGTTAACAGAAGACCCAACAAAAATATGGCGTCGGTAGACACGCGCATATAATTTTAAATGTGGCCAGAGCATAGGAGTGTCTCTTCTGGAAAGTTATTCTGTGATTCAATAGTTAAAGGTTCTGCAGGTCCGAAAAGTAATACGTGCAGACTCGCCATGAATGTAAAACAAATTTAGAATATCAGCGTTTGTGTATTCCATATTTCCCAATTAAAAACAAATATTAAGCGCAAAAATCAAAATTCAAACTGATAACACTGATAACAAACGTAAATGTAGCGTAAACTTTCAAACTGATAGCTAACTGACAACTGTCATCATAAGAAACAATTGAATAAAAATTTTTTGAAAATTTTCAAAGCCAACCATGTTTTGTAAAGTATGTAATTATAAATTTAATTAGAAAAATGTAAATAACTCTGTAATCATTGATTTTAGGTATAGGAACATGGTATATCAATTTAAAGGAAATTTATTTCTGCATCGAATGGGCCGATAATTAAATAGGCATTCCATTTAAAAAAAGAGACTTTTTAAAGTTTTTCTTAAGTCTGGAAATAACGTCAAATAGATACTTAACCGTGGGCAATTTTTTATTATCCATTACAGACAATTGTGTCTCAATCTTTTGACATTGAGAACCTAAAATCCCATTTCCCTAACTTTTACCACTTTCGACTTTCAATTTTATTTCATAAACAAGATTTTGACATTTTTCAGTGAAAAAAATTTTTTTTCTCAACAATCAAAATTGATACGCCGATTATTTTAAGCATACTTACTAAACATTTTATGACACATCAGAATGTGAAAAAAAATTGCCCGGTTTGTATTTAAAATAAAGAAGTTGATGCTCACTTCCGGTATTTCCGGAAGTGCTGCCATTTGGAAAATATCTTTATTTAATAGATTAAATACTCCATGTCGCATGTGCAAAATTTCAAATTTCTAGCTTTTACGGTTCTTGATATACTTCTAACCGACGGTCACCATGAGACACCCTGTATGCGGATGATATACTGGTAATGGCGGATAATAAAAAGAAAATGCAAAAACTACTAAATGTATGGATCGAAAAAATTGAAAAACCTAAATTTGAAAGTTAACATAAACAAAAGCAAAATAATAATAATCAGCAAAGCGAATAAAAACGAATCCTATAGCTTCAGCCACGATACACATAAACACGGTATGCTGATCATTTGTATCAAAGGCGTTCGCTTAGCCGCTTAGCGCATGACGTCACCCAAGATACAACTGCGTTCGGTGTAGTCGTAGCGGTACATCTAAATAACGATAACTCCTTTGTTTACAACTTTTTGAAAAAAATATATTAATAAAAGTTTTAGGAATTCTTATAAGGAACATTTTATATAAGAATAAAATTTTCACAAATATCAACCCTTATCGAGATATATGGAAAAAACTGCTTTTGCAGTTTCATTACAAAATCAGTCATAGTTTTCTTGTTTATCCTTTGTCAGAAAAATTATTCAAGTAAAAGATGTAGATATTAATATGATCAATATTTTAGATATATATATATAATATTTTCACAGAAAGCAACCCTTAACAAGTTATTTCGACATTTCTGAAAGTAAGCAACCCTTAAGTATGAAATCGCTCGTATCTTTTTTATTTGTAACTTATGAGGAAAAACATGTGAATAAATATTATAGAAAATTATCTTTTGAGCATTTTATATCGGTATGAAAATTTCTCAAAAGTCAACCCTTAACGTGATATATCGAAAAAACCAGAAACTGTCAATTTTCACATAAAATCGAGCATAACTTTTCTATATTTTACTACAGTGACATTATTGTTATATATTGGGGCAAGTGTGGGGCCTGGGAGAAAGATGGATGGGGGGTGATATCCGGAAAAGGACGTGGTTATTTGACAGACTAGTGAAAAGTGTGATGCTGTACGGGGCGGAGGTGTGGGGGTGGGAGGAAAGAGCGCAACTAGAAAATATACTAATTAAATATTGGAGATGGGTGCTGGGGTTAGACAGGGAAACACCGGGTTACGTGGTGGAGGAGGAGGTAAAGATGACGAAGTTACGTATAGAAGCGGGAAGGAGAGCGATGGTTTTCGAAGAAAGGATGGAAAGAAGAGATGAAGGAGAGATCTTAAGATGTGTGTGGAACGAGGTGAAGAACGGTAAAATAAGGCAGGGGCAGGAGGAAAGAAGGAAATATTATGAAAGAGGGGGATATGCAAAAGAGGAGGTAAAGTGGAAGAGAGAGGCGGGGCGGGATATAACCTCGGAAATTGTAAGGAGAGATGAGGATGTACAAACTCAGGAAAGGAGGATGAAGATAAGAGAGGGAAGGTTCAATGAAAAATACAAGGTCTTAGTGACGGAAGATTTGCCAAGATACCTAAATGGAATGGGTAACATACAGAGCAAGAGGATAGTGGCTCGATTTAGAGTGGGAAATGAGGAGAACAACAACAAATATTGGCTGGAGGAGGAGAAGAGGCTGTGTAGACTGTGTGGAGAAGACAGAGAAAATATGGAACATTTGACGGAGAACTGTGGGGAACTAAAGGAGCATGAGGGTGGATGGAGAGGGCTGCTAGGGGAGGATGGAATGGGGAAAAAATGGATGGAAGAGGTTTTAGAGTGTAGAAGAAGAAAGGGAGGGTATTAATGTGTGTGTATATGGATATAGTTAGACAATAGGGATAGTGGGTTTATGTTGGGTGGCTGGGATATTGTATAGGGGAAATAATCTGTTTTTTAAAAAAATCTGTTTGATTTAGTTTTGTTTAGAAGCGAATCCTTTGTTAAAATTTTGTATAATTATAACAAATAAAATTGATTGATTGATTATTGTTATATAATTCGGTAGGTATATGGATGTCCCACTTTACGTCCACAATTTGCATGCTTTATAAATAGTATACGTGAGTTTCCATCGAAGCCGGTGCGCATCAGCATACCGTGTTTATGTGTATCGTGGCTTCAGCCATTAAGGTGAAACATTGGACCAAGCAACAACTATGTAATATTTAGGAAACACCTTCAGTAATGATGATAAAATCGATCTAGAAATAGCCAACAAAACCAGAAAAACCAAACATGGGCCACTATTTTTTAAATAACTCGAATAAAACCTTCTTTGGGAAAAAATAAATAAATAAAAGTAACAAACTGAGGATATACAATACCATCTTAGTCCCAATACTGACATATTCCAGCGAAACCTGGACTATCCACGGCAAACACATCTCTAAACTGACTGCCATAGAAATGAGAGTGTTAAGAAAAATAGCGAACAAATCAAAAATGGACCACATTAGAAATGAAGATATAGGAGCATCGCTACAGCAGAACTTGATCTGCACGAAAATAGAAAATAGACAGCTAGAATGGTTTCGCCCACCTATACAGAATGCCGTCAGAAGAAGTCCCAAAAAACCAATGGAAGCTGAAAACGGAAGGAAAGGAAACAGAGGAGGACCTAGGCAAACGTGGCTGGAACAGATCATAAAAATAGGCATAAGCAGGGGGAAGACTAACCGAAATGAAAGAAGACGCCATAGACCGAAAGCGTTGGAAAATATGGATAGATGAGTCATTAGAGGAACACTCGACACCCTCCTAGGGTACAAGGGATACGTTTGAATCCTAAGCTCTTAATTAACAGAAGTCGTTTTTAGAACTGTGTATTAATTCATGTTATAGAGATTTATTAACTCCTCCATGGCACAAAAATGAATTTCTAAAACGACCTTTTAGCGATAAAATTTCATAAATTCATACCTTTATAACAGCATACCTTCTAAGTAATATAAATTATTTAATCTAAAAACTTAAAGAAAAGGTGTAAGTAATAATCTAATTTTACTGATAATTTAATTTTTTCGGTTTTCCTTGTGTAGCCAGTGTAGGTAAAGCAAAATAATTTAAAATTGCTCTGGATTAGGTGGAAGAGCATTGCTGAATTTCGACCTTTCATTTACAAATACAGGCATATTATTATTATTTTTATATAACTGCGAGTCGCACGCAAACTACAGGATTTATTTATAAAGTTAATACAAACATTGCATTTACTTACATGCTATTGTTAATAATATTATGGCTGACAGTGACCTTCAATAAAATTAATTAATTTAAAATCTTATTTATACAGTGTGTCCCCGGATTGAGTTCACAATAGGTGAGATGGACCAAAAATGTTCGAATTGGAATTTCATATTTTGGTATTCCGCCCTGCTTGGTCTGAAACTTATTTTTAGTTTACTTTCGATTTGTTAAAATCAAGTAGGCCTTTACAGTTGAGCAAAAATCCTTTATTTGTCAATTTCGACACACTGTATATAGGTACTGGCATTGAGTATTCGGTGAAGGGCATTTTGAGTTGGTATAATAACAGTTAACGCAATCATCAGATGTAATTTTATAGCTACAATTGTTACAAACGATGCATTACAATTAATAAGAATAATAATAACATTTATTTGATATTCTTGATAATAATTTAAGAAATTACAAAGAATTACATATGCAATAAACAAGAATTACAAAACTAATGTTTTTTAAGTCTTTTAGTAAGTACCGGATCATATAGGTAAAAGAGGATTAAGTAATAAGTATGTATTATGGTAATATCTATAGTAATACAAAATTAAATAGACATACCTACATATCAAGAAAGGTAGCTAATTCAAGCAATAAAGTGAAATCATTTAAGATGTTATACAACGCTTAGAGACTGCATAATTTTAGAGTGTTTAGACTATCAATTTATTGTTTCCGAGACAACTTTATTTAGTACATAATTAAAATACATGAGTATAGTTATAGGGAAAACATCATTAACTTTTAGGTTAATACATTTTTGTAGGATTCCAATTAAATTACAATAAATGGCGACAAAAGCAACTGAACCTTTTATGTGCAAAGATTCTGTTCTCAGTTCTGTGAACACGAATTTTAAAATTGTCTCTGCGTCTAGGTTGTTTATATCTATGCTTAATGCATTTGTACGAAATCTTAGGGCAAAGTGAAACAAAAACTCCACAGCACTTTTCCCATAGCCAATGGCGTACATCCACGATATGAGTTTTGAACGCATTAACGACCTCTTCGAGCGCCGAAAAGCGTTGTTATTTTGTGTTAGAACAAAAAAATTATGTGGAGGGGCGAGTCAGCACTCCTTTCTGTTGTGTGTCTGGAATTAGTGGAATTGCTTATTACAATTCACCAAGTAAGTTTAGAGAAAATTAATTCATGTTACGTCGTAGACGATCCATTTTACGATCCGCCACAGCCATTCCAAATAATTATAATATTCGTTTATTACAACCTTACAGTTAGGTGCAATGTGTCAATACAGGGTTATATTATAAAGGAGAAACTTATTACGTGCCAAGTCGTCGGTGAAAATGGCTACTGTGTTGTTCTCAAAATTTGGCAATTAGTACATCCGATAATAGATAGAGGACCGGGCCCAAAATACTACCCTGGGGAACGTTTATTTTTTTTAAGGTCAGACTACATGTCATTTTGCTATTGTGAATAGAAACATTGGTAAGATTGGTATCTCGAGAAGCATCGGACCTCCGGGAAGAGCAAGATTTTATAATGTCAGACAATTATTTAGGGAGGATGGCATTTTATTTATGGCATAGACATCGAAGCTTGTACTTTATTGACAGCTAGTGCAGAGGATAATTTTTCGTAGTCCTTATTCTATGAAGTTGGCCCATTGTGGAGTGATTCTAAATTCTAAATTCAAATTGATGGTTTTGGATCAGATTTTTTCTTTTTATAATTGCCTACATTCTTCTAAGCGATAGTTTTTCAAATAGTTTGGTTATGCTGGATGGTAATGAAATAGTCTCGGAAATAGTCTTGTAAGGAGTTTTATCTGATTTCGAGGCCATCTTTCCATTTTAACCTGATTCCCGCACAAATAAGATAACACAACGTAACTTTTCTTGGTAGTTGTTTTAAAAGTTCTTCTGTTTCTGGCTCTTAATTTGATTATCTTTAATTGCTTTCAAGGTTTGCCTAGGAATCACTAAAATTATGTAACATTCGTTCTGTGGGACAGTTTCATTTCCTTATCTCTCTTTTTCCTGAATGTGCGACTGGAATATTTCTTTGGCGTGAGAAAACATTCCGCTCTTTGTACAGAACTTCTGACCCAAACTTATATCTACCATTCTGTTTTTTAATAGGTGGAATTGCAGAATTGATTTTTTTAGTAATTTAGACAGCACATAATCTGTGGAGAATCATTAGTTAGCTTTCTCTTTCTAGTGACTCTCTGAGACAAGACATACCTATATCTATATTTTCTGTTTGGGGTACTAACTGGAGTGTCTCCTGTTATTGGTTAAACAACCCGTTGACGTTTCACGTTAATATCCTATTGGTGTTTGAATTTCCCATTGCGCCTTTCTGTTGATCAAGTGTAGTTCTTCCACGTTCGAATTCCTTGTACCATCTGTAAATTATTGCCAAGTCGTAAAGTCGTAATAAATCATTATGCGAAAATTTTCTCTGGTTAATTCTATTTTTTCACATTTGCGAAACTTAAAACTATCTTAGTACCTATCTTTTGTTTTTTTGTTTAAGATTTAAGATAAATTAGCAAATGAAGCGGCAAATTTCAAATAAAGAGTTGCTCTTATGAGACTACAATTTTTGTTTTCCACGGCCTACCTAATTTCTTCATTCTCAATCATAATGACTTGTCCCTCGTATATCTTATTACAGTTGATCAAGCAATTTTTAAGAGTGTGTCCACAGGGAAAACGATTAATTTTTTGCAACTTATAGCAGCTAGTAAATCTTTTCTAATTTTTGCCTGGATGATGTAACTGAAAATAAGACTGTTTGAATACGTTTTTGTTAAGTTTTTGTTATATGGTAGGTACACTATGGAACTTTTGGCACACATTCCATCTTTATATACTTACATGTTATGGTCGATATAATTCGAATATGTAGTAAAAAGAACTTGTTAGCATTGTCTGAAGGTATTTATAAAACTAGTGTACTAAATGAAAATAATTAATTAAGCGTATAGATGCGGGTAATGTGAAGTTAATATTAATTTTGGGAATTGTCTTGTCAAATTAACCCCTTGGAATAAAGCTATTCAGAAACAGGAGATCATTAATTAAGTACGCTCCAGCACGACTATGTTTACACAGAAGTTAATTTAAGTGTTGTTTGCCAATTACATGGCAATTGAACATTAAATGCATAAACTGTATGATCCGCTGTTACTTTATGGAAGCCTTATATTTCTTATACTAATATGACATTGAATGTTGAAGTTCTTATTCCATTTGTATAAATATGTATAAGATTGTGGAATTTGTTTACAATTATCACAGAGCATACACGTGTTATGCTGTTCCCTTTTTAAATACGCGAACATGTGTGCGATTTTGGAATGTATTCGAGTGATGTAAAAAAATTAGCATATTGTGCATTAATTATGTTATTATTACATAATGAAAGTTTAGTTTTGGTTCATTTTGTTTATACATTATACGAGGGCCACTATTTATATTTTGAGCCTTGGCAACACTGATTGCAGTTACGCACTGTTTTACGTTTGACATTGTTGACATACTTCCAACTTTTTGTCAATAGTGTTATTTGTGTTGTTTACGGTTACTTGAAGATTGTGTGTCAGCAAAGAAATGGAATTAAGTCGTGAAAATTTTTTTGTGCGATGATTTATTACGATTTTCGACGTGGATTTATCAAAACAAGAGTGCATCGATCAACCTACTTCCACATTTGGCGATAAAGCCACTATGAAACGCTGGTATAACGATTTTAGTCGTGGCCGCCTTTCGCTCACTGAAGAAATTCGCGAAGGCCGTCCAATATCAGTTGCGACCACGGTGTACTTACACTGTGGTTGCGACATACTGTGAAATTGAAGCAACCCTAGGCATTAGTTCCACCAGCATTTATATAAAATATTACATGATCATTTAGCCATGAAAAAGGTTTGTTCTCGTTGGATCCCACATAATTTGATGAAATCTCAAAAAGATGCTCGCATCAATTGGTGCGCATAAATGCTCAAGAAATACAATGGCGGTGCTTCAAAAGACGTATATAAGATTGTAACAGATGATGAATCACGGATATGTGTATATACATACGAGCCGGAACGTACACCAGCAGTCGACTGTGTGGGGGTTTCAAGATGAACCAAATCCAACAATAGTTGTTCGCGCTCGAAGCACATCGTAACAAATGGTCGCCTGTTTTCTCTGGTAAAACTGGTAATGTGGCAACTGTGCCTTTAGAGGAACATAGAGCGGTCAATT
Source organism: Pyrocoelia pectoralis (assembly GCA_036250285.1). NCBI lineage: Eukaryota > Metazoa > Arthropoda > Insecta > Coleoptera > Lampyridae > Pyrocoelia > Pyrocoelia pectoralis. The sequence goes on from CM070074.1 coordinate 53,479,405, forward strand.
CTGCATGGTGCATGGTTTGTCGGAAGTCTTCGGTGAAACGCGGACAACACACAAGCGCCGTTGTATCGTTCTTCATCACGACAATGCGAGCTCTCACACATCTCGTCTAACAACCGATTATTTAAACACTCAAAAAATCGAATTGATGGGTCATTCGCCGTGCAGTCCTGATTTAGCACCCAATGGCGTCTTGTTTTCGAATGTCAGGAATAAATTGCGCGGACAACGATTTTCGTCGGCGGAAGAAGCCGTTGGTACGTTCAAGAACCATGTTATGGAGGTGCCTCAAGAAGATTACAAAAAATGCTATGAAAAATGGTTCGAACGAATGAAAAAGTGTATTGATCATAAAGGAGAATATTTCTTTAATAATAATAATAATAATAATATTCATTTATTGTTAATACACAATTGTGTTTACAAACGTCAAACGTCACTTACAAGAATGGTAACTAAGAATAAAATTATGAGCTGGTTTAAAGTTACTATACGATAGGTACTATCTAGAAGTATCACCATTGAAGTTTTGATTTGGATTTTTGTTTAAAAATTCCTTTATGCTATAAAATGCATTTACAAGTAAGTATTTAAACAATAAAGCAATTTTCAATGGCACATTACTGTTTTTTCATTGTTAGGCTCAAAATATAAATAGTGACCCTCGTAGTATCCCTTCAATAAAAATTATTTGTTTTGATGCTATTAATTGTTTTTATGACATGGGTTATGCAAAATCATAAAATTTATTTATTACTTCATCAAGTAAAAGTCACGCAGTCTAGTTTTGTAAATCTGGTTAAGATATTTAGTAAAATTCAAAATGTACTAATCCTTAAAAAATTATTTTTAACCATTGCAAAATTAGGTAATTGCTATGCCTATTAAGTTTATGGGTAATCATACGTTTAAGATTATTTTGTCACTCACTATATTAAGTATTTCAATTTAACGACAGTGGCGCCGCGCCATTGTTTGTTAAACTGAACAAAGTGCTCTTAACTATTTAAAAGAAGGATTTTTAAAGCAAGTGGACGTCTAAATCTTGTTTAACCTACATCTTTTTATATGTTTGGAATGCATAATACAAATTATGACAAATGCAATTAACACTCTTTATTTCCTAAAAATATAAGTAGGTACACACAGTTTGTACAGTATCCTTGAATTATGAAAAATTAAGTAATAACCAAAATTTGTCACGTTTCGGAAAGTGGCTACTACAAAGTCATGGGTTGTGTTTTAATCGTTACTTATGGTGTAAATATGGCGCAATGTTAACCCTTAACTAGGGACATCTAACTTTCTGTGACGTGATAAGGGCAAATTTTTGTGTAGGTATATTTTCAAAAAATATAGTTTCTCAAAAAGCATTTTCATATTTCAATTTAACAAATTTAATGTATATCAAGCCAGATGGTCTTGTAAGAACTTATTCTTAATTCCCGCAGCATCAACAGCAACATCATTAATCAAAACTTAGATGAAGAATTGGAAAAAATTAGTGGCTCTCGCCTCTCGCCCAGAATTAACGAATCTCCTAAATCTCAAAAGAAAAATTTTAAAGTAGGTACACCATTTCATTTTCTATCCGAGTTCTCATCCTGAAGTGTGTTCTTTTTTTATTATTATTATTTCATTGTCAGATCAACAAAGGAGATTGTTATACATGACACATGTAAATGTAGGCTAACAATAAATGGCCTGGCAAGACTATTTTTAAGGTCTGGTTTAAAATAATTACAATGTAATTAGAGTAGTTTCAAAATTAGGTACATTGTAATATACTGTCCAGAAATTTATTTCCCGCGGCTCTGATGGTGATTCCTTAATTCCCCGATTTACTTTACTCTTAATTTTCACTTATGTGCCAGATTTTGTTTTAGTACCATTCAAGTAAAACAATGCATCATTAGTAATCAGCGACAGGTACTTTCTGTATCTTCTAGGTGTCGACCTTTAGAGCTTTAGACAATAGTTCAATACGCATTACGATTTAATTCATTTTTATCATTCATTTCTGTTGTTACAAAACGAATACATTTAATGTAAATCGCGAAAATTGAGTTAATGTTATATTTCAACAATTGATTTAAAGATTGTCTCCAGTAATGAAAATCACTAAAATTTTCTTTGTACACCTATTGCCAATGTAAATCATCATAAATTTATCGGTGTACAGATGCTGTTCTAGTCTAGACAAAACTAATTTAACCAATTATGTTGTACTAAGAATTGACGATAAAGTCTTTTGTTTCATTGTTATTATAGTGGTTGCATAGAAAATTATGCAGCGGTATCAATTAAATAATTAAAAAATGTGACTATTACATATTATATGTACCTACATTTTCATTATTATTATTTTTTAAATGGGGGTGTTTTAATATATGTACTATATTGTATGTAGGTATAATTATGTGTCCAGTTTAAAGTAGCTCACATGGGAGGTATTGGGAATTGAGGATATTTTTATGTATAATCGATAATGCTTCTTTGTATTTTCAAGAATTTGCTTTGTTTGAAAGATACGGCGTAAAAACCAAAAGAGTGCATTTTTAAAAACCTTAATTATTTATTGTTAGAAATATTTGAAAAAAAACCATTGAAAAAAAAATCAAAAAATTGAAAAATCTTTAAATTGCTGTAACTTTTTTATGAAAAGAGATATTAAAAAATTGTTCAAACAAAATTATCTTAATTTTTGGTTTATACGTAATTTGAAAATAACGGAAAAAATATTTTCCCATTTACTGTTTCTGAGATAATGCATCAAACGATCAAACTTTCGATTTTCAAATGGAACCCTATACCAATTTTTATACCAATGAAAAGAGGGAATTTTTTAAGTTAATTTTCATACAAAAGTTTTCTATTCAATTAAAAGTTGTAAAAAAATAAAATTAGAAATGTTAAAGTATTTCTGAAATAATCTAGATTCTAGATACCTTTTCCAAATAATAATGAAAACACTTGTGTGTCAGTTGGTAAGCTTTTCATAATTATTACGATTTAATTTTGTGTTCGAGAGGAAATCTTCGAAAATGAATTTATTATTCTAATCAAGACAAAGTCGACACGGTTACCTGTTACATAAAATGCATTAAAAATAGCATGAGAACTGCTGAAGAATATTTTAATTTATATTTCGATAGGTGTCAACCAACTGTGCCTACTTATAAAAACTTGTACAACAATTTGTTGCAATATGGTTCGTTCAATAAGCCTTCAAAAACTTCAACATCGATTAACGAGGATGTGGAAATTAATATTCTGGCGTACATAACCCAAAATCCAACTGCATCCACCAGACAAACTGCCGTAGAAGCTGGAACTTCAGACTATTAAACCGTTATGCGTGTTCTTAAAAAACATAAATTTCACACGTACATTTTTCAATTTTTGGTTTTTCCGCCATATTGGAAAAACTGAACCTCGCATCAAAAATCTGAAAACACAGATGAATTACTCTTGTAACCCATCTTGTTACTCTTATAATAAGCGAGATCCTCATACAAAAAATGAAAAATATTACACCCTTTATTATCCAACGCGAGTCAAAAAGCATACAAATATTTTAGGAGGTCATAGAACTTTAGAAAATAATGTTTGTTTGTTGTATAAACTAATGTCTGAAATTTTGAAATAAGGGAGATATAGCCACTGAAAATGGGAGGAGAAATCTCCAAATTTTCGTAAGAGTATTGTACCATTTGATTTAATAGTAAATCAAAAGAAAAATTGATTTTTGGTAGTTTAAGGGAGTGGGTTGTGCAGTCGTACCCCTAATTGCTTTATTTTTATCTTTTTAGAAAAATCGTTTATGAAACACACATTTCCATAGTTTGCTCCAGAAAATAGGTATTAGGCGATAGAGTGAACCATTTTTTTGGCATTTAAAATGAGACTGTCTAATGAGATGTTAACGCTCGAAGATGTTCTCCTAATTTTGGAAGTTAGTCACTCGAAGCCAAGTTTAGAGAATAAATATCGATAAAAATGACCCTCTTTCTAATCCCAAAAAAAGGTTGTAATAATCTTTCTGGCGTAATACGCGACGTGAAAGTTTCGTGGAAGTGTTGAACCCTCTGTCGTTTTATATTTTGAAGAAGGCAATCCTTGTCCGGAAAATTGATGGCGAAGATTCGAAAGATTCTTTATGTGGGAAATTGTTTTCAAAGTTTTTTCTTTCATGTCCAGGTGAAGATTACATAATAATTTGCCCTCGTATTTCATTCAGGGAGGAATGAGGATTTCTTTTATGTTGATAATAAGTACCTATAGGTACTTTAATTTCGTGGTTGATCGTGTTCATTTCTTTACTGCAAAAATGTAGAATTTTAAATTAAGTACCTTTATTAAAGGTAAAGGCTCTGTAAATGTGGTCAGCAAAGTAAATTTTTGTGCGTTGTTGATAAAGGTTATTGTTTTTTGCGCAGTTGATGCGTTGTATAGAGGTGGGAGGTATAGAGGAAGTTTTCAAATGCGGATGTGTTTTTGCAGCAAAAGCCATAGACTATATTCTCTACTAAGACATTGAAAGTAGCTCATTTTAAGAATTCGTGAAGCACGGAGCTCCTGGATAAATAAATATACCTATACTTAAATAGTTAATTTTCAAAATATAGTAATCACAATAAGTAGTAATTTATTTATCCTTCTGACTGTAGGTGCTTCATACTGGTGGACATGACGTTGAATTCATTTGAGTTGAGTTATTTTGTTTCAAAGTGGGTGTCAAAAATTCGCCATTTTATTCAGCAAGAGTTTGATATAATATTATTACCACATCCCTATTTTTGTTGAGCGTTAATTTGTTGATGGGAGATGCTGGCCCCAAATAATAATAAATCAATATTTATTAATAAAAATAAATGCGCACAATAACACGTAATAATTCACACACAGTTTTTTCTAACCGACTACGATAGTACCAACCTTACATTTTTATCAAAAGTACCTAAATATAATATTTGTATAGATTAAAATGTGTTTAACATTTTCATTGCATTGTGCATTGCTATGAGAGTCGATGCAAAAGGTTGATAATACACGCGATAATATAGCAATGCATTTTTTTGCTGTTAAAATAGGGATTTGATAATATAACAGAAGTTTTACGGTAAATTGCATACGTATTGGAATTTTTAATATGCACGTTATTCAAGATTATTTGAGTTATTTAGGTCCTATAAAAGTATAAAACAATAGTGTGAGTGTTTACCTCCATATACCTTTAATAACTTGAATGTAAATAAAAAGTTATGGTAGTCGACACTACTACTATACCTAGAATAGAAATAGAGTATAGGTACTGTATATTACATATCCCGCACAAAATAAAAATATTCCTTAGAGACCTACAAAGTGATTTCTCAAAAACAATACTGTACATTTTTGAAAGGTGAAATCAGATCTGTACAGATGTGTCTGTGTTTCATTTAGTATCATTGTCACTTTAGCTGCCAGAAAACATAATCTGTTAGTGATTTGCTTGATGTGTATATGAGTAGTAAAAAAGATCTGTTTTACATCAAGTAGTTTTCAAGTGTTTTCCTCTAGTAGCTGCGGCGTTTGAAAGATGTGAAAAATTAACCACTGTGTACAATGAAACGTATGTTAGGAGCTCCCTGAAGTATAAAAAGCATTAACAAACGTTTTTTCAGTAGTCTTTATTTGAAGTTTTTGTGGTATAATCTTTCACTAATCATAAGACAAAACAGACGTTAATATGATTTTTTTCGTGTATACTTGTATGTGTGATAGCTCTTTATTATAAATTTTTTTAAATGTCTCCACTTTTTATGCTAATGGAAGGGCACTGAAATATAACCCCAGGGCTAGGATCGTGTTACTTTTTTTACTAAAAGTTACTTTTTTTCTGCCGATCACCTAAAAGGTTACTTTTATTAACAATGTGTTACTTTTGGTTACTTTTTCTGGGTATGTGGGTTGTTCTGAAAATCAGCATGTCATTTACGCCAATTCGCGTATGTGTAGGACATGGACAGTGAACTCTAATTTAGAGTTCACTGGTGTAGGAACAATTATTGATTAGAGGTGTGTTTAGTCATCAATCCTGATCCATCGCATCAGCATCATTCGTGTGTCATTATCCTCACCACGCGCACCTTTAAATAACCAACCAACCACTATAAATGATGATTCTGCGAGTGCATGTTCAGCAAAGTCTCCTGCATTTGAGTACGAACTCCCGCTTACCCGCATTACAATAAGAAACTCCCGCAATTTGCAAGTTGTCACTCGTGAGGGAATTTTTGACGAACAGGGTTTTTTTTACAGGTCAACTTCCTTTTTTTCATACCCTATTTCATGAAAATAATCAAGAATTAGGTTAGCAACAATTGTTTAAATTAAAATTTAATCGGTAACATTAATTTTTGCACTCATATAAATAGACCAAAAATGCCCCATTTGTGATTTGATCCCAAAAATATGACCCCCCCCCCCCACGCATGTTCCAGATGTCTCCCGCATTTTCTAAATCTTAGGTTGGCAGGTATGGATAGCGATATTAATTTAATACATATACATATATTTTTGTTGTCTTTCATAGAACAGCGATCATTATTGATTATAATAAACATATTGTTCAGATATTTATATTAAGATTTTAAGCAAATAAAGCAGTTACTTTTTGTTACTTTTCTAAAAATAATAGTTACTTTTTTTACTTTTTAATGGGAGTCATGGTGATCCTAGCCCTGTAACCCAAATTAGTGTGTAATACTAATAATGTATAACTTTTTTATTAATTAGTAGTAATTTGTCGTTCAATTTTACTCCTATTCATGGTAAATAGTTATTATTTTTATTAGCAACCAAGGAAAGATTTGTAGATGGATGTAGTCAGTTGTTTGTCCAAGAGCTGTAGAACATACAGAAATTTGTGTGCGGGTGTGTGTGTGTGTGTAAAACCAAAGACTATATTAATCTTTGGTAAAACATAGGTAAGTTAGAGGTTAAATTGCGACGGATTGCATATGGATTTTGATTATTTGTAAGATTGGTATTGCTAGAAGTGTGAAATTATTGATATACAAGTTATCTGAAGGAAAAGGGCACCTAGCCCCTAGGAAATGCCCACTTAATACTTTCAGTTATACTAAACGTGCTGGTGATGTAAAAGTGATGTTCAGAAATTGTTATACATATAAGATGAAGTTAACGGAAACGAGACATGTTATAATGATATTTACGAAGCATATTAACTAAGATGTATCAAAATCATTCGATACCTACCAAGTAGAGTTTTTGAACGTTTGATGCGATTTGTATAATGAACTTCCATTATCACTTTGGGTCCAATCACATTAAAGTAATCAGTTTTGAGGCAATTCCTTTAAGGTTATCATCAACTGAACTCGAGCAGATGAATTAATCGAGCACAATGGCCTCATGGGCAGCAACTTTGTATTAAGAACTTTTGGTAGGCATTCTAGGTGATCTGTATTGTAATACAAACGTTCTCGTAAGTAAGTGGGTTCTGCTACTGACTAAAATATATTTTCAACTGGGTTAGGGATAGTTGCTTGTACCAAGACGATTTGATGATGATCATCTTCTTGTCACCGTTATTAACTTCTCATTTTAACATCTTTTCAAACGTTTTTGAACCCCTAGCGTTTATTCTGGAATTACCGTTGCAAATCACGTAATATCAGCAACTTCGTCTCAGCATTAGCGATTTTTCTTATATGTCTAGCAAATAAGAGCACGAAGTGAATTATCTGACTCATACTTCTATTTACTTCTTTTGTTTTGGGCGGTAGAATGATTTTCTGATTCTTGAAAGTCATCCGACGAGACTTGTCTACTGTAGTGTTATTCTATAAAAACTCATTGGAAATATCATTTTATTACAGTACCTTTACCTAAATGATTGTGAAAACGTCGACAAATCAGAATTCATAGTGCCTGGGACTTTCTGAAGTCGTTTCTAACAAACTAGTCAGTCGTTGACCAGCGGTTTACTGGGAATATCATAAATAAATTTCGAAGTCTTTTAGTTGCTAGTCTTATCCATAATATTCAATAATTTTGTTAACGGTACAAAATCAATGGCGATTAATTTTCCGGAATAGCCTCTGTGTGATAGATAATGTGTAGAAGAACTTATAGTTAGCATAGGGTAATTGAAATTTTGCCAATTTGTGATCATTAATGAAGATACGAACGTTATACACGATTGACGAACATTTTTCATGACGATTGAAAAGTTCAATACGATTGTTTAATTTTTTTTCCAATTTCATTTTTGAAATGCCCCTCTTAAAGTAAATGTATCTTGTTTCCTAATTGATTAAGTTGGTCTTTTTACTGTTACCAATACGCTTTATATTTAACAGCAGTAAACATATTTAAAGTCATCATATTTGCAAAAAACAAATTGATTTACTTATACTGAATCTTGTATTTTGTAACGCTACATGCTCGATAATCTCGTGGGATGTTTTCGTTAGTTTCGTAAATTGAAACAAATATGCTTATTAAAGCATGTGCATTAGCGATTTCTTGCAACATTTTATGAATCCAAAAATGCTTATGCTGATATAGCTCGCATTGATTAATGCGAATCAATCTTTCAATAATGAACAGAAGTGTGTTAAAGATAAGAATTTATAAAGCAAATACAAAAAAAGAAGAAAATATTTTATTATTAGTATCTACACTTTCCAAAATTTAAAAATTATAATTACTGCATGTTCAGCCCTAATGAGACCTTAAGTAGTTGTTATTTATTTTATTTTGTTGTGTTCATATAAATATTAAATAATTTACGTTAATTATGAAATATCAATATTTAAGAGCAAGTGTCAAAAGATAGTTAGTGTCCCTTCTTTACTTCTATTCAAATTTATTTATTTGTAATATTACACGCTGTGCCTAGAATATGACGAAAGTTTTTAGGATTAAACTATCGTGTGTCTAATATGAATATCAATTCGTGGCGTCTTATTTATTAGTCAAGATGAATTAAGTAGGTGACAATGAATTTTGATGTAGATCCTTCAGAAATGTGTATTTTTTCTATTTCTCAGTGGTGCTTATCATTTATTGCATTTATAAATATCACTTTATCATAATTGGGTTATTAATTAGGAAAAATTACTATTTTGTATTTAATGATCAGTTTTAATTAATTAAGAATTTAAAATATAACTGTAGGATTAAATAACAAATGACTACAATTTGTTTATACTTATAACAATTCACCCAATAGAAAATTTGGTTAGCCAGTTATTTTTTAAAGGTGGCAGAAGAAATTAACAAAAGGTTCATTAAATACATAGGAAAAAATACAATGCGCGTTTATTAAAAAATTAATTATTGAGATTGACGGAGTTCGATCGTGTTTAAATTTGACCTCTTGGTATTATCACGGCGCTTCTGCTATAATTATACATCGATAAAGCATTTTGTGTATTCAGCTATACATACCAATTGATAATGTATAGTCCGGTTACGTAATTGTCGTGTACTCTGCGTTATGTTACCAACTAAATTAATTTCTTTACATTTGTTGCATTTTTTAATTTATTGCTAAACTTTATCGGTTATCTTCAATTTTAACGCCATTATAACTTAATTGTTTTAAAGTGTGCGGAGATATAAGTGCATTCTGATGACCTATGGGACTCTGCACAGTTTGTTTTTGAAAATGTAGAGTCGCTCTTCGAATGATACACTACAGGTCTTCAAAGTTATCAAAAACAGTGTCTGGCGTGGAATACATATAGATCGTTATTTCTCATCAACTAGCAATGGAAATTGTTTAATTATAAGTATATTTACATTTGGAATGAAACTATAGTAGAAAGCGATTGTTATTAAACTACCAAGCAAAATGGGCAAAATGGAAATTGTGTTTTTTACCTTACTGAAAACCGGTGTTGCTTTTTGGAAAACCGTTTGAGGTTTTTATCTGTCATAAAGTCTAATCACGATGCCTTCTTTATTTTATGCTAATTTCCTGAATTTCCGTTAATTAATTTTCACTATGGCAAATATTTGTTTTCTACAAAAAATAATTGGTTAATACATATAATAGTATGTTGGTATTTGTTTTATAGACATTTATTTAATTTTCGTCTATTATCAAACACTTGGCGTTGAAGACCAGTTGAAGATTTATACATTTTGGCCCGATTGACGATAATGTGTTTCGTTCGCGCAAGTAAAAATCTTCAGATGTGTTCACTGTTCCATTGTTCTTCGTGTTCCACTGTCTCTTTCTGTTTTTCTCCTCTTTAATACCATCTGTGTTAATATTATCCTAGGCAAACTCAAATTATCGTAGCATGATTTCTAATAGAGTTTCACAGTCTATTGCAGTTGTTATTTTATTTAGTTAATATTAATTTTTATGTAGATAAAACCTAAGATATCGTTCGTTTATGTTACGTTTTTTGTTCGCATATATCATATGTGTGTGCAACTGTGCACGTTATGGGATTACCCTATTTTATTGTACCATGGCATGAACCAGTGTTAAAAAAAACATTCTGGCTGTTAACTTCAAACAATTGCCAGAAGTTCATTTTTCATTGCTGAGCAAGTCATTGTAGAAATTAATTTGTTGCCCGTTTTTGAGAAATTTTGAGTAGCGATTGGAAATAGTTGCTATAATTTTGGAAATACATCAAAACCAGTGTAAGAGGATATATTATTGACTAATTTATGTAGTTTGGATTTAATAAATACTCGATATTGTAAAAAAGGTATGAAAGTAGTGTATCATGAGACATTAGCCATTTTGGAATGATTTGCAAAGGAGATTACCTTTTTATTGTTTAGAATTAATTTTTTCCATACTGACTGTGGAATTCCATAATTAATTGTAAAAACAATAATTATATATTTTTAATTTACTATTTAAAATAAAAAATTAGTTGAGATCTAATTAATATTGTAAATGACATTATTAAGAAACGACAAATTTCTCAAATTGGTCCAGAATGAATATTTCCCTTAATAAAAAGTCAACCATGGATTACCGAAATATGGTTGCTATCGTTTCATTATAAATTCTAAATGTCAATGTTAGATACATAAAATTATGCATTAAATAGATTTTTAAAGAGGATTTAGATTTTCACAAAGAAATTTAAGTTTATCTTATGCCAAAAAATATGAAGACAGATTTTGTTAAGTCTTCTCAATGTGATTTGGAAATTGTTACATCTGAGCTTAAGATAGATGTGATATTTGATTTGTTTGACGTAATTTATGTCTTACGATGTTGAGGAGGACGGTTTTTGTACTCGTAGTTTATATTTGAGACATGTACTCTTTTAGACGGCGATATTACCTACAATTAATTACATTGCACTCATCCAGAAGTACATCAATTTAAGTCCGAGATATGTGAAAACTGGGAAATTTTATTATTTTATTATCATCATCATCATCATTTATTCATTTAGTAAAATACATGCTTATTGAGTTCGGACAAATGCACCTGTAACCCTACTATAATAGTATTAAAAAAAAGTAAATGTTTCTATAATATTCATCGGTTTTCGGGTCATTCCTTTCGCCAAACGTCTGTTATCAATTTAGCAGATAATGGTACTGATGTAGAACCCTAAAAATATATGGGCATTGGAGAAGTAACATTTGCGGACGGATGTGTCAATGACTAGCCAGAGAATGAGAACAAAATTACCAATGTATAAGAATCTAGCAGTGACAAAGATGATTCTGTTGGTATAAGTAGACATTGGCATTTCATCATCTATAAATCGTCTCTTCTTCGGGCATGTAACACGGTTTTCTCTAATCTATATTCCATATTATCATTTTGGGAACATTTTACCAAAGTAATTTTTATGTTTGAATTACGTATAACTACATGGAATAATATTACACTATAGTTCATGGTTGCGTTAAGGAATTTACTGGCTACTTCGATTGATATTACAGGGATATTTACGATTTTTTTTTATTTGCACAATCGAAAGATTTTACAATTTTATGAGTCCCTGCAAAAAACAAAAATTTTTCAGGACGTACAAATAACTTTAAAATGATAAAAATCTGAACGCTCGAGAGCTTCGCGGCAAAATTGCATTGTGACGTCATTACATGGGAGTGCGCTTCTTGATAGATCGGTAGCATACGATACGTGAGGTTCGTTATACTGTTGTGAACAAACGTCGACTGTTCCTTATCAAAATTAATTTTTTTATTGTGAGATTATCTAGCTATTTATTGGATATTGCCATGGCAGATACAGGAAAGAAGAAAAGTTATAAATACCGATTCATCAAATTGAAACCTCGTAATAACTTCAACATTTTATTAAAATTACTACCTGCACATTATAAAAATCTAAACAATTTTGTAGCCTACCGTTTGCGGTATTTATAGTTTGTAATTTGTTTATTACCTACTTATTTACATGTTAAAGAAAAATTTTCTAAGGTCTAAGTAACTCCGGGTGGTTACTGGTTAGATTATACTGTACTGCAAGGATTTGTTTCAATAAAGTTATTAGTTTACTATGTACTTTGTTTCTTAATAATGAGTGTATTTTACCCATAAATACGTTCTCACGCCGTCAAAATTTAACTACCTAGTGTAAACAGCGTAGAAATCCAAAAATGTACCAGATTGTGTGTAATGTTATACTCCTATGCAGCTATGAATATTTTGTAAATATTATATACAACTTTGCAAGGCTGAGGTGCCGTGGAGCCATTATTTACTACAGGGCAAGAAATCTAATTTTCAGCTTTAACTGTGACATTATGACATAATATGTAAAACATTAACTTAGTTTTACATTTTAACTCTCATTTCTGTACTTATAAAATCGTGACTTTTATTAAAATATTCCATGACCATAAATAAGTCTACTTCCGGTACCTACATTTGAAGAGTCACCTTTAATCAAATTTGCTTCCACACGTTTCTTAAAACAAACAATTTATTGTAAAATACAAAACCGCTTCGAAATGGCACAAAAGCGATGGCTTGTGAGCATGAAAATGTACAGTTGCAATACCGACGATTCACGGTCTCCCATTAAGTGACGTCACAACCCTCAGAGTCCATACCGAGAAGCGCTCGTATTTAAAATCTAATAATTTGTTAACGGCTTGTTGGATTGATTTGAAATTTTCAGGATTATTTAGTTTTTAAGGATTTTATATTTTAAACAATTTTGAACCATATCCACGGTTCATTAAATGAGCCCATTGCTTCTACGTTTCATGGTGTTTTACTAATCGCAGCTTTAGCTGCCGCTTGAACTTGGTCCTCACCTTGTCAGTCATCTTAAAATGTCGTTTTTTGATATTTGAGAAACTAAACCCCTCTTTAGACTTCAAACAAATCTTGCTTTTCACAGGATATTCGATACACTTACCTTTTACTATAAAATAAAATCTTTCGTCGATAGCTTTTTGTAGTTGTAGATGTGAGGGGGCGACTATTATCCTTAAAGTATCAAGGGGAGTATAAAGCATACTCGAAATTACCGGAGTTTTGTACTGAAACACTTAATCGATTTAGGTCTGGATTGACAATAACCAGCAATTCAATTATTTTGTCCCAAAATCCTGGTTATTTTAAAAGTATGTATTATTTATATCTAAAAAAGTTTTTCACTTGTGGTAGCGTTTGATTTGTAACAATTGTAACATAACGTTTGTTTATTGTAAAGAATAAGTTTCTCTCCATGATCATAAGGGTGTCAATATACACTTGAGTGAAAGTCGATTGAATCATTTCCTTACTTGCAACTTTCAACTTGGAAGAAATCTGTGCAAATGTAACGTAGGTACCAAAAAAAATCATATCAAACTTGAAAACGTCAAAACTTAAAGAGAAACCAATTTACACTGTATTGGAAATTAGCATGACAAACACGTCAAACACTTTCCTTTTTTTACACTGTAATGAGTAATTTTTTACGGTCATTGCGATCACCACCATACTTATTATATTCATCACGTGAAAGTTCGTTGGTCCTGTTGTTCTCCTTTGTTGGTGTACTTTATTTTTCCAATTTTGTGATAAATGCTAATGGTGAATTATTATTTATTTAGTTGCACACTGCTTCAGTTCTGTCAGTTAAACACTGTATCAATTAATGAAGGGTCATAATCTTTTTTGGGGTCTTTCTAAGAGCAGTCAACTAATAATATTCTGTTTGATACAAACGCTTCACAGATGGAGTGGTTTCAAACCTGGCCCTTTAGGTTGAGGACTAATGATTTTGCTTTGCAATAAAAGTTTACGTGAGGTTTTATTTAAAGTATATAACAGAATAAAATCGGGAGGATTTAATTGGCTTTTAAGAGTGTTACACCATTTTGCCTCAAAATTATGGTTTCTTTTCGCATGTACTACTGAAACTGTTTATGATACGCAGCTTTGTAGCACACGTCTGGTAATATTAAAGGAGCATTTCATTTGGGAACAGAACCTTTATTAGTGTTGTCTTTATATTATTATATTTATATTTGTTTAGTTTCACTGCGAACTACGTAGAAAAGGTAGCAATACAGTTGCTTTTTTTTTAAATGTTGGAAATGATAATTTTGGGGCAGAATGCCAAAATTAGGAGCATTAATATTTCGTTCGTTAGCTTACAAAAAGGTGCAGATGCGAGGTCACTTTACATCTACTGTCAAATGTTCTATTTGCCATTACGTTTCGATAAGTCATCGTAACAACTACTCTTTCAATGGTTTACAGAGCGATCGCACAATTGCCAATAACCTCTTAAAGTAAATAATGCCTTGAAAACAATTTTTATTATGATACTATCTAATCTTCGTTTTTTTAAAAAATGTAAACACATAAATTTTATCGAAATTGAAAATAAGTAACTATAATTAAGTAGAATCTTTATCTTCTAATGGGGGAGCATTTTATGATCTATCTTAATAGATAGTGTAGAGTTCATTAATTTCAATAATTACTTGTTAGGAAACAGTTAAACTGCATTGATAAACAAGATAGACAAACATCAATTTCATCATACTGGAGAGTAAGTTAAATACATTTTATGCACTATTATTTTGGCTTCATTCCCTATTATGAAGCCTTGCAGTTGACCCAATTCAATTAAGTATGTACGTATTATAATAAACATTCCAACGCGTGTTAATAAATTTTCAATTGTGCCGTTATGATGGACAAAGAGGTAATTCGAGTCTGCCAACCACCAAAAAAGGGATGCTTTAATGAATACATATCGTCGAGCACATCTATAGTAGTTTAATCAAATTTTATTAGTCTCATTTTTTTTACCTCCTTTTTTAGAATATTTGTGGCAAGGTGGATATTGAACCCTCATGTAATTATTATGATTTTTAAGATTTGTATGGTGCCAATCTTATTTTCATTACCTACTGTTTTAATTCGAATTTTGTTTGATTCATACGAATAACGTTTCACTGTTAACAGTTATTATGAGTTTCTACTCAAAAGACTACGATAAACATGGCACAATACGAAATTATCCTGTTAAGAAAAACTATCTCATCCGCTTTATTACTATTGACCTAAATGTTAACGACATCCCAAAAATTTATTTTAAGGACGTTGGGGTGCTATTCTAATAATAATTCTTTTTTATTCCTGTTACTTGCTAGATTGCTAAAGCTAAAGCCACGGTTACTGATACCCTTAAGAAACGAAGCAACATTCACATGTTAAGTATGTTAGTATGTAGGAAAATTTGAAGGTAACTAATATTAAGACAAACATTCTTTTAATCATGAGTGCCAAACGACTTCGTGTTAAGGATCCCGAAAATATTATTTTTTAAATGTAAATTGATATTTTCTTAAACATTATGTATGCTTGCTCCGCAAAATGTTATGTCTGTCATATTATTGCTGCAATCGTATTTTATGGTAAATTCAACTATAAAGCATATTGGCGAAATCCATTGGATGTGTGTAAAGCTCAAAAAGAAGGACGCAGAAACAGTCGACGGAATAAGGCACAAAACTTCTCCCTTGATTTGTTTATTAATTCATGTTTAACAATCACTTTTGAACTTTTGATGTAAAGTCATCTTCAAGCTTTGAGTGATGATAATAATAACTGATGAAGAATGAAAGTGAAGTTTTAAATTACTTACATTTTTAAAAAAAGACGGTTTAAAACATTTCTTAAACATTAATTAATAGATAAATAAGGCAGGTTTGTACCTTATTCTCTTCAGTTGTAGATAAAGCAGTTAATATCTTACAAGAAATAAGTCTCTGAGATCAAAATGGTCGACTACATCAATAACGAAATGACAAAAATTCATTGCATTCCAATTACAACGAATCGACAATTTGGAGAGGTGTAGTCATTGAACTGTATGCTAAGCTTATAGCATACAGTTCAATGGGTGTAGTACGGTTGTGCCCAGTTTTCGACACTTTCATGGGGTGGGTGTCTCCGTTATTAGCAAAGATAGAAACATGCGGTTTTCGTAATAGTTTACTACTATTTCGCGAAACGTAACATGCCGTTAATGGAATTTTTATAAAGCTTTCGTTTGTAAGCTACAGGATGATTTTGAAAATCTTCTGAGGCTCGTATTTTTTATAATTCTATGATACGAATTATTTTTAGCTTTTCAAAGTCAGTTTACTAAAATGTATTGACATGAAAATTAAGTCGCAGAACTGTATTTTAATTGGTTTGATTAATTGATACACTTTCTACTTATTTTAGATATCCGAAAAGAAGGCAACCTTTCTCTTATAGGTTTTTAATCAATTTGATTAATTATGGGATCATCTCCTCGCCCAACGCCCAAGAGCAAAATTATAAACTGAAGAAAAACGAGGAATCGAAGCAGGCATTGGAAATTGGAATGAAATGACAGCGCATACTTTTGGAAAATTATATAAATTTAGGCCATATAAAATTAAAAATGTCCAGCATTTCTAGAAATGCGGTTTTCTCTTATTATTATTAGTGTTTAGAGCAATTTCGAACCAACAGAAGTTTCGGCAGATCAGTAATATGGTCCGATGAGGTTTATTTTTCAAATGTTGGTGTCTTTAATAGAATATTGAGAATAAAAATCATTACCTCCCCTCAACAAATCATTTAATGTGAAGTATTGATGAAGGTTGATTGAAGTGATTACATTGAATACAACGTTTGCGACATGTTTCGGGTTTAAACTAAACCCATTTTCAAGCGAAGGAATTGAAATTACATAATAGCAAATATATTAAATAACTAATGGGAAAAACCATTGTACTAGTAGATAATGACAAAACTAACGTAAATGTTGAGTATTTTCATTAGGCTAAAGCTGTCCATAACTTGACCCCATGTCATCTTATTTAATCATTGGCCGTTCTGACCAAATTTGGGGTTTCCCGTGCGGGGCCCCTTTAACCTAATGACAATACTGTGGGATTCTCAACATTTATGTTAGTTTTATCATTATCTATTAGTACAATGATTTTTCCCTTTAGCTATTTAATTTACTTGCTAATATGTAATTTCAATTCCTTTCGCTTGAAAATGGTATTAGTTTAAACCTGAAACATGTCGCAAACGTTATATTCAATGTAAATCACTTCAATCAACCTTCATCAAAACTTCACATTAAATGAATTGTTAAGAGGACTGGGGAGGTAGCGATTTTTATTCTCAATATTCATCACACCCCATTTGTGGGGGTCGAACCTCTCTACAATGTCTTCAATAGACATATAACACTACACACTGATATTAAGAGGAACTCTTATGCTTCAATGTCAGCATCATTGTATATTTGTATATTTCATTTTGGCCTGGCTTATCCAGAATTGGTAATTGGTAACAAGATATACCAAAACTGCTAAATAATATTACTTTGGTTCGTGTAAATAATATCTATGTTCAGCCATCTGAAACTTTTTTGCAAAAACTTGACAAAAATGCTCACCTTGCTAATAACCTTTGAATAAGTATTATTATCGGTTTGTTTTAAAATCAATTATTTTCAAATACCAATTTTCAGTAGATTATTTTTACATTTTTATTTGTTTAATTCTCAACTAGGCACACATTATTTTTGAATTATTAGAAACTTGCATAAAGAAGGCGTTTTTTCGTATGATAATTTTTCTGAGTTGTTACAACCTACTGTGGTCGAACCTTGGATTTAAAATGAAAAAAAGTAAGAAGTTTTTCAGTAAATATCTCTATTTCTGAATGTAAAAGTAACAAACAAAGAGTAACTATGTATACAGTAAAATTAAATGTTTATTAATTGTTTAAATCGTAGGATAATTTTATTTCTTTACGAATCTGTTATTTTTTTGTCGTAATTCTAATGTTGGTAGGACGAAAAGGGAAGTGTACGCGTATAATTATATAAGTTATTAAAGGAAATATTAAAATGGGTGTTTTCCTGCGGAATTTAGGTTTTGATTGTATCGTGCTTGACCGTGCATTAAGTTAATCAACCACCTGTGCAACTTGCTTTAATGAAGGGGTTTTACGCTTTATAACTTTTACCGACTTTAGGCTACAACCCTTTACAACGATATAAACTTCTTTGAATTTAAGCTGCCTTTTAACCATTGTGCGGCTTGTGCCAATTTCTCCGATGAGCGTACGGAAACGGTGTTTATTGTTTGCCTCACAATTTTCAATCCGTCGATGAATGAATTATTATTAATTATATTTCTTATTTCAGAATCGCACTGATGAAGGGCATTACGAATTGGATTGCGGTTACGAATGCAGTATAAACAAGGTAAGTGTATTAATAATAGCAGGATATGAAATCTGATAGGAAATTACTATACGGTCTTCTTTTAAAAGTTGCTCACTTGAAAAATCCACTATTCATTTGATACCCATGCAATGACATTCATCTGGAGCACTAGCCACAGATCCGTTTCCGGTATTAAGTATCGGATTTACACGTCACAAATAATCTAGTAGGAATTATATTTACCTTACTTAAAGTTTCTCATCCGTAATTAATGTAATTATACATCATTGACACATTTTCATCCTATACCTACCACATAAAATTTGTGCAGCATGTTTGATTTCATTCTTTAATTTTGTCATACTCGCATAGAAAACGTTCGATGTGTAAAATGTGATATAGATTCAAGCTGGATTCAAGCAATGTGTAGTTGGAAAGGTACTTTTTGACCCCGTAAAAGTAAAAAAATAAGAGAAATTCCCACGGTTGTCTATACGTATTTGCAAAAATATTTGAAGATACTAAGAATAAACATTACCTTTAACCGGGTCCAAAGATATTTTAAATATAATTACTTGCGCCTTGATCTATGCTCTTCTTAACAATAATTATTATACTTCAAAACAAGGTTGGCTTGTATAACTGTGAATTTAATATAATTGCGTAGAGCAAATTACAGAAACCCCACAAACAAATTTAAGCCTTCAAACACTAGCTGCACTTTTATGGTTGATTACTAGACATAAAATTAGCGAGAATTACATATTATGGTTTTCTTTTTTAGGTCGTATACTATACATTTCATTACTCATTACTCAAAATAGTTGTCATTGCATTCATAGAGCTTACATGGAAGTCTACCGTATCGTTACATTCCGGAATGGGAGAAGTTAGCGCCGCCGACTCATCGCGGCCGATTCATCGCGGCCATCTGACATCTCATCGCCGAGCCATCTCAGCGCCGGCCAACTCATCGCCAATTTTATTTTCGATAAATTCAGCACATTCTTACCTATCCTCTTTTACTTGCTTGTACCGATGTACCGATACCGATCATCAAGATATTACATTAACATATGACATTAACATTCCTTTAAATCATAATCAATTGATAATCAGCTTTACAGAGCTTTAAATCGATAATGATAGCGTTAATAGACAATGAATCATACTTACCTGATATTAACATTCATATATAAAAAGTTTGGAAATAAAAGTAATGCTAAACTTAAACGTAGATTGCCATTAAAGCGCCTAGGTTATTTGCAGGTGTAGTATATTTTTTTTAAATAGATACAAAATGGCAACATGACACTAAACAAAATTTGGAAGTAGAAAAAATGCTAAACTTAAGATTGCCACTACGCGGTACTTTTGTATCGTATATGATTATTAGTTATAATTATAAGTAATTAACGGATATTGATGGCTTTTTGTATGCTATGTTGTTCCACTACTAACAATTTTTAATTTTAAAGAGATGGGTCGGCGATGAGTTGGCCGGCGATGAGTTGGCTCGGCGATGAGATGGCCGCGATGAATCGGCCGCGATGAGTCGGCGGCGCTGACTTGTCCTAGACCCTTTCTTCGTTGAGTTTATAATTTTTAATACTTTCTTTTATTACTTTATTTGTATCCTCTTTTTATCTTATCGTTTTTTTAAATCGTAATTCCATTCTAAGCCGGTGGTGGCCATTCCCTATTTCTCCTTCTTTAAGTACCCTGGCGTCTTTTACATGTTTCTTTACTCTTCCATTAAGGTTCTGGTTCGATCTGATTATCATTCTTCTTTTCTTAAAGATCTCCTCATAATCCTTGTTTTTCCTCATTTTTTTGGAGCTCTTCAAAGTTCCCTCATCATCAATAAGTACGAATTGTTTATTTGTTGTAAGTTGACACTCAAGCTTCCCACAAGTTTATTCGTATCGCGGACTGCAATGCACGAATATTAATATTGTCGCCGCGCTCACGACTGGTTTTTAAAAATTAATTAATTTAATACTGTAAGTTATCAACATTTTGGATTTGCGTATAGAAAATTCAATATTTACTCGTCTTACTTTGTTTGCGAGTCAAGCGTTGCCGTCCAAAAATGTCTTCGTTGATTGAACTTAAAAGTTGCTAGTGATATCTGGTACTACTAGAGTTGTGTTGTATGTATTGCTATAGGACCTAAAAAAATACATTTTGGCATCATTTAAATCGACCAAGATTACAAATTAATTTTTATGTGGATTATAAATGACGGAAACGACTTCCTCGATACAATATATGTATTTCCAAAAAAAGTGTCAAATTTTAAACATATGTATTTGGTAAAAATTGAAATAATAATAATAGGAGAGATAAAACTTTATAATTACAAAAATCAATTTCACATACTAAAGCATGTGCCAAGAAAAATGCCCGGGTTGAAGAAATAAAGAAAATGTCAGTAACAACAGGATAGGCATTGGCGATGATAATGGGAAGAGGATGAATTATTTGGGAAAAGTAATTTAACTAAGATTCTCGTCTAAAAAAAAGCAAATGAAGGGGTGCTAGTAAGTATGACGAAAGAAATGAAGAAATGATGCAAATAATCAGAACTAGGTAGGTATAACCATTGACTTTCTAGTGTATAAAGTCAATGGTATAACAAAAGAAATAAAATCATAATAAAATTTTGTGGGGTTACACGGGTTACATACCAGACCAGCAATAACGAATAGAATATATGCTATATTCTCTACGTAAGTAATACGCGCCCTGTTTTTTTCCCTCACGTTTAAAAAAAAGAAGTGGAAAATTTGAATTCCCATCCTAGAATAACAAATTACCCACTCCACTTTCGACCACAATGATCAGATGCATCTTCTAATATAATTCTTCTAAATTTATAGCTGCAGAATAATGTACTGCTGCTAAAGTGCACACATCCATCTACAAGTATGTATATTATACTTGTATAAAATATACTAGGGAAAGTATCTACTTATATGAATGACTACATATTTAGACACTGACCATCCAAATATGTGTTACATTATTTATTTTTTGGATACATTTTTCGATGATACTTATTTGCCAGCTTTGTACCTCATTTTGTACCTAATATACATAGTGATGAAATTGAACACTGCGCTGAGATTGGTTAAATAATCGAACTAGGGATATTTTATCGCGTTCTCAAGCAAAGAAACATGCTCTTTCCTAATGAAAAACTGATGTATGTTAGCCATTCATCACAAAAAGACATATTACTTAACATATGGGGTGATTTTGGAAAACCCCCATAACAGTCAGCAGTTTGAGGAGGCGCAACGACTTATTGATGTTCAAAATGCTGTGAACATTGCTCTGAATAACCCAACGAATTAGAAGGGTGTGGAAGGAACATTGCAACTGAAACTGTGAGATATTTGTATTTGTTAATAAATTGTATAAATTTCACCGTTACGTCTACTCATCTTGTAGGTCGTCCTTTTATAATCTTTACATGGTTTCCAAAAACATACTGTTAGTAAAAGATTGAGGAACACGAAACACATCTGATAGACACTTTGTAATCGCTATCAAAGTGTTGAACTACTTTATAAGACAATTACTATGGTATAAATTTTAACGTACATACTTTAATTATTAATTTACCCACCCACAAATTAAAATGTGAAAGAAAGTGAGGGTTGCGATGATCGTTATTAAAATCGTTGTGAATTAATGTTTCAGCTTTTTCAGATTAAATATATCAGAATTTCACTATGTGAAAAAGGGTATATTACGTAATCTGCTACCAATAGATAGAATAGATAATAGAAATGGTCAAATCAATTAAACTTATCGGATTTGATTAACGATGAATTAGAGTATAAAAAGTAGGAACGGCTAATTATCCATGATTTGTAGTTTAAATGTTTTGTATTTCACACAATTTTACTTATAGGTATGATGAATTACTGAGAATTGTTATTTATTAGCGTCATACATAATTGTCTAAATTGCTAATCGCTTATACAGTAGTATTAAAATGTTGAGTCAAAAATATCCATTACATCATAATATAGCATCGCTTAATTTCGTGAATACAACTCATTGCCATAACGGCTTATAAACAATTTAGTTGATATCATTAAAGAACAAATTGTATAGTACGTACATATATATTCAGAATTGTAATATAACGAATGTAACTAGTAACTATCACACAGTTCACGAAATTGCTGCACGGTTTTAGAATAGGGTCCGTTTCTAAATAAAAACGTGAAGTACGCAATGTTTAAAGGTCAATAATAGATAATTGTGATGCGGTTCAAATGGGCAGCAAACATTGAGCTCGAGGACACTTCGGAACTATTGTAGCTGTAATTTAATTCTAGCTTACTAAAGTGGACGAGACACGCTCAGCACCCACTTGTTTGCTGCTTTTCGTTGCATCTGCCCTAATGTATGTCAGAGGACTCGGAGCAATGACCAAAAATTAACTTTGTTATTCCAAGAATTGCCGCTGTTTTACATGAACTTTCACTTTTCGATTTGAAAATAATAGGTTTAAGCGTAATTATTTTAAACCATCATCGTTTATTAAGGATGCGATGACTTGCAAACACAGCCACGATGTCATGAAAAACATGTGAGTTGTAACTCCTTATTTACGATATTTTCATATAAAGAGTAGTCTTCAAAATAAATTAAGTGGGATTAAAAGAATTTCTGTAATTAACATTTGAATTATTATAAGGACTTTAAGGAATTATTTTAGAGTAAGAAGTTTTTTGTAAAGGGAAATTTTGTGTGCCCATCAAAGGTATTATTTTTCAATGTTCTTCATTTTAAAGTCTAAAATTCTGGAAAATTAAAACCCTCACTTTTACAAATATCTGTGATACCATGGAATATTATAAAAACAAAAACTAGGTCCTTCTCTCCTTACACTGGGAAGGCGCGGCGACTGATAACAAGCATAAAAAAGTGTTACCAATTTGGCGCCATTTTTCCTATGGTAATTAATAAGTTAATAACAATAAGCTTACAAATTTAACTTGTTTGCATAGACCATAGAGGGTTACGGAATTACTGGAAGTTGTGAAATCTAAAAACTTGGCAATTAAATTTTTGAACGTGTTTCTTGTCGAATAGTAAGTAATTTAAAATATGGATCTTTCTGTAACCGACGACGCAGCGAGAGCTATTGGATGGTAGGTCACAGTATATTATATGGCCAGAGTGTTGGGAGTTTCAAGATCTAAAGTTCAAAGAGCTGTAAAACGGTTTCGTGAATTTGGTGTATTCCCAGACCTAAACCCAATTGAACATGTTTGGGATGCCCTTGGGAGGAAAATACGATCTCGTGTGCCAACTCCTGCTTTACAGCAGATTAGTGACGTTCTAATTGAGGAATGGAATCAAATCGACCAGGCTTACATTCAAAACTTAATTGAAAGCATACCAAGACGAATTGCAGCAGTTCGTTTTCATTATGTTCGATGTTAAATTACCATAGGAAATATGTAAACATGTAACGTTTTTCTTAAACCCTTATATCTTTTACAAAAATTAAGCTATTGTAATAAATAAAAAAAGAAAATGTAAGGAAACGATGTGTCTTGATAACAAAATAGGAAATTACAAGGTGGAACAACTCAGACACTCCACACGTGGTTTTAAAGTTAGAGTTAAAAAACACACTTTGTGTCACCCTGCATAAAATGGCGTACGCCCAATTTTCTTAAATTTCAAAACGTGCTATATTTCATATAAATTTACCACAATATGGAAAAAAATGAATCAAATCGAATTTAAAATAACAAAATTAATGAGCAAACTTCATCAATTTTTTAGTGGATCGATTATTTTGCCGGTGAGTGTATCTATTTATTTTTATAATTAAACAAAATGGTTATGTAAAATCTTTTCGAAGTGGGTATTTAAAGGATTAATGGTATTTTGTACATTAGCTTATTTTATTATTCAGAAATAACATTATTTTCTATTTTTCTATCAAATAGTAATCTATTAACATCTAACACGTTTTGTACCGATGCAGAATGTTCAGAATTACCAGAATTTTTTAAATCGTAGTCTTTTTTCTTCTTTATTCGCTTCACTGCACTTTTTTTCCTTTCTTCTTCCATGTTTTACTTTTTCACATAAAAATACCATCTTTAAATGTGTATCTTTTTCAATGTATTTCTAAACCTCTATTGTGTTAGACATTGAAGAATCACGATGAAACTTTTTTTTGGGTCAAGTATCAAAATAGCGTACCGGTTATGAAGTCACTTAGTTATTATTGCTTGCCGGTATTTGGTATTCTAAGTTCCCATAGCCGATGAGTTAGTCCGACTGGCCTCAAAACAGGTATTTAATGGTCCAGAACCGGGTCTTCCATTTACAGTATCAACTGCAAGCAACTTAATAACTCAAGACACTCAATCCCAGCGTAAGGCTAGATGGAACTGATGTTAGACTGCTGTTATGCGAGAGAAGCCTTCAGAGAACCATCTCGTAGCCTGGCGCGTTTTTGCACAGGACTATCCAGAAAGAACCTTGCGGCTATTTGTGGGTATACTTTCTGGGCACTGTAAACTAAACAGACACATGCACCGCATGGGTTTGGTAGAATCATCATCTTGTAGAGATTGTTACATAGAAGAAGAGACGGCACACCGCATGCTTTGCGAATGTCCCGCACTTGTCCAACTGAGACGATCCATGTTGGTATCCTGGCCAGACATGGCTACGATGGCGCATCCTCAGTTTCAGCTCACGTGTGGGATGGCTTGAGTGATGTTGCGGGGTCGGAGGTCAGTAAGGTAGTACAAAGGGCCCGATTTTGAGGCCCATGTACGCGTGGGCTATGTCCACCCTCCTATTGTAATCCAGAATCCAGCATATGAGCATACAATTAAGTTGACATTGGATTACGATGGGAGGGTAGACAGAAGTTCACGCGCACATAAGCCGCACCTTTCAGGTTTTCAAATAGTTATCCGACAACCTATTTCTCTTTTTTATAATAGTATGTAATAGATAAAAGATTTAAAAGAATCAAATAAAATAATAGTCAAGCTATAGGTACATTTCACAATTAAGTTTCCATGAATAATTCAATGTACAGGAATACATTGGGCGTTACCTACATTGAAAAAACTTAACTTTTTGTTCCAACGCTGCATGGTACATGTAAGACGAAAAATTTTAATGTTATAGACAAAAAACCTATATCTTGATATTATTAACATTTTGTTGCTAGGTACCTAGTTTCCTCGTCACAGTTTAAACTCGCCACTGAGATGACCGGATTCCAACATCTTTTTTCCTAAGTATCACAAATAACAGATAAAATATTGCTCGGATAGCCACTCAAAATTCCATCCATAAAGTTCACCTAAATTAATTTTTTTATTAAATTAAAAAACAAAAGTTATTGTACTTTCAGAACACAAATGGTTGATTCATCTCATTGGTTCCCCTGAAACTTGATCGTAAATTATAATTTTAATACATCCATAAGAACTGTATTTTTTTATTAAATGTGAAATAGTGCGATGCAAATTATGAATCAAATTAGTTTTTTATGAATTTATCATTGAAACCTTCAATTTCGCTTATAAAAATAATTCATTTCTATTTTCAAGCAACTTCAAAAAGTTGATTACTAAATTCGTTCGGATATGTGGGTGTGGGTCTGTGTGTTGCTCGATGTTACAGGGTTTAGCAAGCTGGAAATGGCGTCATCTTATAGGAAGTTCTTTACTGATTCCAAATCTCTGGTAAATGTTTTGATCGGATCACCCGTTCGCCGTCGGGACGCCATTAAAGTCAAAATATACACCCTTTAATATCTCGAGAACGACACACCCAATTACAAAAAGAAAAAAAAACACGTTTCCTTTATTTTTTGAAACCTATTATATGTATAGATAAATATACATAGAATTAAAATTATGTTACAGATTTGAAGTTGGTTGAAATTAGAATTCTATAAGAATTCGCGCCTTTTGATACTTGTTTGTTCTTGCCTTTGAAATAATTAACGTTAGTAATTAATGCTGGTGTTATAAAAGCTATATCTATGTGATGTAAAATTAAACTAGTTCATGGTATAGTGCGAAATAGGGGAACCTATCACTCGCTAACCTTGGACGTCATATTTGTTAGTACTAAGAATTAAAATTTGCTATGTCAATAATAATAATTGATTAATTGCTTACTTTCTTGCGAAGAAAACACTCATTTTGATATTATTCTTGTAAAATTTTCCCAGCTAAAGATAATTATCAATCATATACAAACACACCACGTGCATTGTAACATAAAATCCTTTAGCTGTCAAAACAATTAACTATTTGCAAATACAGTTGACGTTAAAAATTTTTGGGGTCAGACAGATTTTAACCTAAGTTTTTAGATAATGTCAAGACTCCAATGATGCTATAAATGTTTACTTTTTCTTGACTTCTTAATGACACGAAACGTGTTTGTCTAAAAAATAATCGTCCCGATATCTCATCGCAAAAAAACCTTCTCATTAAATGGCTGATTAACATATTGACCTACACTAAATCTGAACTTTTAGTATCTACCTACCTACTCTGTACAAAATTTGTTAATTTTCATTATTTTCCACTTCTACTAACTGTTAATATGTAAACACCGTATTTCCACATGAATGTCTTGCATAATTAACCCTTTGCCACTTCAACATCAAGATCACTCGCTAACAAGGTTTATGCGTTACATTTATTTGTATACAAAATGGTTTTTTACATACAACGACCGATCGTGGAAACCATAATATAACGTCTTTCATTTTTAGTTTAACTTAACAAGACAACTCTACCGTGTATGTATATGTATATCTAATGTTAAAACAAATCTGCTTTTGCATCCTTTACATTTTAAGGGGTGGTAAATGGTGGTAACAGACATGTACGACAAACCCACAAATGTCTGGAACTGGAAGGTATAAATAGCGGTGAGAAAATAAAGAATAGCGAGATAAAACATGTGTAGCGATATTCGATGCAAATAGTTTATTAGTTACTACGATAGTATTTCATCTGTAAATAAATTAATTACTGTGGACTATAAAATCATCAACACAAAAAGTGTTATCGTTGTTTAACTTGTAAATTCACACTGATTGATGAACTTTGAGAGATTGTTGCTCCTTTTATAATTAAACCATCTAAAGTAAAGTTATGATTAGTTAATAAAGTATACTGGCTGTTCTCAACAAACTATTAATTTTAGTTTCCAAAGATTCTTTAAAATTTGCAGTTTTGGGAAGTACTTAGGTACTTGAACTTTTAATTAGATATCATCTGAAGATAACAGAAGGACCTTGTTATCTCCGATTGGAAAAATATGTAAAGCATGTGGTACTTGTTATAAACTCATAGAGCGCATTTTGAAATTTAAACAAATTCGACTTGTTTTGTTACTGACTGGAAAATTTATCTTGATTGACGCAAGTAAGAAACTGTAATTTTGACGACAGCAACTTTTGCCTTCAAACGTAGGTAAGTACAGGATTTAAGAAACATATCTAATAGTCACGCCAAGTTTTGATTTTGTATACATTTTTTGAAATAGCATCTTGTACAGAATTTAAAATATGTAATTGACATTTTGAATTAATAGCTGCAATACAACAGAATTTAGTTTCGCCAAAAAAGATTAACATGTGAAATTGAATGAAAACTACAATTTTTCAACCCCATTTTCTTATTTCATTAATTTCTTTTTTATTATGTTATTTATAAGTCTTGATTTTGCTTTTTGTTGTTATATATATTTCAAAATTGTCCATTTTTTTGGTTGTAAAACTGTAAGGACAATAAACGTTAGTATTATTTTTAATTTCTATCGATAGGTACTCAGACCAAGCCTCGATTGGTCGTCGGGTAATCGATTGCATTGGGCATTTTATATAGATAGATGAATTCTTCCAATTTTATTGCAATAATTATGTAATTAATTTAGTATAATTATTTTCAAAAATGTTATTTCTGTGAGCTTAAGTTTAATGAATTTTTCAACAAGCTGCGGAAACTACTTTGTGTTATGAATTCATAGTGACAATTTACTTAGTTTATTACGAATTACCAACAGTCTTTGTCCGTTCCCATCTTAATTGCCTTAATCGTGTATGATAAGCAAAAATAGTTGTAAACCCCCTTAATTACGCATTCTAATAACCTGACAATTATGGCTGCAGGTGGATTAGACGAGTCATTTTTTTTTAGCAAAATTATATCATTAAGAGCGTATTTTGTGATTTTATATATTTTAAGATGTGTTATTTATTGCTATCTTGAATGCGATATGTTCGCGTTTTTTTTAATTATTAATTAAATAAACTATAATTAATTAATTTTTAATGTACAATGTAATTGATAAAGTATTTTGTAAGAAAAAAGTAAAAGATTTCTTGAAAATATTGTAAGTGCGAGGCAATAGCAAAAGGTTCAAAAGTGAATTAAGAATACCTCGTAAATCCATGCTGACTGCAAATCTCGTAACTCCACAAGCGTTGCAATGCCGCGATGCTGTTTTGTCTAATGACATGATTATATTTAAAACAGTTTTTTGTTCGCCCTGTAAAATTTACTTATATGGACTTACGAGGTTTTCTGACTAAGCCAACGATATGGAACATCCCATTATAGTCCTGTAACATTTTGGACATTTTTGAAAACCTACAAGCACAATGTTCTGGAATGTCTACTACGATTGAATAACTTATTTAATGCTATTATCTACTTGAATATTATATACGCCTACTTACCCAATTTGTTTATCGCACACGCACAGCGCACAGAACGTGTAAATGGTGGGATAGTAAAGTGTGGTATATATCTTACTATGTTTTATGTTCAAGCTCTAGTTATACACTGTAGTGAAAATTAAAGGAACACATTTTTGACCATTACTATTTTTTCCTTTAAACCGTTTTTTTTTGGAATATCGATACGCCAAAATTCTCTTATTAAGTTTTCACCAAAATATTTTGGACGATAATAGATTTACATGGCTTTGTCTAAAATGATAAATTCACGATATAGCGAAAAATCGGTTTTAGTTAAAATTGCACCAATATCTACACTTTTTTTGGTAACTAAATTATCGAAAACACTTTAATATAAAATATAAGTAAAATTGTTGAGACAAAGAACCTCATGAACGGCATTTCTAGTTTTATCCTTTAATCCGTCGATACGTATTATTTGGTCTCCTAACGTAGACTTTGGATTTTAGATAACCCTGCAAGAAAAAATTTAATATTGTTAGATCTGGAGGTCTAGCTATCCGATTTCGTTTGTCAATCCCACAACTAGGAAACTGCTCGTGAAATTCCATTATCGTTAAGCCACCGTTTAAGCATAAGGTGGCCTCTTCAAGAAATTAAGACCTTTATCACATTTATCCATCATAATAATAGACCATCATACGCTTAAATTTAATACAAAATTGTGACGATGGGAATCAAAATTCAAGTTAATAAAAATGTTAACATTTGTGTGTGCAAGCCGTCGAAAAACAGTGTGTACCAACGAAAACGCAGGACGTGTTTTTGACCAAGTTGTGCATTCACCGCAAAGAAGCCTTGTAAGAACTGCATTTAAACTCAAAATTAATGAAACATCTACACGTTGGATATTCAAATCAATTGGTGGTTATCCATACCGTATTCAAGTTGGACAGACAAACGTGCAAGAGTAATTTACTGTAGTCGCATATTGAGCTTAATTTACAACGATCCCGAATTCTTCAAAACATACGGTTTTCAGACGAGAGTCACATTCATCTTAACGGCTATATTAATTGACAAACAACTCGATTCCTTGAATTTCAACGTCCTGATGTTATTGTAGAAAAACCACTACACCGGCCGATTTCTAGCCATGTGGTAATTGGCCATATTCTACTACTATCAACCAAGAGCGTTACAGGGAGAACTTTATTGTACCTTTTATGAGAGATTTGGAGAACTTTTGCCATGCACGAAATGTACCTACAGATGGGTTCACAATGGTTTCAACAAGATGGTGCAGAGTCATACAGCTGCACGCACCCTACACTTACTCCATCAGCAATTTGATGATAGAATAATTTCCCAGCCCATAGTACTTAAAAGGAAAATTAACGCCTACTCGAATTGACAGAAAATTAACAACGAAACTCAATCTTTCTCCTATTATCTAGTTTTCAAATTTCCACGAACCGTTGTTTTCGAGATGCCTTCTGAGTTCTGAGACAATTTTTCTCACTGATATTCGAGGATTATTATCAATGATTTGTAAAACAATTGTCTCACGGCCTGAAAAGTCCAAGATTCCTGCCATAAGAAAAACAAAAGTGGATGTGGATAACTAAAAAGCAAAAAACGATGGAAAGTTAAAATAAGTATAATTAAGTTTTCAAAAAAGTGTCCCAATGTGAAAGTTTAGAACTTGTCAAATTAACGCCTAAAAGGTAGATACTTTGACTACTTAATCACATTCTTATTTTTATTGTGCGATTTGACTATTATCTTTATATTTATTTTCCTGTGTAGGTACTGACATCAAAATATTTAACCGCATGTCTTCTGCGATCGCCGAACTGCCTATTGTGGAATTA
The DNA here is from genome assembly GCA_036250285.1 of Pyrocoelia pectoralis. Taxonomy (NCBI): domain Eukaryota; kingdom Metazoa; phylum Arthropoda; class Insecta; order Coleoptera; family Lampyridae; genus Pyrocoelia; species Pyrocoelia pectoralis. Next base: position 53,510,708 of record CM070074.1, read on the forward strand.
TCCCTAAGCCTAACAACACCAAATACTTTCTTTTAGATTCTCTTGATTGCAGATTGCATACTTGGCATTGAATAATTCACAAACCTCCAATTGTCCTTTCTCCTTATCGAATAATCATTAATATTTCCACTTCTATCACTTTAACTTTAAACGTACCATGCAATCAAAATTAATAATAATAATCACAATGGGAAATAAAAATTGTTGTGCGTGCATTTCTGTATTTATTTCACCCTTGATAACTGTATGTATAATTTCATGTTTTTACAACAGATACATTATAGTTTTATTTTTAACCAGCATCAAGGAGTATATTACTCCTTGCCAGCATCCATCATTTTAAAATATAATTGTCATAATATATTTTGACATATGACATTTAAAGACTTACCTATTTAATTCTGAGCTACTGTTTTTTTTTGGTACCGCATCAAAAAGCGAAATTAAATTTTCATCATATTTTATTTGTATGATCTGTATGGAGAACTGGTTCGCAAAATTGCCTTCCGGAAGGTAAATTGAAGGTAATAAAGTCGAAGTAAAGGTATTGATTGAGGCCCTTTATTATCAGTTGAAATATATCAGTCTTATTTCAAAGCTCCAAAAGGAAGAGAGAAAGAGAGTTCGTATCTGTGATGTGCTTCTCAAACGTCAAACAATTATCCATTATAGAAGCGATGAGAAACGATTTATAACAAAGTGGAATTCAAGCGATCATGGAATAGAAAAGTCTCCTACCATCAACTAGACAAATTAAACAGAAACGATTATAATTGATTTGCGACAAAAAATGTGTAGGGTTTCGAAATGACAATACCACACTCCACAAGTTTTGTAACTAGCCAAAATGATTGATGATATGGGTTACCACGTCGCCACATTCGCTGGATGTGGCACTTTCGGAATATTAATCTATTAAGTTTTGTAGCCGTTGGTTGGATATGTAATTGGTAACATTAGGGATGTTGCTACGGCTAAATATTCTTACACAATTATACAGGCTTTTATTGTCGGATGTAATTTCTAACAACAGGTTGCCTTGCATGATACATTTTGATTTCTTAGTTTACGTTTCGCCCAAATGTTATGAATAAGCCCACTAACATTTGGGCGAAACGTAAACTAAGAAATCAAAATGTATCATGCAAGGCAACCTGTTGTTAGAAATTACATCCGACAATAAAAGCCTGTATAATTGTGTAAGAATATTTAGCCGTAGCAACATCCCTAATGTTACCAATTACATTTCGGAATATTATTTCATCCGATCTTTACATTTTTTAATGTGTAAAACAATATTATTTTCAAAACCAATTTTTGTGGAAAAAGATCAGAAGATTCATGGCGTGGAATGCTTTATGTATGAGTGTTGCCTTTGGTGTATTGCAAGGACCTATTAAAAATGTTTAGGCCATTTTGATAGAAGGGTTTTTAAAATTACATTAGGTATCTACATTTTGTAATTCTCTCACTGGCTCTAAGCATATGCTTTATATAATTTTGATTCTTGGTATTGGTACAGATCACACTGTTTTTTGTTGTTTCTCCTTTCACATATCTCTTGCACAGTTTCCCTCAACATTTTCTTTTTAGCGTTTTCCTTTCCTGTATGTCCAAGTGATCTCCCATTTTTTTTGTTACGTTCCGTATTTCACAATCTATATAATTACTAATCACCGTTTTGAAAGTCGCTAAATTTGCTTTTGTGGACACCATTTTTGAACATCCTCATACATTTTTATTACTTTTCAAAATAGTTTTCCAATGGTCGGGTTGATCACTAGACATAAAGTTATTGAGCACTTATGTTTAACATTTTTTTAAACAGAATTATTTGTCATTGCGTGCTTATACGGATAACATTTTATAACGTTACGTGTAAACGTTAACGGTTAACCTAATCGTTAGTGTCGGCTTTTCCATTCGACAATAAAAACCATTACTTTATACGATTCTTTTTCCTATTTTTGTTAAGCTGAATTTATTTATGTATGGAAAGGTACCATTTTTTTTATATCCGGTATATTATTAAACAATATTTTTATAAATACAATTTAAATACTGTAAGCGCAGAAAGTGTTATAGGTATATTAATTAATTTTTACGCTAAGAGATTATCGGAAATTCTTTAGTCTTGTAACGTTTGAATTTAAGAAAAATCAAAATGTATCAAACACAATATAAATCTGGACAATTCAAAAATGCAATGAGATATGCGTTTAAAATAAAATAGTTCATATCGGTATCTGGTATGTGGTTTTCCTTTTATGTATTGCAATACAAATTTTAGCGTTTATTTTTTCTGGGGCACTTTTGCCATAGTCAAAAAGGTTTCTCCAAGACATGAATTTTGAACGCCACACTTGCAGCGAGGAAATCGTTGTATGTAGTTTGTTCTTTAGAACTATTGTATGTCCAAAAACCTCAATATTTGGTCTTGTTCGGATAGTTCGGACACCTTCGGCCGGTTTCTCCTTAGAATTGATGCAGTTAATCCGAAGTTCTTGACTCATACCAATATTGTGTTCCTGCTTGGAAGTCTAAAACTCATTAAAGTAAACAGGGAAAACGTCTCCGAGTCTTGCTAGCATCCACCGCTCCTCTATCGCACGTAAACTCACCAATTCAAAATCATACGATTTTATTTCCAGAATAACACGCGTCATTTGGATGAGAAGTAAAATGCTAACCTTTAGATCTGCGAGTTAATTGTATTTATTTTCCTAAGCATTGTATATAAAATACAAATGCTAACTTTCCACTCCTTCGCTCCATTTGTTTAGGCTTTGTTGAAATAACTGTCATAAGCAGCATGGATAACAAAAACATTTTTTTACTAATGAATTTGGTTTTTCGGGATACCACTACCGATTGTTCGCCTATCTCTGGTGAATTCTGTGATTCTGAACTACTTATCCAATAGCACGAACTCTTTTAATGATAGCTATTTCAATACCCGGCACAAATTTTGTGTATGATGGCCAATTTATAGATCATTGTGTAAGGATTGTTAATACACGTGTGTCCATAGTAGTGACACAGTAACGTTTTGGCTCATAATATGGAAAACGTGTGGTTATGGTTCAACTTTGTTGACTTTTCACATGATTTTTGATATAATAATATGTGATTGTTGACGAAATAATTACGCATGCTGGATTTTTACGCTTGCCATTAACTAATACAATACAAAGAATGTAATGGTCTCTGGGATTCGAAAGAAATCATCCTAAGATGAAACTATAACTGGAGCTGCACCACAGCAACAGTGAAACGGAGAGATGAAATTAAGGGCTAAAATGCTAAAATGTGAGGATTCCAAATACTTGAACATCTTGCTTATCTTGCACTCTCGAACCAATAATCCAAAAGCTAGAGGGAACGATTAAAATGTCATCCGGTCATTCAAACGTTTTTGAGGCCGTTAAAAATGTTACAAATCTGTACAGTAGAATCGAAGTGACCTATGTCAGGCATTTTATTAATGTACCTCGTAGATATGTAGATATAAAACTCGCAATTATTAGTTACACATAAATGTAAAAAAATTGGTGTTTAATAAAAGAATGAATAAAATTCGCTTATAGGTAGGTACTAACCAATTGTGTAAATCAATAAAATTCTCTCGTTCATCTAATTTATACAATTCATTTTCAGTATTTTGTCTTATTTATCAATTAACTTAATGAGTTATTGTTCAAATTAAAAATGCGTTGACCATTCCCAGCAGTTAAGCGTTACCCCACAATCAAACATACAATCATTGTTAATTCAAAGGGTGCTGGGAGGCTCCTCTAACGTGATGCATATTATTAAACGTACTAATGAGGAAGTTAAGAATTAGGCAACTCGCCGGTTTGTTTTTATAAATTATTCTGTTGTTATTGTTGCAACTGGTGCACGGGTTAACGAAAATAATGGCTTTTATTTTGATTTGTTCTTTGTGGGAAAACTGTCATTCAACATCGAATTTCTTATAAAGTTTGATTTTCGAGAAGGTGCGTGTACGTCATAGACATTTTACATAGTTACTATTGTTATTACAATATAATAACAATAGTAACTAAGAAAAATGCCTATGACGTACACGCACCTTCTCAAAAATGAAACTTTACTAAATAGCATATACAGTGTCACAATCAAATAAAACCCTTTTAAAGCTACAAAGTTTACTCTTTCTAAAACATCAATTTTACTGTAATATTTATTTGTTAATTTTAAGGATTATGAAATTCGTCAATTTTCTCCATCCGTTTCCGTTTGTCTCTCAATACAATCGAAAAATATATAGTTCACAGCTTCGCAAAAAAAAGAGAAATGCTAACTGTAAACATCATCCTATTGTTTATAGTATTTTAATTATTTATTGTTGAAGTCACTATAATAGGTAATAGGAATTTTTGTAATATTCATGCATTTCAAACACAATAGACATTAGTGAACGATATTTAAAACAGATCAACGTACTTACATAGTTGCAAATGTTCCATAACGCTTTGGACCTGGTCTGATACAACATTATAGATTTACAAGAAGTGTTAAGTATTTATTTATGGATGATTTATGAACAGTAGATATTATAGTAAGTTGCCAAGTACTATAGAGATAAACAGAGGGTCCTATCAATACTGAATGGCTCTCTTTTCCACTACTAAGGCAAAAGTATTGAAATTGTCAGTACAGTAACCAAGGGTAATTTAATAACAATTTTTATTCATTAATCTTGTTATGGCAGGTGTCAATTTGAAAACTTGCCAGATCTCATATCTTCGAAACTGTTGTAGTGCAATAGATGTAAGTTTATAATTATTGCGAGATAAGTTGAATTCAACTTATACTTAACAATAATCATATAAATTATATCTATTGCATTACTCTGCAACAGGTAAATAAAATTTCTCGAAAACTTTTCTAGAACATTGAGGGGGGACCAATATAACTCATATAGAAATCTTCTGTAACTGACCCCTTAGGCTCCAGCCACCCGACTCCTATTTTTTTTAATTGCGCTACCTATGTCTAGTACATCATTGGAACGCTCTTTAAAAATGCCATTCATCAGTAAGTACCAAACCAAATGGTAATTAATTATTTTTTAAATAATACAAAAAATAGTACCTATTTAAATATATTTATTCAAATTTATTGTTTTACATTTCATATTAGGTACTATTTTCCAAAAACAGCTTATCTTTACAAATCTGTAGTCAAAATGAACGGAAAAACTCAACAATCACCCATAGAGAATTATACAAAAAGAATATTATTTAGTATTCTACAAGTAAATGTCCAAACAGACGTTATCTGAAAACTCCTTCAATAAGAAGTCCTCTGATAAATAAACAATATTTTGTGTTTTTTTGACTTACAAACAAAACAAATATGTACATAGACATCAACAGAAGAAAGAGTAGGTTAAGTGATGTTTAGAAAGCTTTATTAAGGAATAAAAAGACTCCACAAAATTTAAAAGATATTACCTGTTATAACCTATGTAGCAGAAACGTAGACATTGACAAAGCAAACAATAAATAAGTTAGAAACACACAAAGCAATGGAAAAATTAATGTTGGGCATAACTCTAAGAGACGGGAAAGGACAAGGATGGATCAGGCAAAAAACCAAAGTCACTCACATGCTGAAGATAATAACACACTTGAAATGGTATTTACCGGACCGACACAACATTAAAAGAAACCGCTATGACAGAAAAATGATTAAATGGGAGAAGAAGAAAATGAGACATACCAAACATACAGATGGTAAAACGGCAAGAATAGCAGCACTAAAATGAATAACGTGCCTATGCTCATTTTTGGAGGCGACAAGGATGAGAAGAAGAAGAATGGTTAAGATAACGTCGCCTGAAAAATTACAGGAGATTCGCCTTTACCGTGTCACGAGTCGATGGTTACAATAGTAAAATTGTATCAATTGAAATTGGAATTGTTTTCCTTCCACCGTATTCCCCATATTTGAATTCAACAACATTATCTTTGCTTTGCAGGCTAACCAGTGGCGGCTCGTGACCTCTGCGAGTGAGGAGGCTAATTTTTAAAATTACTCTACTTAGTCAACAAATTATGAATTGTCACAATTTGTTGTCCAGCAAGAACCATCGAGGAGGTGTAGAGTTATTTCCTGTCAGGAGTGGAATCAAGGAATTGCGGGGACCGGGAAAAAAACATGGAAATAAAAAAAAACAACGAAAAAAGTAAACACGGTCAGCAAAATAATTTTGATTGTTTTATACTACCTGTAAGCCATCCACATTATGTCGTACCATGTTACATTGAATCCACGATTTTGTGAAATGCCCGCTCGTTTTAAAGATATTAAATTTGGACGGGGTCTTTCATAGTTCTTATATAATATGAAGGATTTTGCATCGTAATTCAAAGAATTAAATGACCGTTTTAGCAAAAAAACTACAATATCATCTATCATGAAAGCACAGTTTGGAGTTCGTCACACATTTTTAGTAAAAAGATCAAATTAGGTAAATACAAAAATAAATCCTGAACCTTCCACCTGTCGCAGTCGTACTTACTATTACTAACCACTTATTATCAAAAAGTATCAGATATCAGACTACTGAAACACGCTGGTTGAAAAAGGAGTGGGAAATTGTCGCATTGTCGGATTTTGCTGGGAAGATGTAAAAAGATGGGGTGGAAGTGGAGCCGTTGGCTCCCTTGCTATCAGTTCAGCCGATTGAACTTCACGCACCCATCTCTAATATTTACTATGCAAGGTCACACTCGCAACTTATTGCAATTAAAGAGCGATGTACGGAGGCACTCTTGGTGTTGGGCTCCGAGTGCGTCAACCGCAGTATGTAAAAGGACGGATTCCCTTTAAAGCGTATCTCCTATTTAAACGTAGGTACTGATGAGATAAAAGTAAATGGAATATTTTTTTGTTTCATTAATTGATTAATCCTTTTAGACTGAAAATAAATGGAATAATAATAGTATGATAAAATCATTATTTTGGATTTTTTATGAGGAGGCATAGCCTCCCTTGCTTCCTCTGAGCAGCCGCCCCTGAGGCTAACAAAAATAGTTCAAGAATAGTCGAACGAAGGAAGCATTCGTCGAAGTAGAGGCGATCGTATCGCTTTTGAAGGCGACTATGTTGCTTTCAGACGATGTTTCTACTTCTAATCGTTTGGTAGGTACGCGCCAACACCTTTTTTATTTATAGTTCAGTCAAATTCACTTCGGTCCAACGGGATATTTCCTATTCGTCTCTTCTGGACGTGAGGGTTAGCGGGGAGGTGAAGGATGGAGGAGAGATCAAACTTAAAACCGGCACTCTTAGCGCTTTGGCAATTCTTATTAAACTACTTCATTACTACTTACCCTACTAACATTTTATCTATTAATCTATTAATTCAATTTAATGAAGTAATCAAATATCTTTCATTTATAAGTATTTAATTACATATTTGTAGCTACTTCTAATTAAGTGTCAACTAATTGAATTGTTTTGAATTTGAACTGTTAGCTGCTCTTTGCTCAATATCATTCCATGTATACGAAAAATATAACCGGTCCCCGTATTTAGCCTTGGGAAACACCTACATTTACTTCCATATGCTGTGACTTCTACGTTACTGTTAACGCAATTTTTTAACGAATTGTATCTTATTTAGCGAAGAAATCCAGTTCAAGTATATTCCCTGAATATCCTATCTAATTAATTTATTAAGTGAAAAATCTATTGATAGACAGTCATATGCTTTTGTAAGGTCGCAAAAGGTAACAGCAGGGCACCTACCTTTTTTTTTAAATACCTCATTTTTTCATGGGGGGAATTACATGCTGAACTTGTAAATTTTACCTGCATCCGATAAAATATGATGTTTACAGACGAACATTATTGGTTTTGAAAACTATACTACAGTTGCTTTTTTTTTAATTATAAAGAAATTGTTACATACCTATTATAATAATTTATAGACTGTTATTACTTTTCCCAAACTTAATGATTCAGGACATTTTTCTGTTGTGAACGATAAGTTAACTAAATATGTGAAGGGTGCAATAATTTCATGAAGAACCTCTTCAATAGTAAACTTGGTATCCAGCAGATTTACTAATTGATAATAATAATAATGTTATATATAATAATATAAAGCGGGGAAAAACTGAAACACGCCTTCTTCTCGGATAGGAAGTAAAATCGTAGGTCCCGTATCGATGCGATGTTCGGCACGATAAAGATCCTGATTAAAGGTGAAATTCCCTTAGTCAGACAAAATTCTAGTAAGGGTAGTGCTAATAACCAAAGCAGTTGATGCGCGTAGAGGTGCTTGGAAATTCGCTGTTCCTAGATCTCGGCCCGTAACATGAATAAAAAAAAAATAGTTCAAGAAAGAGGACGTGTTAATATTATAGTATTGCCTAATTTAGGTAGTGCAGAAATCAATATACATACATTTTTAAATAACAATTATCTTCTATATTACATTCTTGTATTGTTTCAATTATATGAATGTTTGCTTTCAGTGGAACGTTTAACTAAAGCAGTACTTTTAATTTTTATTTTTACACTCGGTACCTATGTTAATTTATCTGAAGTATTTAGATATACAGGGTGTCCCAGGTTTAATGATCAGGACTTTGACATTTTGTAGAAAAACACATTTTAAGGCTGGTTGCTCCTATAAACGTAGTTCCTAAAATTCTTTGTTTCTGAGATAAAGGGCGTTAAAGTTTTCAAAAAAATAAAGTTTTTATTTATTTATTTCCAAACTGTGGCAATAATTCAAACCAAAATTGGCACACAAGATACAAGGACACAGGGCCACAAGATTGAAGAATATCAATTTTTTTAATCAACCAGTGGCGGAGATATGGGTAATCCGTTCTACTAGTTTGATAAATAAAAAGAGTACGGCCCTGAATTAAATATTCGAAATATACTTTTCGATGGAGCATTCAATTCTGAACAAAAAATGTCTCTAGACTTTTTTTCGTTTCTATTACCGTGCGGCCGCAAACTAGATTTTTGTCATTTATTTCACGAAAAATGTATTTTGGCTGTGTACAAAAATTATGGTTGCCATGGATCTTATGCTCTGTTCATGTACCTTGTGTGCCAATTTTGGTTTGAATATTTTCAACAGTTCGGAAATAAATAAATAAAACCTTTATTTTTTAGAAAATTGTGACGCACTCTGTATCTCAGAAACAAAGAATTTTAGGACCTATGTATATAGGAGCAACCCACCTTAAAATGTGTTTCTCTACAAAATGTCAAAGTGCTGATCATTAAACCTGGGACACCCTGTATATTGTGTGTAGATATATGATGTCGGATTACGGTATAATAACAGTTTAACAAATTAAATTGGGACTAGACAAGAAATAATAAAGGAACATTGTATTTTAAAACGTTGGTAAAGAGAGCTCGGAGGTTGTGCGTGAAAAACGGACGTTCTTGATTTGCGGATGCGAGTTTGCGGTCGGATTGTTAAAAATTGACATTTATAAGTGATTAAAAAAAATTATTGAAAAGTATTGGATTTGGATAAGTTTTAGAAGAGAAAAAGTGCATACTTAGTTATTTTCGAGATGCTGAAAAGAATTTACGTGTAAAGGACGGGTGTGTGAGTAAAAAAAATAAATGTTTATTATGGATCTGAGATTTAAAGGTGAAGAATTTAAAATTTTGGTAGATTTTTATTTTCCCGTGCATATGCACACGTTTATACACATAGGGAAAGTAATGTAATCGAAAAAAAATGGAACTCGAGGTTTTGATGAATCTCGACGTTTTGAGTCCCCTGTGTCCAAAACTACCATCTTTGAAAAATGTTTGTCTGTGGATGCGTGGGTGGGTGGGTGCGTACGGCGTACGTTATGGCTGTGGAGCCTAAACTACTACGCTGTAAATGAAATGTAAGGCTAAGGCCTATAAATAAACTTGATCGGTAAAACATTCTTCTCATCAAAATCCGCCCAAAGGGGCCCAAACTAGGGGCGTTATTTTGGGAGCAAACATTCAAATTTCCCTTGGTGAAAAGTTAGTAGACATGGTAACAAGTAAAACGCCGTTTTTCGTTTGTTTCTAAATTCAAAATGGCGGCCAACTTCTTACTTTTTAGGGTGTAGCTCAAGAACCGTTTAACTTAATTACAATACAAGGATGGCCAGAACTTTCACTTATAATTGACACAGATCAAAAATTTAACGTGGCCAATTTATTGGTTCCCAAAATTGGTCAAAAATTGAAAATCGATTTTCTCAAAATCTGCTCCGAGCATTTTTTTATTTTTTTGAATGAATGAACTTGAAAACTTTAAAAATTCATAACTTTTTTGCTAACAAAGATGAAGAAGTAAAATTGTACAGAGAAGTAGAGTTTTAATCGAGTATAATAAGTACAGTGGTCTGTCTGTAATCCGGCACTTCGCCGATCCCCGGCGTTGTGAGGAACATGTCTCAACCGTGTAAACGTAAACATAAACATTAATGCTTGTGGAAAAGTACAAGATTTTGAAAAGACTTGAAAAAGGTGACACGTTAGATAGTCTTTCTAAAGAATATGGAGTTTTTTATTAATAATTTCCAGTAATCCGGAGTTTTCGGTGATCCGGCAGTGCTCTGGTCCGATATCTGTCGGATTACCGAGAGATCACTGTATACTTTCGGCCTAATCGGAAATTAACAAAATATTAAAAATATTTATGACATACCCTGTGTATTATTTCAGGAGAAAATCAGAAATCATTTTCTGATTACAACAATACTATACACTATATGATATAAGTATTTATTTTTTTGAGTTATTACGCAAAAACTATTTTATTTAATACGTCATTGTAGTAAACACGGGAAAGTTGTGTGCCAGTTTATTGGTCATTTTTGTAACGAATGAATGGAAATTTTAGTTAAAGTTTGGAGTTAGAATTAAATGTTTATATTTAAGTTTGTTTAAGAAAAAAAACATTGTTTTTGATTTTGTGAAAAAAAGATAAGTTGTTCTATTGTTACATCGATAAGTTAGAGTAGGTATGTACACGTACAGGTTGGAGCTTTTTTTTTTGTATGTCATCAATTCATCATGTTGTGAAGATTATATAATTGAGGAACCGCAAGAATTGAGTGTAATAAGAGTTTCATTTGGTACGGGATTTTTTTTATTGAAACCTGAGTTTTGTATGTTCTAGTTTAAGATTAAAAAAATTTTGAAAGATATTTGAAAGTAAAATAATAAAAAAAAATACACAACAATTTATTGCAATCGTAAGTTACCTAAGAGGAATTCTTTATTATTTCACTTTTAAGTTTTTTTCTAAACAAAAATATTTTTTTAACGATGAGATCTAGCAAATAGGTATTTAATTGTATTATTATGTATTATGTATAGAATGGGTAATGTATGGATACAAATAAAATAACACAATACAAAATTCTCAGGCGTAATGTCACCTTTGAGATATACGTCAATATATTTCAATTGTTACAAAGCTGGTGTATTGTAAATAAGCGTATAATATAGACGGATGTGTTAATTAAAATGGTTCGCGCTTGATGCTGCAAATAACATTATTGCTGTTCCCACGTTCTCTACTACATACTTTGTTAATTAGCTAAATATAACGTCCAAACGTAATATTTAGAACCGATTTGTCCTTATTATTTCAATTTCGTATGAAACTATTAATGAGACTATTAATTCTTTTTTGTTTCAGTGTGTGGAAGGATGTAAGGTTTGGAAACAGGCGTTGGAATCTTCTTGTCAAACAGTTTGTGTAAGTATTTATTTGTTTCGTTGTTTACAGTGACTAAATATTGATTTTCCATTTCGTCACTTACACAATTGCGTTTGAAAACAATTCTTTATTAATATCCTTTTTGCCAGTCGCCAATTACAGTACATACGTACCTACCTACATAGGTACTTGCTAGAGTAATTTACAATACCTACCTACATTAATAATTCAATATTGTGATCACATCACATTTCAACATAGGTAACCAATTTTTAATGACTAATACACATATGACTGATGCCTATACTTATTGTACTTTTATTTTGTATAATTCGTCATTTTATCTAGAAAAACTGTTTGAGCGAGATGAAATTGGAATTACCAAACGCACAAAAAGTACCAATTTTATACAACACGACAGGGAATACCCCAAGAATCTTCATAATATGTAATGATTTATTTTATTATTGTGTTCGATCCGATAGTTTGATAGTACAAGCACACCTTGTAAATTAACTATGAAAACAAATTAGATTATTACATTTGAATTTATAACACTTATTGGCCTCACTGTTGTATACTTTTAATTTTTCCATTACCCTTTTTAAAATACGTATGGCCGAGATTAATACAAAAGTCACGTGGTCTGGTATTACCATGCCACCAAGTAATACAAGTACAAAAAGTCAAGGTTCGCAACGCAATTGTTTCAGAGCCCATGCTTTAGATTTTTGATAAAAAAAATGAAAAAAAGTGCTTCTACATTATTAACATATTTTGCATAGGGTCTTTAAATAACCTCAAGTGAAAATATGTAGTGGGGTTAAATCCGGAGATCTAAGTGTCCATTCAGTTGGTCGAAAAAAATTTCTGCGTCTCCATAATCTCACCCCCCCCCCTCCCCTCTTCAAACCCTAACCAAAATGAAGCTTTACCGCCCCTGGCATTTTCTCCACATCCATTCCAATGTTACAATTTGTTTAAGTGTAAGCATTCATTAAATAAAATAAAACTTATGTCCAATGCCTCTCACTGTGGTATTGCGATAAGTAACGTAGGCCAATTAATTTTTGAGTTCTGAAAACATTTTTATTGCGGTGCCTTTTGAAATAAGGTTTTAGAAAATAAGAAAACCACAAAACAACAGTGGCGAAGTGTCATAGAAACCATGTCAGTGTCCATTTTTAGAAGATTCTAATTTAGTAATTTTTCCTAAAAAGATCCCTAGAAAACCTCATTATTATTGATTAATAATTACTATGTGTCAAACAATTTAATACTTCCCCTGTTTTTTTTTGAAACATCGAGAAAGAGCTTTGAACGACTTAGTCTAATAGTAGATAATAGCAAAGCATTATGGCTTTCCGACATTCAACAAATATCAGAAGAAAACATGTTTTAATTTGGAAAAACTTTCTGTACTTACTACGGACAGGGACAGTGCCAACGAGAGTAAAATACGAGGAGCTATACACACGCTTAGAAATTCACTTTTAAGAATATGGTACCTACTAAATGTAGCTTAGGACTTCTTCAAGAGTCATTAAGATCATTATAAAGCTCTCTGGACTCAGAACACAATCTTAAACCGTCAATATCAGATTCATTGACACCTTATCCTTAATTTCAACTAATAAGGCGTTTTTAAAGTGTTTACATAACAAATTGATCTCTGCTGTGTTTTTGGTTTTAAGGTCATGACTAGACCCCGGGAAATATGCAAAGAAATTTTTAAAAATATGTATATGCATTGTTTTTAGCGAAAAGATGCAAAAATGTGTAAAAAATATGCCGAAATATATGCAAAATATGCTTACTGAAAAGAGAAAAAATTAAAAGATGTACAATACAATAACATTTGTGACGATACTCGATACTTGTACAAGCTATTGCATTACCGATAGTCTATACCGTTGAGTCTACTTCTTTATTCAATGTCTATATGTACTTAAAAAATATCACAATACTTTTAATTTAATTTAATTTAATCTACAACTTGAAGCTTAGGGTTAAAATAAATTTTAAACAACCATTCTTAATCTAGGTAGGCACTTTAGCTAAAGATAAAAGGATAAAAATAGATACCTACCTACGTAAAACCCTTCGCGTTGATTGCAAATATTTTCAGGTAGGGTATCTACATCTAGTATCCATAAAAACAATTAGCTAACTAATTTCCTTGAAAAAATAGTCAAAAGCATTGAATTTCAACACAAAATAGGTACAAAATAACTGCAATTTATTTATTTATTTAAATGGGTACCTACTTGTTTGGCCTTACTGTTTCTTGTTTTGTTATTACTGACGTTGACAAGACTTCAGAATTATGAATTCATTCTTTGAGCTTTTCGTGTACCTATTTACTTTTAAATTTAATCCTCATGGAATTTGTTTTGTTTTTTGTACAAATGTGAGACGCATAAATTTATTATACGAGTACGAGATGCATAAATATGCCAAGAATGGCAATTTTTACGAAAAAATGCAAGTGAAGTACAAATATGCAATATAAAATTAGTGTCAATCGCAATCGGTTGTATTTTTACATCATGATCGGTTCGTTATCGTGCAGATCGTAAAGATTTGAAGACATACAACTATATGCTAAAAACAAAGAATTCATATATGCATTTTTCATGTTTTCCGGGCTCTAGTCATTACTCATGACTCTCATGAGAGTTGTATAAAAATTTGAAGGTAACAGATTCTTCATTAACTGAGCAAAGCTTCTTTTGAGCATATTTTAGCTGTGTCTAAACCAGCAAAATCAAATTAACCGACACATTATGAACTGAGTTGTAAAATTTAAAAATTTTCTACTAAAATTTTTTATTTTAATTCATCGATTTTATCTTCATGTCTACTCTCAGCTAATGATGTATGTAGGTACAGATTTTCCTTTAAACGCTACGCGTCGAATGCCGATTTGACTTTTATAGAAGTTTCAAACAACGCTTTGCCATCAAAACGCATCCGATTTAATAAATTTTTATTGCCTTTTTTATTGAGGTTTTTGCTGGGTCGGAAATAAGGCTATAGCCTAGGGCGGCACATTTAGAATTCTAATTTCAACCAACTTCAAATCCGTAATTTATACTCCCCCCCCCCCCCCCCCCCCCGTCACAAGCACCAAATGAGTCATTGTTTTTCTTTCCACCCTTAAGGGAGATGGGAGCGGAGAGGTTGGCGGACAATTTGTAATCCACTCTTAAGAAAGGGTTTGCAGTTGGGGGTGAAATTTACAATTTGAGAATAGTTTTTTATGGAGAATCCAAAAGTGCAATAAAAAATAGGTGTTCTCATTTAAGTTTTCAAAACTCACCACCGCTCTACCCCACGGGGGGTGAGAGTGATGTTTACGTATCATGACTCAATAGGTTTCAAAAAATAAAGGAAACGTGTTTTTTCTTTTTGTAATTGGATGTGTCGTTCTCGAGATATTTCAGCATATATATTTTGACTTTAATGGCGTCCCAACGGTGAACGGGTGATCCGATCAAAAAATTTACCAAAGATTTGGAATCGGCAAAGAATTCCCTATAAGATGACACCACTTCCAGCTTTCTAAACCCTGTAACATCACGCGAGGCACAGGCACAGGCATCCGGACGAATTAAGTAACCAACTTTTTGAAGTTGGTTGAAAATACAATATTTTAGTTTGTGAGTACATACATACAATATCAAATATTGTTTATAACAGCAGTAGAAACAAAAAGCGAAAATAATCGTAGAGGAGGGGTGGCAAAATATTTTCAGCCTAGGGGCGGCAAATTCGTAAATCCGCCTCTGCGTTTTTGGCCGTGGTTGGCGGAATGGTCGTCAGAGCGTTTTTGCCACGGTCTGCATAATGGTCATATAGATATTCGATTCGGCGAAATGGTCCTAGTCAGCGAAGTTGCTGTCGGCTTTTTGGGTAGGGTCGGTGAAATGATCGTTGGCATTTTGGTCACTGTGGATATAATGACCGCATATTAGATTTGGTAAATGGTTCTAATCTACGAAATTTCCGTCAACGTTTTGGGCTATTTCGGTGTCGTGGGCCATGTAAAAATTGCGCCGGCGTTTGGGCATTCTGCAAAAGTCCAGTTTTTTTGCAAAGTAAAGGTCGTTTTAATTATCCGAATAAAATTCATGCCATATTGCCATTTTGTAACTATTTCTAATAATCGTATCGGGTGAGCAAAATTGTGTTCATATAGGCAACACACATTACGATACAAATACGCTTTGAAGACGGAATAGTAAGTATAAATACAAATCCCAATTTGTTGATTAAGTACTATTCTGATGAAAATGCTCTTTCAAAATTCCGGTATCGCTAGGCGAAAAATATTTTTACATTTTTAAAAAGAAATTTATATGAATAATAACCATATTTGTTGGTGAATCCGCTGAATCGACGTTAGATATTTCGCTGAATTGAGTTGTTTTATCTACGGTTCAAGCGTTGATTGAAATAATTTCAATCAACGGTTCAAGTTAATAACCGGCTGTTAAATCGCAAATTGATTGCATTTCATTGATTTAATAATGCATATGGATATCGATTCAATTTTATTTTATATTTTTATCTTGCAACAAATTTAACTTCATATGAGTATGTATATCGTTAACGAATAATTGTTTGAATTGTAACGTCGTGATGTTGTAATTTGATCACGTGGTTTGTAAACAGCTCGGCTCACTCAATATTGACAATACTGCGTCTGTAGTACTACCTACTTAGAAGTAATAATAAAGCTCGGATGTGTAGGCACTAAAAAATGTTAAAATAAGCAGGCATCTAGGCGCTTTAAAGTGTATATTTAGGCATTTATCTAGGCAGGATAGGCAGTCAAATATGCATTTTAGGCACTCATATAGGCAGTATACAGGATTAAACCCAATAACTTGGGGTGGGGTCTATTAATTGGGTGATTTCTAATTAACCGTAATATATTTTATACAACTAAATAATATTACATTCTACGTTTGAACAGTATTAAAATGAGAAAGAAAACAGTAAAAATTAGTGTTTATTTATATTAAATTAATATCTAACAATAACTTTTTGCTTCACAGTAACCAATTAATAGCTGTTCCAGTGAATTTTCAGACAAGCTCGGTTATCTATCGGATAAAATTAACTTATACGATGAAAATGATCCCTCCACTTACTAGGATCCCTTGTAACCACTAACCACTAACCAGTATCTAAGCACTAATGCAGAATGAAACGAATAATTCCGGAATTAAAACCCGACCGAGTGTCATTGACAATGATTGTAGAAACACCCTTCATGTTTAAATATTCCAAGAAATCATTTAATCCGCAATTCCTAGAACTGCTGTGTCAAATGATCAGAGATTAGAAAGTTGTTATTGTTCGCAAAAATTTTAAGCTGTTTGGGAAGTGCCGTAAACTTAAATAATCAAATTTATGGAAAATACGAAAAAATAAGCATTTTAGGCAGTTTACATAAGCCAAATAGGCGTATAAAATGAGGAAAGATAAAATATAGAAACTTATTCTATAAAATGATGAAAATAAGCACAGTAGGCATTAAAAAAATTTGTTTTTTGATGTAAAAACATCTCAAACGTGAAGAAACACTTTTATCTAGTACTGGCCTATAAAATTAAACAATAGGCACTTGCCTAAGTATCCGAGCTCTAGCTGATATATATTGACATCCGCATAACATCCGAAAGTAAATAAAGGCGTAGCAATGAATGGAAAAGAGCCTTTTCTCCGAAGAGCCCTATAATTACGGTTTATCTTTTTAAACCACTAGGTAGGTACCTATATGTACCTAAGCATTGTACACATTTGTGAATTGACAGCATGTTTAATAGAACCCGACAGAAATGCGAATCACGCAGTTCATTTCATGGTACTTACATTAGCCCATAAATACATAAATGTAAAAAGCTAAAAGGATTCAATGTTAACGCCTAAATACGAGTAGGTACTTACATAAATTCTAAGTAGGTATCATTACTTTGACCATTATTATTATATAGCTGTTATCAATTTTGTAAAACCGTTTAATGATATCCATTTTTTTAGAATGGAACTCTGGAACCTTTATCATCAAAAGAATTGTACTGTGTGATGAGTTGTAATGACGCGTTGACAAGATATTTTAACCAATTACGAGCGAAGTTAGGTACGCCTGTTGCGCCAGCGTTGGTTGCCGATTCCTTAACATCCACTTCATTACGGCTTGAATGGAAATTTCCTGAAGCTAGACATGCTGGTTTAACATACTTCGTACAATGGAGGTATGAAGAACTTGCAGCTTCATGGCAGTATTGTAGAAATCATACATGGGGCCCTCATGATACAGTGGTAGTCGACAATTTACAACCATATACGAAATACAGAGTAAGTAGGTACAATTTGATCTAAATATTGTATTGTTTGTTGACCAAAACGTTTGGCATTATAAGCGTTATTATTTTAATTAATGTATTTAAAGTTGCCAAAAATTAAGCTTTTCTCCTAAGGTTGCACTTGTCAGTTCAGAGACGATACGATGTTCAGCACGTGAAATAGTAGTTGATAGACATAGAGATGGTTAGACATTCAATAGATCTCGTCTCATGTTACAAAACTGCGGGTATCAATTTAAAAACTTGCAATGGGCAGTAAGTGAAAAATAAAACAGAATAAAAATGCTTAAAGCTGTGTTTCTCGAAGATCGATCAGGAGAAAGTAAATAAATTTGCAATTGCACGACAGGTTAAAACAAAACATGAATTTAAAATAAAGAAAGATCTATTTCTTTTCAGTACTAGTTGTCTGTGGTACTGATGTCCAGATTATATTATTTATTCATACAATTAAAGTAAAGGGAAGACATTTTTCCTCTAGAACCTTATACCATAGGTAGATATAACAATATGGTAGTCACTATTTTCACAAAGACCATTGTGGAAAGGTTTTTATAATCTAAATAAATCATTCATTGCTATACAGCACCACCTACTTTGCCCAATTTTTGGTTTCCAAATCGTCCATGCGCATTGGCTAACTATAAGTACTACCATTGACTTTAATGGTACTACCACAGATAATTACTGTGGTACTACGTTTCACTGTTATGCACTAGTAAATCTTTGTTTTTGAATTCACAATAACACTTTGGTCTCATTGAAAATGATAAACAGAAGCGGAATCGTTACATATGAAGTAAGGAAACCTGCACAATGAAATGTTTTTCTTTGTCATTAGGTAACAATGCTTATGTAGCAGCTGCAAACGGTAAGGGTTTAATTTCAGACTCCAGGCAGTAGAATGTGAAACATCCAATTTACTGCTTGTTCAATGAGTTAACTTTTGCGGGATCCGTGTGTAGCTGGCTCGCAATGGCTCAATTGTTTCGCCAAGCACATTCATCCACTCCATTCATATACCCTCACTCAGGCATATCGTCACACGGTCGTCAGAGGTTGACTCGAATGAAATTCGAAAACAACGTACGCTTTTTCCACTGTTCAATTACCATCTTAAAACTGGTGCAACTACTGTACTCTCGCGGCCGCAGGTCGAAGCATAATCGTCTTACAGGGAATCAAATTCCAAATATAACTTAGAGAAGGATACTTACTTACAACAATAAACACCATCACCATATCTCTAAGTAATAAGACCTTAATAGAATTACGAAGTTGCTTAAATCATTTTTGGACGCTCTGTAGCGAGTGTATTTTAGACTATTCTTTCATTATGACTAACCTATTACTTATTTTATTACAAAACCTGATAAAATTAAGCACATCAGAAGTGGAAGAAAATGCTTAACAAAAGTTATTCTTCTGATATACAAGACTGTTTTTAGAGAAATGTTACCGTTCCCATGATCACTGTAGTACAAGCAATGAAAAGCGTTTTAATTTTATTAAAATTTCTAAGAGCTGAGTCTTCAAAGAATTTGCCCAAATGTAGTAGTATGTAGATACATTAGCTGGTAACAAGTCTAGAGTCTAGTCTTGTTTTGTAACAAGAACTGGAAGAGAGGTTAGGCAACATATCATACAATAATCGATTAGACCAGTTGTGTGGATCATTTCTTATTTGAAAGAGACAAAGCACAGCACTAGAGCAGTACTTGCCTATGCAACCTACTTCTTAAGAATATTATTAAAGTCACAATGCTACTCATTGAGTTTCCTCGGTTAGATAATTATTATTAAAATTACTAATTATGGAAAAAATATTTTTATAGAAGTCTTATGCAAAATTAGAGAAAAGGAATAGGGTCTGTCGCTTGATAAAAGTGGAGAACTGGAAACGTTGGGTATTTGAATTCTAGAGTCAATACATAGGGTGTTTAAGCATCAAAAATTCCATCCCTACATAAAATACAAATTCTCCCCTACGTAATTAAGTGAAGACGATTAGAAGAGTGCACTTTTGCAAATATGCATGCTGAACAAGTGCAACACAGTCTGGATCTGGATATTTTAAATGGTAATGTTAAACACAAGTACTACTATTGGTCAGACAAGAAGCCCCATACTATTGTGGAGGGTCATGTCCAAAGTCCACTAAATCTTGTAGAAGTGCTACTTGTAACATCATTTGTATTCATATTCGATGTTGTTAAAACAGTTTTGAGCATTCTTTGATATTGAATTACTGCAATTTCAAGTTTTCCAATTGAAATCCTGTACAGAAATTGATTTGAATAACTAAATGCATGTGTATATTGGAGATTTTAACTGTTGGCTACTTTTTATTCATTTTTTAAATAATGTGACTATACATGGTTCTAAGGTCCTAGATGCAGGAGAACATTTATTGGATTATAATGAATGCTTGCCAAATTTATTAAAACGATCAACTTTTGAAAATTACTAAACGGTTTTGGAATATGATGGGAATGGTGTTAACAGACACTTTCTAACCTTCCAATTTATGTACAGCTTCAATCAAAAATTGCTTTTCAAGTTTGATAACATACAAAAATACAAGAACAAAGGTTATACCATTGATTATATATGTACTTCATAATCAATGGTTATACTAAAGATAGTAAGAGAAACATTTAAAACTCATACTGCATCTGGAGGTTGGAATATTGTCTTTTAAAAGATTGAGAATAAGTTTGATAATTTGGCTATAACAAAACTACAGTTACTAAAGTTTGACATATGTTTATTGTTACAGTTTCGAGTGGCACTTCTTCTATCACCTCACAGTGAGCCAATAGTTTCTGCTCCCAGTGTAGTAATAAGTACATTACCTGCCGGTGTTCCTACATCACCACCTATTATTGTACGAGCAGTACCAATCGATTCTACACATATCAGCATTAGCTGGGAACCTGGTCCTTTTCCACATGGCCCTCTCCTTTCCTATGTGCTCCATATAACTGACAGCAATGGATATTCGGCACTTAAGGTGTGCCATTAAAGATTTGTTCATAATTTATATTAGAAGAAAATACTTTTATGCTGCATTATCTATTCACGTTTCTACATAAAGCTTTTAAAGTAGATTAGATTATGTTGAAGTGAGTCAATTGTAATTTTGCTTGATCTTGCCACAAAGATATTATATTCCCATAAGAATGTATAAAAATTGCACAATTTATACAGCATGAGCTATTTAAAGTGCTAGTGAACTCTCACAATGTCAGCACCAAACGTTCTTCTTTCTTGATCTAACTTCTTAATATTTCCTGCCTCGTCTCTTACACAAAATTAAGTTTCATTCAAACCACCTTACAATAATACATTTAATAAGTACATAAAAGTAAACAACTAAATGCAGCACATTATATAGTTATGTAAGCAAGTTATAGGTGTTCAAATGTAATTGATAATGGTTCTCTAACACTTTAAATGCTCACTTTGCATACCATTATATTTGTATATAACATTTATTTGATCATTATTTTACATTTTTGTTTTATTTTTATACATACTCACTTTAATATTAAATCACAGCTCAATTGCAGCTTCTTGCACTTTTGATTTATTTACGTATTCCTTAGTTTCTTAGACAATAGTAATTACAGATATGTTTTTTACAGGTTTTTCTTGAACGAGGTGCATATCTTTCTTCAAATTTTTGTAAATATATATGTACTATCTACTTTTTTGTAAACACCTGATTTTATTTCATTTGCTGAAATATCTAACAGAGATCCTCTTCCTGATGTGTAATTGTCTGGCTTAAATAATTGCATGATTCATTTATTTCCTGCTATAATACCTCTGCTTACTGCTTTTCAAAAGTAATTATAAATCTTTCTTTTTAATGAATAGTGTACATTTTTGGTATATTGCGTCTTGGTATTACAACTTTGGCACAAGACAAGATGTAGAGCATCATATTAACCCCATTGTTAATAGATGGTTTATTAACTATTATAATTATACAGCAAAGTATTTGTCTGTATAAGGAGGGCATTGTATGTTTCTTTAGTGTACCATTCTCACATCGAAAATTATAAGTGCATTGCAAGTTTCTAAATTAAGATCAAAGTCAGAAAATGTACATTGTTCATAGATTTGCAGCAGAATAGATGGTGAATATGTATACACAAATAATTTTGGTTTCTAGGATATACCTGCTGAAAATACATTCTATACTTATCGGGATTTAATTCCTGCTCGCAATTACACTGTGTCGATTAGCATGACTAACGGTATTGGTACAGGTCCTGCAGCTCACATATTAGTGTCAACACCTCCGGAATCATTAGGTTACTATATTATATTCTATTATGTGATGAATAAAAAGCATTACAATTTATTCCTTACAGCAAAAGAGCTGCAACAACCAGTCTTAATACTTAATTCACATCATTTGGTTATCGAACAAGGAACTGATATGTTAGCAGTCCCACTTGTGCTATACAGTACAAAAGAATTTATTAAAGGTAAAAATAATAAATAAATAAATTACCGTATTTATATAATTTCTCAAATAGGAATTGCAATCCATATAAGTAAGAAATTACTATTTGTGTCCGATTCATCAGCAAAGGTTCACAAAATATCTTTTTCAAATATGACTAAAAACTCAGCACCAGTGACTATTCTTTCTCCGTCCCACATTGACTTTTTACCATTGGAACTATCAATTGATTGGTTAAATAACCAACTGTACATCTTAGGTGAAGTCACACATCAAAGACAAGTGTGGCAAATAACACGTTGTAACTTGGATGGTCATGGACACCAAGTAGCTTTAGCAGGACTGCGTGTTAAACCACGTCATATTGAAGTAGATCCCTATAATGGGTAAGTGCAATTAAAAAAATTAAGATTGATAAACCTGTTTCTATTTATTCGAATCAAAATTAAGCCAGTTTCAAAACATGCACTATTTTATTATAGGCAGTATTATAAAACTCATTCTAATACAAGTCATATTTTCGTTTATGTCGATTTTACTTCCCGAGTACGAAGTAAAAGGGAAGTATTGTATTAGTGTTCCAAAAAAAAATTGACCTATGCAAATTTTTACATATCTTTTCGTTTCTGAATACGTAGAATCAAAATATGAAAAAAAAAATTTTCCGTCTGTCGTCTGTAGTCTGTCCGTACACATTCCTTGCAGCGCTCTAAACTCAGAATTAAAGTTATCGAAATGTGGTTTTCGCCAATCGATTGCATTCGGGCCAAGGACGAAAATGTTGATATTACCTTTGATGACGTCACTTCCGGTATAAGCTAAAATGGCGGCACTCATTTTTTTATAAGATAAAGTTGCAGTTTTTTTATGTAGTTTAAAAGAGTATTTTTTTCTGAATTCAGCAGTAAAATAAAATCATTTTTAAAAAATGACTGCAATGCTCGATACTCAGAAGAGATGTTACTTTCTTCTGGAAGTGTCTTCAATAAACTACCAAAAATTTCTACTGCTATGTAACTGATAGAGGGTGTTGCAATTTTTGTTGAGATAACAAAATAATGGAAGTCAATCAAATCATGTATGAACATTACGAACATTACATGCTATTCGAAATAAATGATGTACCTCAACAATTAATGTCAAATGAATTTTTTGATATGCCATGATTTACTAAAGCACTTTTCGAAAATTTAATACATAGAATAGATCTAACAATTGGGTTAGTTCATAAAAATAAATTTCAAAATAAACATAAGATTCTGCTTTTGAATCGTGTTTGTAAACTATTGCAGTTCAAAAAAGTTAAATAAAACGTACCATTTCCGAGAAAAAAAGAATTGAAGTGTTCAAACATGAGCGTTCGCGCTAAATCAGTTTTAAACAGATAGTGACGTCACGTACTGGGAAACGCCCACTGTCAGTCGGCTATCGTTGCGTTTTTGAAACTGATTCTTACGATGGTGGATGCAGGTTATTTGAAAGCTATGTCGGATAATCTTCCTCGAGTAGATGTTTTTATGTTGGCCGAGTTCTTAAAGAAGGATGATCGATTTAATACTGCAGAAATTCGTGGAGCAAAAGCTTGAATAAAACCTAACAATGTGAAATTCGTTTGCTTGACAGACTCTTACTACGCAGATATTTTGCATATTGCATTACTTTACTCGTTTACCACGTCTCATGTATATTTATTTTTGTCAATTTCTTAAACATTTAGGTTTGCTTAGTAAGTAACTACATCTTACATCAAAGTGATCCTCGCAGCAGTAGAAATCCGAACAAGTTATTTTAGAATAATCTCTTCTAGCTGCTTTGAACCACATTTGTCGAATTTTTACGTCTCGAGGCATTGTCAAAAATGTCTTTTCAGGTATTGTAAAAGTCGTATTAGTGCACATAGGCACAAAACACCACTTGTAACACCTTTTCGACGGCTCCATGATCGCCAAACAATCATTCGTAAATACCAGTTTAGCTGAAACACCAGTATATGACGTCATGCCGTAGTCGGCACCTGTCGCTGAGTTGTCGTGCAGTTTCGACGCTTCGCGATTTAAAATTTGAAAAAAAGCTGTTTAAATTATTCTAATGCCGCTTATTTTTGCAATATCGAAGACATCTGACATCTTTGCATCTATTAAGCGTATAAAAAAATTATGTGAATTAACCCAATTGTAGCCATCACAACTCTTACTAACTTCGTTAACCCAATTAAATTTCCAAAAAGTTCTTAAGTTTATTGTCATGTCAATGTATTCTAAAATGATTGTATCTTTTGGATATGTATGCCTTGCCACACTTACTGACAATAAGCTTACTACAACCGTGTAATTTTTAGGTTTTTGTTTTGGGTTATTCAAGGGAGCACTGGAGGAGGTTTATTCAGGTTAGACCTTGCTGATATTAGTAACGGAATAAAGCATAATGTACATCCTGAACAAATACTATCTGAGCCGAATTTAGGAGCATTTACAGTCGATCATACCAACTTTCGATTATTATGTTCAAATCAAAATCAAAATACTATAAACTCTGTATCATTGGATGGGTAAGTACCAAATTAAATCTTAGGACATACAAAATTAAAGAGAAAATTTTAGAAAAGAAATAATCAATGTTAGACCAAAAATTATAACACGAAAGCTACAAAAGGTTTTATCTTTGGCGACTGCTAATAAAACCTTCTATTGGACTGATGGGAACGATGTCTTCTATGAAGAGTTTCATTCATCAAGAGAAAGTTATTATCACAATACATATCCAGATTTAGCAGATCGCCCATACCTGAATGTACTCGTAAATTTAGACGGCTCTCAACCTACTCCTGTTCCTATTAACCCCCCTACCTTGTTGCAAGCTATTTTCGGACCCAAATTAGTGAAAATATCTTGGAAAGCTCCACATCTGTTAGGTGATCAGGGTAAAGGCGCGTGGCAGAATTGGTCTTACGAAATATCAATAAAAGATATCAATAACAACTCGACGATGATTTACAAAAATATTAATGTAACTTCATGTACAATTCAAAATTTGAAAGAAGGTGAAGAGTACATCATAAAGGCAGCGGCATATACAAATTTAGGAAAAGGTCCTTGGTCGTCAGAGTTTAGTGGAAGGACACTAAAAGTTTCAAAAAATGGAAAATATCCAACAATATTATGGTCAGCTACTAACGGCCTACTGAGATCTGACGCTACTGGTGAAAATGTACAAACACTTGTTCAAAAAAATGTGATGAAAGATTATCATATTATTGATATAGCATGGTACAATGACCAAATTTACGTAGTGACCAATAATTCTCAGATATTTTGGCATAATTTAAAATCTCATAAGGGAGGTCAACTTGTTGATATTGATTCTGTTAGTAGTATTGCAGTAGATTGGATAGGAAAGAAATTGTATTGGTCAAATCCCAAACAGCAACTGGTAAGGAGAACATGTTACAAGTAAAAAATTTTTTTTACATTTAGTGTTATTCACAGATTTTACGAGGTAATTTAAACGGCACACAGCAAGAACCTCTTCCCATATTAACGTTAGCCAAGGAATTAAACATTGATGCTGTGCAAGCATATTTGTACTGGTCAACAGGACATGCAGTAGAATGCGCACGTTTAAATGGAGCAGATAGACTTGTTTATCATCCTGCTCAGCTGTTTTCTGGAAAACAAGGTAATATATCACGTTTATGTTCTTAAAATTTTGAATTTGTGAAATATTTACTTGGAACGCTTTCGCTTCTAAGTGTGAAAATATGAAGATGATATCAAATTATTCAAAAATTCATGGTTGGTCAATAGTGTGGAACCTCAGTTTAACAGGCTCATTTTAAGAAAAAATGTTTCAAATAAAATCTCTTTTAATACTGTTAAGCTATAATTAGAAATTGTGTCATTCAATGATGCTGGAGGGTATGTGCTTGTTAAGCTTTTTTGTAAAAAATGATCAACTACTGCGAAGAATGTCGCATATAGCGGCAGCTGCTGGAGGTAAAAATATAGCAATTAGTATAAATTATTTAATTAGTGTTAAAATTTTTCTGTGCTTGAAGAATATTACAGCTTATACCCATAGAAAGTAATCGATTAATGTTACAAGAGGAAGAGGTGCAACAAGCAATAGAAAATAACCAGCAAGAAATGAGTGATAAATTTCATTCAGTAAATGGAAATTAAGTTCAATTCAGTTGAAAGTGAAATTGAAGAAATAAAATCTAAATGCTACAGAAAGCATTGATGTGCAGAAAATGTGCACAAAGCTCTTTACTTTCGATAGGAAATTGTCATGGTTCATGAACTTAACACAATCCGAAACAGCGGCTGGTGGAAATACGTTGTTTTGATAATAGCGTTGCGAGAAGACACATTGGACGTTTTATAGAACATGCAGAAACCAGGAAAGATTTTATAAAAATTGGAACCAGATATTGGCTGCTTTATTGGTTTGGCTTATCCTATGATTCCAAAACATTTTGTAGAGCAGCTGACAATGGCACATTTATTCCTGATGTTCGAGATACTGAGAGATACAGCTAACCCTGAAACTTGTGCATCACTAACAAATAGAAAGGGCAGTGCGACCTGGTTTGAATTTGAGGCTGTTAAGAAAGCATGTCATGTGGTAGTATAGTAATTAAACCTAAAGAAAAGATAAAAACTTGTCTGGGAAGACATGAGATTATTAGGGCAACATCTTTTAAGCAGAAGAATACTACGATGTTGGACATACGGAAAACGCAGGTATATAAAAAGAGGCAATAATAATCAAGAAAAGTAGAATCTCAAGAATCGTGGAAACCTCCGCTAAAGAAACAGAAGGCCAGAAGTCATCCTTCAGTGACTTTATAGAATTGTATTTAGTAAATCAAAAAGCTCGGTTTGGTGTCGTACATAAAGGGACACAAGATTGTTGTAGTTACTATGGCTCATTGTGTTACATACTGAAGATATAAAAATGTCTAGAAGAATCGCTGTGGGAGTTAAGCAAGGAAGAACATCAGTTGTGTTCGTTTGTAACTGTTTCTGTTTCAGAGTGGTCATAGTCTTGCTTATGGCGGCAGCATGCAGTGATAAATACATCGCAGTTGGTACAAATTGTGTAATTGGAGTTAATATTTTTCTTGATGCTTATTATTGGTTCAAACCAACTAAGTAGAAGCTTTGATTGAAATATTCATAATTTCAATCAACGGTAGAAGGCTTTATACATCTGTTACATTTACTTATTAAATTAACGAAGATATTATAGCTGTAAAATAGATGTGGAATCGTAAAAAATCAAAACAATTGCTGATATCTTGAAAATGGTTTCATTTAGTTATATCCAACTTTCATTATTTTTGAAAGTATAATTTGAAAATAGCCAGAGAGAATGTTATTATAGCTCAAAAGTATTGAAATAGATTTTTACTTGAAATATGTATGGATCACTCAATGATGGATCTTAAATCTTATGCAACCACACAAACTACACATATGAAATCAAACAGCCCTAATGCTCTTATAAAATTTTCACAGTGTTTCATACCTCATTTATTTTTGTTATGGAAAAAGATTTTTAAATGGATTACAAGAAACTGTATTTGCTACAGTCTTACTTCCTTATATTTCGCAAGAGTAAACATTCTACAAGATTATTTCGAATGGATTAATAATAAATTGTTATTTGAACAGTTATGGGTTTAACATTAGACATGCACCGCAATATGGTATATTGGATTATAAGAGGATCTGAAGGTTCAAATTTATTTCGAGCTCCAATGGCGGGAGCTTTCTTACCAGGAACAAAACCCGTTCCAGAATCTGTGTCTGGTTTACAAAAACCAGATATGCAAGGACCACTTTGTTATTTTAATGATCGTTTATTGTGGCTGAAGGACGATAAAAATGCAGTTATTAGTGATTTAAAGGGAAAAAATATTGCTAACATTCAGGGGAAGGAGCTATCAGGCCTTACTATGATTTTTGTAATGGATTCTAATATTCACATATGGCCAAGTACGATTTTATAATTTACCTTTTAAAAGATAATGTAACAGTGGCCATTTTAGATATTTCCAACAAAATTCTTGATGATGTTTCTGTTATACCAGAGCCAATAAATCGAAATTCGATCAAGGTTATTGGGTTTTGGAATTCTTTTAATATTACATGGGAGCCATGTCAAAAAGTAAATTTTGGAACTGTATTTTATGAAATTAAGGTAGATAATCTTCTGAAAAATAGTTCCACTGTAAGTATATGTTCAATTCATTTTCTGTGGTATGTTTAGAAGTCATATTGCAGAAAGTCACAACATTTCCATCCATTAGCTATTGGCAATCATTAGAGCCTTATACAAAACTGCATATAACAATCAAAGCCTACACATATTGGGGATCGTCAGCTATTGTAAGAGCTAAAATTTATTCACCTCCTTCTACACCTTCTGCACCAGAAAATTTACGCACATACTTATCCCATCATTACCACCATAATGAGACAGAAACAGTGGATATCACAATTAGGTGGGATGCTCCTTTACTTTCAAATGGTGTTATTCATGGTTACAAAATGAAGTGCTGGTACACTGAAAATCTTACTAATGTTAATCTCGGTGAATATATAGAGAAAAAGGCCAATGAGAAAGAACATATCTTGAAAAATTTAAAAATGGACAAGATTTATTATGTACAGGTAGGTGGTACTGCTAATACAACACGTAAATTCTATAATTATATTGTGTACTTCAACAGGTTCAAGCATACACAGAAGTAGGTGACGGAGCCCTTTCTCAAATAATAGAAGTAAATACAGGCAACGGGTTCCCTCTGCCAAAACTATTAGTTGCCACTACTGATTCGATATTTATTCATGATATTGATAAAAACAAAAACTACCCATTGCTTCACGGCATTAGTACTCCTATCGAATTAGCCTATATTATTAAAGAAAATAAACTGTTTTGGATAAATGATATGCATGAACTACTCGTTTTTAGTTTATCAAATTTAAATAGAACAAAAATTTGCGATTTAAACGCAGATGTGTATGGTTTGACAATCGATTGGGTGGAAAGAAGTTTGTATTACATACAAATATTAAGCCTCGAAACTTATTCTGTTAACAAATTGGATTTAAATTACATTGATAAAGGAACTTTAAAACTTGATGAAGTGTTTCAGAGACCTTATTCTATTTCAAAAATTGAAGTATCTCCATTTACAAAGTAAGTGATTACAATTCTTTCAAAAGCGGTGCCTTTCCTTCATTATATTGTTTGGTTTTGATTTCTCTGATATACTATTGTAAATTTTTATAGATTTCAAGTCCTTTTAATAATTTGTTACATATTGACTGAAAACATTTTTACGAGAAAAAATTCATGTGCTATAAGAAGGCTATTAGAAAAAATTGGGGTGTAGACAGATAGTATGTTGGACAGCACTGTTTGATTTTACAAGTCATTTAGACTAGATAGGAGGTGAACATATTAAAAGTCCTTGGACTTTTGACCACTGCTGAGGATTCCGTTTTTCGGATTTTGCTGACGTCTTGAAAATGATGGAGTACTAGCTAAAAAGCTGTACTATTCAATTTGAAAGCTTAAGGCGGATCCACATCAATAAATATTTACGTTGTGCGTTGAATTCGACACAAATTTGCTCGTGTGCGCAGAAATTTTTATCGATGTGGACTATGCGGCACACGGAAACGTACACAAATAATTTCGTGACGAACAATGCACGCTATCCGCTATGCTGTCGGTTTTCCAGTCAACTTCAAAGAGATTTGCGCCGCAAAGTAGTGTTAATGTGGACTACTTATTTAAGTCGCATACAAGTGGATTCAGCAAATACAACACACAAGATAAATATTTACGTGGTAAATACGTGACCATATTCAAATTTACGCCGCAAATATTTTTGCTGAAATTCAAAATACAACGCATGACGCAAATATTTATTGATGTGGATCCGCCTTTATTATAAAATTTCCTACAAGATTATTGTTTCAGTCTTGTTTGTAGCAGTTTTTAAATAGTGGCAATTTCCAAAAAACACTCTTGCCTAATGTTTTTTCACAAATTTATTCTGGCAGTTTAGCTTTTTGTTTTGCAGGTTGCAGGTTTCCATTGGTATAAAAAAGAGCCTTTGTACCAAATTTTGTGTCTAACTGTTAATTATTCGATCCCAATACATCCATCTCAGATTTTGTTGGAACATCAATAAAATAATTTTATTGTCTTATATAAAATTAAGCAAGTATGACAACATTGCTGATGCTAAAACACATTGTTAGTGTGTGTGTTTTTTTTTATTATCATGGAACATGATCATTGTTGTTCAGTTATGCATTAATTAAACCAGTTTCATACTACATTCTGTTGTTTTATACTCTAAATTGCTCCCTGAAAGTAACTCAAATTATTTGTTGTCTAGTGTCATTACATTGTATATTTATTCTTTTAGGAAGTTATATTGGGTGGAAGTGGACGAAAATAATCAAAATCGTCTAATGCAATGTAATACAAACGGAACTGACATTCAACCATTTTTGTCATTACATGGTTACATTAAACGGAATGTAGAAGTAGATTATCCATCATGTAACTGTCCTTTAAATCCAGTTGTTGAAAAAACATTTACAGTTGACCATTCGAACTCCAAAATGAATCCACAAGTAGTTTTTGCAGATTCAGATACCCATGCCATTATATCTGCTGATAAATATGGGTGTAACTGTGATGTCATGGCACATAGTAAATTAGTGAAAGATAGTTTTCCTTTACACACCCTAAAATCTGATTTTGGAACATTATATTGGACAAATTCGACCCAAGGTTTAGTGTACTCTTTAAGAAAAAATGACACTAATGTTGCTAACAGAGGACAAATGAATGCACAGAACATTTTAATATTTGGTCCGCACATGCAACCTTACCCACCAAGTAAATGTCTAACAATACAACCAGGAGAAAATGTCACAATTTCAGTGCTTAAAAAAACATCAACTTCGTTGACGTTAGCTTTACCAGAAATTGAGCATGATTCTGATTGCCAAACTTTATCTACTCCAACAATTCAATATAAAATATATTACAAACCCTCTATTGAAGACAATTTGGAACAATGTGATGAAAGCTGTAATCAAATAACCAGTTTCACAAAAGTGATTACAATATCGAATCTAAAATCGTTTACAAAATATTTATTCTTAGTTCGAGTTAGTAACTATTTTACAAATTCGTTGGAATCAAATTTATATGTAGGACCACCAGCAATACTTCAAACATCAGTTGGAGGTCTGTATAAATGTAACCCATTAATTACTTACACCTTTATTTTATAGCTCCATCAAAACCGGAAAATGTCACTGCGACCATTTTGAGTCCAACACTTATTGAAGTTAGTTGGGCACCTCCTCGTGAAATGAATTCTGAATCTGTTTCATACGAAATTCATTGGCAAACTGCCGGTGACAGTAATGGTATTAGACAGAAAGGAGAACAAATTGTTTCTAATCCCACACACAAAAATTTAAACAATTTTTCTGCCCAACTGTACAAATTGTCACCTAACGAAACATACTTAGTTTGGATACGTGCATACAGTCAATCCGAAGACAAACTAACACGTATCAATGATGTAGAATTAGTTTCGAGTGATAGTGATAGCATAAAGATTACTACATATGCAGAACCA
Source organism: Pyrocoelia pectoralis (assembly GCA_036250285.1). NCBI lineage: Eukaryota > Metazoa > Arthropoda > Insecta > Coleoptera > Lampyridae > Pyrocoelia > Pyrocoelia pectoralis. Next base: position 53,542,972 of record CM070074.1, read on the forward strand.
GAAAATATTACCTTGATTAATAATACTGCCGATGAGCTTACTATACAAATGAAGATTTATTCATACGCTAAACAATACATTTTACAGTATGCGTATTATATGTCTAATGATTGGATAGATATTACAAACGACACTACCAGCTTAGTAGATGACACAATTACTATTAGAATTACAAATTTACATCCAAAAACACAATATAAGTTCAGGATGCTTATTATATATCCAAATTATTCTCAGCCATATATTTGGCCACCTGACTTTCGTTTTACATTTGAAACATTGGGTATGTTCATAGAATATGCTATGCTTATGGTAAAGTACATGTATAATTATTTTTTTAGGTGACTGTCCTTCAGCTCCAGGTGTTCCTCTTATACAACATATAAAAGCCGATGTCTATCAAGTTTGGTGGGAAGCATCCAAAGAAAATGGAGCTGCAATAGAGACATATTTACTTGAAGCTTTGAGAATACCAAACTATCGCAACAAACGCAGTGCTAATAGACCAGCTTGGTTTCATAATGCGCCTTCTATTGACGAGTATGAAGATAATTGGATTCCATTGTATAATGGGACAGGTATTTGATTTTGTGCACAAATTAGGGTTAATTATAGCATCTACATCTTCAAGTTACCTTAATTGTTTTTTTGCTTATTATGGTGTAATTGATTGATTATTGTTATACCACCCACAACCGCAAATGATTTTATATATTATTATTTTATTATTCTCTTTTAAGCCCCCCCCCCCCCCCCCCCCATAATCCTACTTCTTCCACCCATCTTATTCTTTCTCCTCATACTCATCGAGCATGTGGTTCATGATCTACGAACCATTGCCACATAATCTGTATTTTCTCCTGTCGTCATCCCAACAGTACTTGTTTTCATTCTCTTCATTTCTGCATCTCGCCACCATTTTCTTCCTCCTTATATTAAGTCCTCTCCTTAGGTAACCTGGTACTCCTTCCATCCATACTTTCTCATACTTTCCATTATATTTATCCTCCCTAATCTTACTCCTTCTTACACCTCCCTTTTTGAAGCACCATTATTTTCGTCTTTTTCACATTTACACTTAAGTCTAAAAACTCGCTTATTGTATTCATCATTTCTGGTCCTGTTCTCGCAATCACCACACATCATTCGCAAACTCTGAAGTGCATACCTTCCCCCCCCCCCCCCCCCAATCACAACCCCACCACTGTTTTTTCATTAACTTCCAACTTCCTAAATACACCGACAATGATCCCATAATTTCCTTCTGCTCACATTGTCGAAGGCTGCTTTTATGTCCAGAAATAGCGCATATACCTTTCCCCCCTCCTTTTCTAGCTCCATATTCACTACACTATCTGCTTAATTACATATTATACATTATCAATAGCCCCCCCCCCCCCCCCCCCCATCTAAATCCCGCTTGCCAATCCCCAATTATTTCCTTTTCCTATTATCGTTGCATATATCTTGTACTCAACATTTGTAACAATTTTTATTTTATTGCCTCCCTCTACACGTCCGGGAACCCTTCTCCATTCTATACTCTGTTTAGGATCTTTCTCAAATTCCCCTTTGCTTTTCCCCCATATATTTCGACTGCTCCCTCTTTGTCCCATCAATTTCTCCTGTCCATTGAAATATAACCAACCTGGAAGGCGCACGGTGCATTTAACCTGTAGGAAATAAACCGAGCGAACAAGTTGAAACGACAAAGCCATAACAACGGGTTAGTTTGTCCTTGTTGCACTCATTCACAGTTAAGCGGTTTGCATGTTTCATGGTTAATCAAATTAGTTTTTCTCCTACATTTTGAAAGACAATTGTGTTATTGTGTTAATTAGGCTTGATTGACTCCCTACATATTTAGTTTAGGGCTTGTCCTAAAATTACCTATACGATAGAATAACATAATGAGCAAGACAGAGACCGAATAACCCGACAAATGAGCAAGACAGAGACCGAATAACCCGACAGTAATTCCCTTTCTGTCGGCTCGGCTTTAAGTTAAGCGTAAGCGTTCCAGGTTGCTTATGTTTCAGTGCTCCTGTCTTCCCTCTTTTTATCTTTTTTAAAGCCCTCTCCAACTTGTGTCCTGTTATTTCCTACTCCTCTCATTTGTTCCTTCTCTTTCTCTCATTGTAACTCTTGTTCTTTCCCTCCTTTCCTCTAATAATATCTAGTGCGCTGCAGGCCCCCATTTTAAAAATATTTTTAGTAAAAAGAAATAAATAAATGTATTTGTTTATTTAAAATATATACCTATCCAATTATTTACTTACTTTATATTCATACGATTTTATTTGAATGTTTATCATGTAAAATAATTTCAATGAGTTTAAAAAGGGCCCATTTCACGTAAAGAGCCCTGGGCCCCTCAACTCTTTAATCCGTGTCCGCCTATCCATAACATTCATTCATGCTTAACATAATATGTTGCACCAGCACTTTGCATTTTAAGTCTTTGCGATACATATTCTAGTAATCAATAGTTAACAAGCACGTGATTACATTGCTATGTACCTCAACATATTCACATAACAATTTTTGCTTAATCTAATAGCATTATTATTTCAGATACATTTTGGATTATTACTGGTTTACAAGATGACTATCGATATGCTTTCCGTGTATCTGCATTGAATGCATATGGTTGGAGTAACACGAGTGAGGAAAGTTCAGAATTTGATTTAAATGTAGCAGCACAATTAGCAGAAAAACAAGATCCAGTGAGTTTATTTATCATAGCTGGCATTCCTGTTGCTATATGTATTGTAATCGTCATTTGCATTTTTTGTTGCTGTAAGACACATCTTTTATCGTATTGAACCTGTCAATAATTCTTAATATCTAGGTAGATTATGTTGCACAAAAAGTAAGGAAAAACAAATTATTGCTATTCCGAGAGGACCCGATGTGGAGTTGGCTACATTACGAGAGTTACCTAGGCGCTGGGTACATAATACTAACATTTTATACACTGCAAATCAGTTGAATCCTGATGAAATTACAATGCTACCACATATACGAAGGTAGGACTACACACTTTGTTCATTTCAAGTTAATTATTTTGGCACTTGTTATTTTTAAATTAATAATATACGTAATTTGTACAAAGCAACTTTTCGTAAAACACTTTTTGGAAATTCTCAAAAATAAATGCTATAAAAAATTTAGGCGAGTTGAGTAAAGCTATTGGACCATACTTTTTCAAATGGGTTGGTTTTAATTTAGATTGCATCAACAGTAAATAATTGTGATACCTCATATAATTTTAAACTATAACTTTAAGGGAACAAATTAAATTAATGAAGTTCCTTGGGAGTGGTGCTTTTGGCGAAGTGTTTGAAGGTAAAGCTCGAAATATAAGCAACAATGGAATCGAAATAAATGTTGCTATTAAAGTAAGTTATATTTGATTGCATTCCAGTATTGAATTATAATCTTTTAGACACTACGCAAAGGAGCTTCTGATTCTGAAAAATGTGAATTTTTGCAAGAAGCACAACTCATGTCACATTTTAAACACGAACATATTTTACAACTACTTGGCGTTTGTTTAGACAATGATCCTCAATTCATCATAATGGAATTAATGCAAGGAGGTGATTTGTTGACATACTTAAGGTCCTCGCGCAACCTAATGGTAAATGAGTTTGTATTTGAAAATGTGGTGCATATACTATTTCTTTTAGACAAATACACCGTCTCTTACACTTAAGGAGCTGCTAAAGATGTGTGTTGATGTAGCTAAAGGTTGTCGTTATCTAGAAGAGATGCATTTTGTGCACAGAGATTTAGCATGTAGAAATTGTTTGGTATCTTCCACTAATCCAGAACAGCGCATTGTAAAAATTGGAGATTTTGGTTTGACTCGAGACATTTACAAAAATGATTATTATCGAAAAGAAGGTGAGGGATTACTTCCAGTTCGGTGGATGGCACCTGAATCGTTGGTAGATGGTGTCTTTACATGTCAATCTGATGTATGGGCTTTTGGAGTATTACTGTGGGAAATTATGACCTTAGGACAACAACCATATCCGGCTAGAACTAATTTAGAAGTTCTGCATTATGTAAAAGGTGGCGGAAGATTGGGAAAGCCTGTAGATTGTCCTGAGAAACTGTAAGAAATCAAATTAATTTTTGTAAGCTTAAGTCGCAGGGCTCTATGGCAATATACAATACATAATTGATATACAAATAAAATGAAACACTTTGGAATACAATATTGTTTATACAACCTGTTTCAGAGTAAGCGCCTTATTTTTTTTTGCCACGCTATGGGTACTATGTACTTTCAAAATATTTGGCAGTAATATATTTGAGGATATTCTCTACACGATGGTGATATCAAATTTTTAACTGAACGAATTATTTCAAAATAGCGACTTTCAATTTTTTTTAATGGAATGATATAATTTTTTTGTATTATTGCGATCCTAAAAACATTCTTTTTACGATAATATTTCGTTTTTCTTAAAAATTCATTTCTTTCCCTATCAAAAAGCAAACTAACATTTTAATCTAGTAGTTCATGAATGTTTACACTCGATGTTATTTTTGTTCAAATATCAAGTAGTGCGGTAGATCCTTCGATCTGTTGGCTCCATTGGACGACCGACGCGACGTTTCAATTTATGTATTGAAAAAGAAGGAAAACATGTCGAGCATTTTTTGTAAATACCTACCTAATTTTTATTTTATGTAAATTTGTAATTTTGAGTTTCCAAAAGTAAATTTATTGCAAAATAAAGTTTAATCGTTGGTTTTGTGTCTACCGTTACTTGATATTTGGACAAAAATAACATCGAGTGTAAACATTCATGCACTACTAGATTAAAATGTTACTTTGCTTTTTAATAGGGAAAGAAATGAATTTTTAAGAAAAATGAAATATTATCGTAAAAAGAATGTTTTTAGGATCCCAATAATACAAAAAAATTATACCACTCCATTAAAAAAAATTGAAAGTCGCCATTTGAAATAATTCGTTCAATTAAAAAATCTGATATCACCATCGTGTAGAGCAGTGGCATTCAACCTTTTTTTTTCGTGTACCCCTATAGATAATGTCTCTGACTTAAAGTACCCCTGAAGGTGGAAATTATTGGAATTTATTTAATGGAAAAAAACTGTAGGTAGGCAATTGTTTCCTATAGTGTGAAATTTGAAATACCACCATAACTAGACACAACAAGTTTTACATTTGATCATCAGTCAGATATTAAATTTATTTAAAAATTTTCAAGTACCCCTTAGGATTATCTGACGTACCCCAAGGGGTACGCGTACCCCCGGTTGAATACCGTTGGTGTAGAGAATGTCCTGAAACATATTACTGCCACATATTTTGAAAGTAGTACCCATAGTGTGGCTAAAAAAAATAAGGCGCTTACTCTGAAACAGGCTGCATAGAGCTTTGCTCATTAATATCTTTTGTATACAAAAGTACAGGGTCGTCCAATGAAGAGTCCATCAAGTTTTACAAATATACACTTCATAACTTAAAATGGTCAAACCTGTAGTTTTGTTTTTGGGCGACATATATGTCTATTACTGACATCATTATAATACCATCTCCTTGGCAGGACTGGTGTCAACTATAGTCGACATTTTATTTATTAGGTTATATAATAAAGTAATTAAAAATTGGTTTAGCAAGAAAAATAACTTTAATAATAATATTGCCCATTGGAACCAATACTGCACAAAATAAACAAAATTCACAAGAATATGGAGAAATCGTTCAAGAAGCCAACATATGGCGCATAGTCGAATGCAAGTAAAGTCGACATCCGTCTGTCGGGAATGTTTAATGGATCGACTATAGGCACCATCCGTCTATACGGAACTGTTTAGTGTGGCAAATTAACGCGCCATCCGTCTGTGCAGGGCGTCGAAACAAATTTTAATGTTTAAATAAACAGGGAGGGCTTAAGGAGTGCAAAACCATTGCCGTCGACTATAGTCGACACCAGTCTGTGCAGCACAATCACAAATGTCAACTATAAGCGTCATCCATCCTGAAAGGGTTAAAATGATTCAATTATACGATCGCCAAAGCCAGCGTAAATGTTTAATGAAACTTCTTAATGTAAGATGTTAAGCATGATACTATAACTAACAAGATATGCTCACGCGCAGGTTGTGTGCTATCTCTGTCTTGTAACTGACGTCACCGTGTGACAAATTTTAAATCATTGTACAGGCATTCAGTATTAATAAATCAAGATGATAGGCCTGAAACAGATGAAATTAGCTCAGGAACTAACTTATTATGTCGCTCTTATTTATTATAAGTAACAAAGAGTACAAACACTACACTTTCAACTACACAATAGAATTACTTCCTAATTAATTGTATATCTAATCCTGTCAACATTTCGATAACATGGTTACAAAGTCATAACAGTTCTTTCCCACTAATATAAAACCAATACTAAGTAACAATTGTTTCATACTCTCTTAATAATATTCCTACTTTAATCAAAATGTAAGTAATTATAATGTATGTAGGGTCCTTTTTTAAAGAGGACAATCCTTTTATTTGTATCAGCGTCCTTATTTAAAACCTGTCCTTTTTTGTCGAAAATCTGCAGAGTTTCTAATGCCAGAAATTTCTGTGAAAGATTCTTTATTTGATGAAACTAGCCTTTTAATTTCAATGCTGAAAGATTCAAAAGAAAGTTTTCATGATTTACCGGTTGATAAAAAATGGGCGTTTCTGTTTCAAAACGAATCGTGTTTGGATTTGAAGAAATTGGTATACGCAATCTTTGCCATCCCAACGTCGAATGCTGCTGTTGAGTGAATTTTTTCATTGTGAAAAAAGCAATGAACTGATGACAGAAATTGTCTCAAAATTGGAACTGTTAAAAGTTTAGTACAGATCAAGTTCAATTATTCGTTAACTTGCTCTGAAATGTACGATTATTTGTTGAAAAACGATAACTTACTTAGACAAATTCAATCGAGCAATAAGTATGTTCATTGATCTGATCGTATTGGTCTTGTATTAATTTAGTTGTGTATGAATTCAGTAAACGTTTGTCAATTTAGACTTTTTGCGAAAAATGTCCTTTATTCTGGCAGAAAGTATGTGCGGGAGCCCTAAAAGTATGTATTTGTGTATAGAATTTACATCTTTTGTCACACGATGACGTCATGCGCAAACGCGTTTTAAATGCGTTCGTCAATTGAGTATATCTTGTTAGTTATAGTATCATGGATGTTAAGTATGAAGCTCATGGTAGATTCCTTGATTTATATCGGACCAGTATCGACAGTTATGTCTATTGATATGGCAATTAAAGAAAAGAGCATTCTGAAATTATGTTACCAATTTAGGATGTCAACTGTGGTTGCTGTTACACTACTTGCAGATTCATTGTTTCAAAAAAGTACTGGCTTAGGTGGTCTCTGAAGTTTACTTTCCAATGTGAACCAGAAAAACGATATTTTCTGCTCTAAGAATCACCTGGAGGGTATCCATCTCCTTATTGGCTGTGAAAAGCAATTTTTTGCACACAAACTTGTTTTTAAACATTGTGGAGAGACTTAAATTCAAAATTCCACAGTTACTCAAAAAAAACTGCCCTTTCCAAAAATATGTAACATACTCTTTGTGATTTGAACAAACTAATCGGTTGAAGTAACAGCTATGACAAATCGTTTTTAAATTTTCACGTAAAGTGTGATGGACACTTCCGTAAGGCATCCTGTATATGAAAACTTGCTTGCGAGGTAGCTTATTAATGATTTCATATTTCAGGCACGAATTAATGTTAAAATGTTGGAATTATGAACCAGAAAGAAGACCTACATTTAAATATTGTTTATCAATGCTTGATGACTTGCACATGAAAACGGCAAATGACACAACAAGTGCTCACGATGGCCAGTATATAAGTACAGTTCTTCAATGTAAGTTCTTAAAAGATTCTTTGACTTATATTTGTCTATTCCTAATTGCTACTTCTGTATGTATGGAAATAACCTTGCCAAATATAGATTAATTTTTCTTTACTTCATGCAATTGATCACACATAATCTATTAGGTATGTAATATGAACTGCAAAGGTGTATGATAAACACATAGAGTAAAAAAAAGAAATGATTCTAGGACGTATAACTCATAGCACCAAATGTTATGTGAAGTGTATTTCACTCTGCAAACTACACAAAACAAATAATAACTCAAAAAATACAGAGAAATGTGGAAGCTCAAACAAGATGCCAGTAAACTCCTGTGTAGATGCAAAGAAACAAGAAAGCCACCAAACTGATCAATGCAAACAAGAAGCAGACTTCATGGAACACCTAGCAGAAATATTTCAATCAAATGTATTGATCAATGATTATGCGTTGGGTGAAAACATATGCATATACAGGGTGTTTCAGACCACCCGTACCGCCCAAATATCTCGCGAAATACAAAATGCATTGAAAAAAGAAAAAATACGTCTAAAATTTTTTTTAAGACTATTGTTTGATAGTAATAAGATGTTCCCACTCCCACCCCCGGGGGGTGGAGAGAGGAGTAACTTCGTAATCTTAAATAACACCGCCCAGTTTATTATGCAGATTTGAATTCTGCGTTAACAAATAAAGTGAACGCCAAACAAAATCCGTTGCACGTCATGTCGTCATATAATGTGAGTGACGTAGATTGGGGGCAATGTTGCCAGATTGTAATTGAAAGAAGGTAACGCAAATAAAACTTCTGAGTTCACTCGTAACTTTAGTTATAATAAATAAAAAACAAAATCAAAACTTCAAAATTGTGACAGTCAAAACATAACCACAACAAAACATTACAAATTGATACCTTATGGAATTGGCATTGGCAACGTTGCTGAAAACAATCCATTGTTACCAACGTGGCGATCATAAAATTCTGATGAAATTAATGTTTACAGGTCGAATTTTCACGATTTTTATGCCGTTACATTTACGGCAGGGACGTCAATTATCAGCTGATTGCTGACGTGCAACGGATTTTGTTTGACGTTTACTGTAGGTACTTTTTGTTTGAAACATTTTTTGAAGTTCGTGACAGATGGCGCTATGATCGCCGAAAGAAGTTTTTCCGATTACCTATGCTAATTTGATGTCAGTTTTGTTAAGTGACATTCAAAAATGTTAAAGCTTTGTAAAAGGGAAGAGGGGGGGAGCTTTATTAACCCCCCCTTCCCCACACCGCCACTTCACCCCCACGGTCCATAACCTAGGATGGGAAAACGCAACCATTTTAGATTTAAACAACTGTTCAATACCACGATTGAAGAAGTTAAATTTTGTACATTTTTTTTGTCTTTGATGGAAAATAGAAAAAAAAATTTGAAATACTTTGATTTCACGAGTAAAGAACACATTGACATTCGAGATACGTTTAATTCTAAAATTAGGGGTGAAGTGGCGGTGTGGGGGTAAATAAAGCTCCCCCTCTTCCCTTTTACAAAGCATTAACAGTTTTGATTGTCACTTAACAAAACTGACATCAAATTAGCATAGGTAATCGGAAAACTTCTTTCGGCGATCATAGCGCCATCTGTTACGAACTTCAAAAAATGCTTCAAACAAAAAGTTCTTATTTGTTAACGCAGAATTCAAATCTGCATAATAAACTGGGGGGTGATATTTAAGATTACGAAGTTACCCTCCGGGGTGGGAGTGGGGACATCCTATTACTATCAAACAATGGAGTCTTAAACAATTTTTTAGACGTATTTTTTCTTTTTTCAATGCGTTTATATTTCGCGAGATATTTGGGCGGTACGGGTGGTCTGAAACACCCTTTATATCAAAAGAAATACCACTGTTTATCCCAAAGGAAGTGTAGTCCAAACAATTAGGATAAATCTTAATTCCAAAGAAACTCAGAATTTGATCTCATCATGGAACAAATCATATACACCAATATCACCATTTCCTTTAGTTTCCAAGCTACTCGAAAAGTTCTTTCTAAAAAGGCTTAAATCAGCCTGTTGAGAGATTGCTAGTATTTCTAGATGTAGCCCAACTCTTTGATAAGGTCTGATTCAGAAAAATTAAATAAAATGTTCCCCAAACAATACATTACTATCATACTCATTGGACAGAACTTTCGGTATAAAAAAAGGGGGAATACTAGGAAATTAAAGCAGGAGTAGGGCGAGATTGTGTACTGGATCCAATACCGTGCTTGCTTTATACCCGCGATATTCTAATTACACAAGAGATGGCTATTGTAATATTTGCAGATATTGCATTATTAGCAGCAGACAAAGACATATACAAGGTGTTTCAGGAGGAATAGTAAATATTTAGGTGGTAGTAGAAGAATTGCAAAACAAAATTCCATGTAACATGTATCCAATTCTTATTGAGTAGAGAGATACTGTGTAACACACAGCATAGAAATACAAATGAGGGTGCAAAATCAGTATACTTTCATTATAAGAATAGGAATAAAAACATACACAACGTGGGCAAATAGTGCAGAATCTGAGTTAAAGGTCCTGATATTAGTTTTAGAGAAAAATGTTTCAAATGAATTCTATTGCAATAGTGCGCTGTACCTAGAAATTGGGGGTATTTGTATATGGTGACTCTAATTTTAAATTGTGTAGAATAAATCAAAAAAAATGTAAGTTAGATAAGACAACAACTGAGGCATTTAAAATTAAAAAAAAAAAGAATAACTTTTTGGCTATAAAATCCTGCATTCACATGGATGTATAAATAGTTATTCGATTATATCTTTAAATACATGCTCGGTATTCGTAGTCAATAAATTGTGTAAACTTAATGTTTAAATAACTTGCAGATATACCCACATTATAGCATTCAAAGCACTTATCTTCAATTTAATCGTCATTTGTAAAAAACAGTGTAAATATTTTTATGAACTTTCTACTACTTTTTAACAACTGCTAATTAGACTAACATACTTTCCAGTGTCTGATGGAGTATTTAATCAAGCTTATTTTCAAGATGAAATCCTTATAAAACCAGGTAACGTCATGTAATTGTTATATTGTAAATATTGAGGCACTGGTATTAATGACACAGTAGAAAAGTAGGTATTAGTAATGCACCTGTAATGTATCACATTGTTATATGTAGTTATAAAAATAATTACAACGCAATATTAAACAGTAATCTTTTTTCAGCAACACCCTGGAAAGGTGTAAGTGATGATGAAGGCGATAAAGAAAAGACTCCATTTTTAAATGAAAATGATGGTAAAATACCTACATATTTAGAACTTATATACGACGGTAATTGCCCAGATGATAATGATGGTTACGAAATCCCTAGATCGAGTTTAAGGAGCAATAAAAGTGAAATGTCTAAAAAAGAACAAAGTAATTTAAACAAGAATAACGAAGATGAGCTGAAAAATAATACAATATCGGAGAACAATGTAATAGAAACAAAGGTCAATGATGACAAGCTCAATAGTGCCGATAATAAAAGACATTATATTAACCACGAAAGTGAAATAGAAGTGAAATAAATTACTTCATTGTAAATAAGAATGAAACAAGATGAGAACCACTGCTTTTATAGCTATACTATTTGTACCTGAAATTACGCGAATGTGATGTACCTATTTGAACCAGTGGAGATATAGACGATTATTATTTGCCAATAATGATATACGATTATATAAACGGAAGTTTATGCATAGGAGCTACATACTGTGTATGCCAGTTATGAGTATTAGGCTGTTCAAAGTTTCCCTTATTCATAAGATACTCTCGTATTGTTAAATATTTTTAAGGATGTAAATATTTTTTAATTACAGATAATGTGAATATTACTTCAATACATGTGAACATATGTGTCCGTATTTTTTATTGGTAGCATTAACCCTTTGACTGCAACCACAGAATCAGCCATTTAAGCTATATGCGGCTTTGTTTTTTTCAATGAAACTTTAGCTACACGCTACCTGCAATTCACATTCTTCCCCGGAATGCTAACGAAACACTGGCACATTGAAATGCATGTTTACAGATGTCACACATGTGTGACATGCGCATCCCAAACCAGGACCTCTGTGTCACACATGTGTGACATGCGCAGCCAAAGGGTTAAGCAATGGTCGATCATTCATAACCCCATTACCTAGGGATTTTTCTATTCCAATGATGAAATTCATCAAACACACCACATAAGAATTTTGATAAAAAAAACAATATAAAATTTTGTAATGTCAATTTTTAACTACTGTTACCATCTACCAAAAGTCAATATGGACTATTCAGAGAAATAAACATGCATCACACCAATAATTGTGTTGGTTGAACACATCCTATGTTAAGTTTCCAAAAAAGTTGCACATTTTTGTTTTCAGCCTGTAGCACTGATACAAATGTGCAGATTTAAGCTCTGATTACCAATTACAGTTTGCTAAGAGCTCCAACCATGTTGTCCAAAGTACAGGCAAAACAAGGAATGAAAAATGGAATCAAATATAATAAATTGTAATTGGAATAATGGAATCAAGTATTATAATAAAATACAAGAAGAGATTATAAATACCAATGTATTTTTCCAGATAAAAAATAATGAAACCAACAAAATTAAAGCAGACGTCAAAGGTAATCTAATTTGATCAGTGGCGGCTGGTGCTTATTACAAAAGGGTAGGCACACTTATAAGAACAAGAAAATCGAAAGCGCCTACAGTAAATAATCTCGTATCTTTAAGTCCAGATGTATAATATGTATATGTATAAGCAAATGTTATAGCAAAATAATGATCAAAATAAAACAAATTAGATACCAAAAATTAAAGAAATACATATTTTAATCATGAAACAACAAATTATTTAAATTCATTTTTAAGACCACCTTATCATTATATTATGAAAAATAATTAAAAGAATGGGTCAACAAAAATTCAATAATGTCACAGTTTTTAGCCAATAATTCTTGAATACTACGATCGACGATCGCTTATTGACGAAGACGCTTCCATTATTCAAAAATAGAGTTTTAATTTTAATATTTGATTTGATAAAAAATAAATAACACTCACTAAATCTTGCAACTAAAATGAGAGGCTTTACCACGATTAAAGATTATAATGGGCTCGTACGAAAGGTGACGATAGGTTTGCCTAAGATGGCTACAATAAATGATTCATATAACGTATATTTTAAAGTGAATAAAAATTTTATGAAAAATTAATTTATACACGATTAATGGTAGATATTAAACATTTAAAACTAGGATTTGCCAACAGTATTGAAACAATATTCATAACATTTACTGAAGTTGCAGTACGTTAGGTAGTCAATTAAATTGTTTGCATTCATATTAATTAATGAATCTAATAATTTTTATGTTTTTTTTAAATTTAATCTAGTAGTTGTATACAGTTATGTGTCTATTCGTTTATTGAAGAGATTTAGATTTTCTAGACGCGAAATAGTATTAATAAATTACTGTTTAGGCAAGTCGTTATAGTGCCTAATTTCAGTATGCGATGGGTGTACGGTGCGCGTATTACCGTATCACATAGTGATTTCTGACGTAAAATGGCCATCCTATTGTGTTTCAATTAAATAAAGCGATATTACATACTTTTTTAAATGAAATAAAATAAATATTCAATTTTACTGGGAGTTAATACAACAAAAAATCAAACACTAACTGCATACTGTTTTAATCGCGTACCTTTATTGTTAACATATAGGGACAAATAACAGAGTAGGTAGTGCCTACCCTGCCTACCTTGAGCCGCCGCCACTGAATTTGATCTGCATCACTCACGTGATGTAAAAGAACATATGACCTTGCAATACAGAGGGGGTCATGTAGATCATGGTACAAGAAGACAGTAGATTGACAAAAGTCTGAAAAATCATATTATTTTATAGTACATACTTCTTTGTAAAGAAAATTCAATAGTATCAAGTCTACCTAATAGAGTAAAAAATTAAAGAAAATTTTTTTTATATTGAATTTTTGTCTGATATTACCAACGAAACTACCTAAGTCAGCCTTTTTTAGTTGTTGCAGTGCGCTCTAACCGTCACCTGTGGCCTTATTAATGCAAATAATACAGTTTATCTATCATAGTGCCTTTCAAAGATTGCATTAAAAATTACTCAACCAAGAAATGCCAAAAGTTGGATTCTCATTTGCCTTGCCGAACAGGTTAAAGTTTTGAAAAACTATAATTGCAGCTTTAAAAGGAAACTTGCAGTATTATTACCCAGTGGAGTTATTCACGAACCGGAACGCAAAGTTTTCGGATTCAGATTTCACCATATATAGGGTGGGCCATCTACATGTGAATCATGTGATTCTTAACTAAAATTTTTTAGGAAGACAATTTTATTTTTTTTGCACAGGCATTTATTTTGATCCAAGGAGATAAATATCAATTACCTTTAAAATATTATTTGGCTCAAGTGCTCGCCTTTTTCCCTGATGACAAAATGTGCTCTTTTTTCGGCATTTTCCATCACTTTTTCGAGCGTAGCTCTCGGTGTCGCCGCTATTTCACGTTTGATGTTTGCTTTAAGTTGAGCCAAAGTGCGTGGCTTGTTGATGTACATTTTAGATTTCAAAAATCCCCACAAATGGACGGCGTCAGATCAGGTAAAGGCGGTGGCCAGCCAAAATCGCCATTTTTTGATATTAAGCGACCACAGAAGTACTTAGTAAACCCATCGTGGCGGTTGCAGTATGGCATGGCACGCCGTCCTGTTGGAACCAGAAGTTACGCATTCGCTTTCTACGCACAATTGGCATCAAAAAATCCGTTACGATGGCTCGATAATGGTTGCCATTGACGGTAAGTGGCTTCGCTCACTCGTCCTCGAAAAAGTACGGTCCAGTCACACATTTCGTGATAATGGCTACATTTACATCGGAAGGACTATATCTGGACTGACCTAAAAATCGACCTAGATTAGACCTAAAATAGTCTAGACTTTGCGCGTTTACATCGCAGCGTTTTTAAACGATCTACCTATACATTGAAGTTGATTTTAGTCCTACTTTAAATTGATTTAGAGCCCTCTATCGGTAAAAGTAGCTATTACTAATTTGTGTTTGTGACTTTGTGTTGTTCTTATTGTAACCTAAGTTTGTATTTGTGTCAGAACTGATTTGTTAATCGTTTGGTGTCTAAAAATGAATTCAAACTTCTACTGCCCTTTGTGAATTTGTACAATTGCATCGGTACAACAGATCACTACTGCATAGGTCAGGTCGAATACGTTTACATCGTTTTTTATACTACTTTAGTCCAACCTAAATTTAGGTCAGTCCACGGAAAAATAAGACCTGACCTATACTATGTAGTCCTGGTCCATATGAGTTTACATCACATGGACTTAATTTATTTAGGTCGAATTTGGGTATAGGTCACGGACTAAACCTATGATGTAAACATAGCCAATACCACACCAAACGGTCACTCTTTGGTCAGGTCATATAGAGAGGCTTTTCGTGGATTATTTGTGAGTTTTCAGTGGCGTAGTAGTAGTGGCAGTTTTGTTTGTTTACCGTTCCATTCAGTGATAAATGTGCCTTGTCGCTCATGATGATTTGACGCCAAAAATCACTGTCATTCTCAGCCATGTTGACACAAAATTGTCCGTATGCAACCCGACACGATTCTAAAATATTCGCTTAAGTATAAACAACTTTAGCGCACATTGTTCTTTAACAGGAAAGGAACAAGATCTTTCTTTACGAACGGGAACGGAACAAACAAAAAATTTACGAACTGGAACGGAATAGGACTTTTTTTCACGAACAGGAACAGCGTTCCGGTCCATTTCGAGCACTGTTATTACCAAAAGTGAAGATAGAACATGTAGGTTTACCCTCAAAATATTCAAGTACATACATATAAGAAAAACTTAAAAAAAATCTGCAAGCAACATAAAATTACCACAAATAAAATGCAATCGCAGATGAATCATGCTTTCACATTAACTTTTTGTCGCATACAATTAGCTCCAGACTCCCCTAAATATGCAATTGTTGCTCTTTCAAACAGAATTATTTCAAAATAACAGTTATTCAATGAAACCAATAGTGAAGGAGTAAATAATCTAAAAGAACAAGTTTTATTTTAACTAATAATTCCCCTTTATAAAATTATATCATAGTTTTGCACAAACAAAAAAATAATGTTACATACTTAATCATTTGATTCTTTTTTAACTGGAACCTCTTCATCTTCTAATTTGACGTCATCATCTTGAGCTTCATCTTTACTATTCTCATGTAACAATACATATTCTCTTGAACTAAATCCAAACTTAATTACATCTCTTTCCAACAATTCTACATATTTTTTAGATTCAATTTTTTTGTTATTAATTAATGTTCCATTAGCAGATTCCAAATCTATTAAGTATGGCCTCACTCGTTTACCTAAAATGAAATTGTCACGATTTACAACATAGTTTAAAATAATAGTCTTAAGAACATATTGTCAATTTCTTAAAAACTACTAGCTTTAGAGGACACATAGTACACACACGAATTGGAGAGATTGAAAAGTTGTATCGACCTACATAATAATATAGAGGGCGTTCCACTTAAAATAACAAAGTTTTTCCTATTCAAAATTTAAACTTGACAAATTATTGCAAACACCCTGTAAAATTAAACCGACAAATACAGGTGTAGTCACATAAGAAGGCGAGAACCGGCGCAACCCGATTCATGACTCCGAAAGCCGAATACTGTAAAAATACAAGTCAGTTGCGTATCATAATAAATGCATTCACACAAGTGCATTTTTTTCAATAACTTATTTGAATTTCATTATATATCACTAAAGTATGTAATTATCCAGTAATTATAATTCAATAAATAACGTTAATGTTCATATTTAGTGATGAATAAACATATCTACAACAACAAAGTGAAACGACACTGACTTATAGATACGCGAAATTTTACAAGCAGTGTAAATTCGTCGTTTGCGCATTGCCGCGCTCGCCTTCTTATGTGACTACGCCTGTATTTGTATATTCCCTAAGGAACAACCTTTACTAATTTGTGTACTTACCAAAAATTGACTCAAAATTTTAAAACGTAACGAATTTTTTAAACAGACCATGTTTTTCAGAAAAATCATGAAAAAAATTCTTAACTAGGGAACATTGCATTTAAAACAAAAATATGGTCATAGAGCATTTTAAGAGAGCAATCGGAATATGACATCAAATATAGGGTGTTCCATTTAAAAAACAGGTCGGCACCGAACCATGATTATTCGAAGCACCCTGTATGTTTATAAATATTTTACAAATATGCAATGGTTCGTATCCTGCAACTTTTATTTGAAACATTTTTAATCTGTATGATATTGAATGAAATATTGGACTTTCTCGCACTAATGGGCTACCCTGTATATCAAATTAATATAAGTCTGTTGTCTATTACCAAGATTGCCATGTTTCCAAATATGCAATGTACAGGTCGGACGCGATAAAGAAAACGGGAGTTGTATTCGGAACGGTCCTATGGAGGGGATATTAGCGTGGGTAATTTGAAAATACGCAGTGGCGGAGTATGCTTAAAGTTTAAAATATGCAAGAATATATATACTATTAATAAATCCAGTAAATAATAAAATAAACGATGCTTTTTTGAGATTTTGTATTTCGCATTTACGTTATTGACATGAAACCGTGTGATAGTTTGGTCGCCTATACTACATTATACGTTAGCGATATTTTACTACGGCACTGTATACTGCACATTTACTCATTAGCAACCCGATTCGACTTCGGCATACGTCGGTTCCGTTTTCTTTATCGCGTCTCACCTGTAGAAATATTAGTGCATGCATTTAGATTTCTACATTGCATATTTGGAATCGTGGCAATCTTGGTAATAGACAACAGGCTTAATATTAGTGCATGCATTTAGATTTAAATTTTTATTACAAAAAAATTGATATCAAAGGCAAAAACATATGATTGAATAGATTTACCAGACCTTTTAAATGAGGTATGACTTGACACCTAAAGCCATTTGAAAAAATTTAAGGATATTTCCACAACAAAAAGTGTACCCCTCAAGATAAAAGTTGACGTGTTTCAGCATTTCTTTCTAACACAGCGTATTTCTGAAATATTAAAGGGTCATTTTCAAATGAACACACTGGGACTTAATACTTTTATCGAAAATATGACGAATATTAGTAATATTTTTGCACATAAATCTATTCAATATTTCTTACAAGATCAAAGGTTTTGTTTTTTGTTGTTGTTTTATGAATCTTTTCAGCCTATATGCACCTTAACCCTTAACCACCGTAGTGCGAAAAGTGTAACGTTGTCACCGTAGTGCGGTCTCAGTGACCACGCACTACTAAGAGCCCTAATTATCAAAAATAATACATTTTTCATGCTGGAACTTCTCTTGTAGAATAGAGTAGGCTCTGAAATAACATTTACACTAATTTCTCCTGCTTGGTCATTGACACCGCTCCGTAACTTTAACCGTTATTATTTCGCAAACCGATACAAGTGCCATCACCAACTTTTAGTAGAAAACTGAGAATATGTTCAATTGAAGGTAGCGAGAAGGTGGGGTGGTTATATTAAAGTGGGAGAAAGATATTACAGAAATTAATACCTGCTGCGGTCACCATGACCACACTACGGTGGTTAAGGGTTAAGTGAAATGCAGGAATGAAACCAACTGCCATTGTCGAAGGATATATTGAGAATACAGTAACGAATAAATGAAACACTTAAACAAAATCGAAGGAAATGATGAACTCATTAACTAGTGTGAAAAACCTGTTTCCAGTGTCTCGTAAAAATATTGACAATCAATTAAATGAAAATTGTAGGGACTCAAGAGGAAAGAAAATAGCCATGAGCAATTATGCGCAGAGGAACACACGTGTTCATAGTAACATACAGAACGTACGGAGAAAGATTGCCCCAAGGTCGGATGCGCACTCGTATAATTGTAAATTTTCCAAGCTTGGCAATCATATGATACCAGTGGTGTCGCCGCTAAATTCCGTTTAATTCGTAACATCTGGCTTGAATATTAAAAAAAAATGATTTTTGTCTTAAATGAGTATATGTGATTTAATTTTACATGTACACGTATTTTTTCTTACTTGTTACTAAAATATAAATTTAAAAACACTGCGAGTTTTATTTCCTCATAAAAAGCAACGCCAGTGTTAAACGTGGAAAAAGCAGTTTACATGCCGATCGCTTCCGAATACACGAAGTTCACCTGCGCACCCGAAGCAATCTTTCTCCGTACGATCTGTACCAATAAGTAACTGTTCTAATTGACATAAACCTAACATTTAGAATAGAAAAATAGTATTATTAGTTATATTATAATAATAAATACAGGGTTGGGATAAAGTATGGAACCAAGTAAATATCTTTAAAACGATAGGGACGATATTTATGAAATTTTGCTGGAAGGTTCAATGACGCATAACGCATCTGATGCCATATTTTTTGTTACTACTGTACTTCCGGTTTCACCGGAAATACCCTCAACTTTTTTAATTTAAATGGGACGCCCTGCATATTTTTGCACATTTTAATAGATCTTGTTTTTCCGAATCCGTACATACTAAGTTTAGTGGAAATAATTTGTAAGAATCAGAAATAAATCACTTTACAGTTAAAGAATAGGTGAATTTATTATTTACAATCTAGTAGGTAACTTTTGCCAAACTAATTGATAGAGCTTGTTCATTTCCCTGTGGCGAAACCAATGTCAGATATGGCGGTTGGTTTACCTAATAACTCCGCCCTTCATTTCTAATCTGGTCATTAGCGTAGGTAATTTCTTCTACTTAGTAATAATAAGTAAAGTGAAATGTTTTTAATTTTTAATTATTTACATATTATTATCAATTACACAATAAAAGATTTGAAACTATTAGATACAAATGTAAGAAAAACGGGTTCAGTTGCCCGTAAGTATCTTAGGACAGCCCACTTAGTCTATTGTACTGCGCATACAACGTTTTCGCCACAAGGAAATGAACAAGCTCTAGAAATAAATTGTACAAATTAAGAATGGTTCATAGTGAAAAAGATCACCATAACCGATCATCATTAATATTTCAATACGATCTTTTTCACTTAAATGAACCATTCTTAATCGTACAATTTATTTCTATCAATTTGTTTGGCAAAAGTTACCTACTAGATTGTAAATAATAAATTCACCTATTCTTTAACTGTAAAGTGATTTATTTCGGATTCTTACAAATTATTTCCACTAAACTTAGTATGTACGGATTCGGAAAAACAAGATCTATTAAAATGTGCAAAAATATACAGGGCGTCCCATTTAAATTAAAAAGTTGAGGGTATTTCCGGTGAAACCGGAAGTACAGTAGTAACAAAAAATGTGGCATCAGATGCGTTATGCGTCATTGAACCTTCCTGCAAAATTTCATAAATATCGTCCCTATCGTTTTAAAGATATTTACTTGGTTCCATACTTTATCCCAACCCTGTATAACTACTAGTGGGTTCCATTACGTAAGGGTTAATAAAATTAATTATAAATCGTGTTATGGTTGTTCCATTTACAAACTATTTAATAATTAATATCGACACAACTGATGTTAAAGTAACTCAAACATCCACAAAACGATAATAAAGTCCACAGGCCAAAAAATGGGAAAATTGGTTGGTAATGAAAATGATAAAAAATTAGACTTAAGTACCTGTTGTACCATCATCCCTTGTAAATGTTACCAGTCGATACTGTAATGCAGCATGTTGTTTGGAACATGAAGGATGATCAACTGGTAAATCGACAACTTTACGATCTCTTCCAATTAGATAAGCACTTTCTCTGTGAATGTATAATGTTTGCAACGCCTTATCTCCCTTAAATGGGTACAAACGCCATCGCCGCTTAGGTTTTCTAGCCTCTGGTGGTTCGCTATATTTTATAACAACACCTCTGTAGGTATTTGTTTCTTCTGTTAGTTTTCCTGATAGGCCAAAATTTGGTTTCTGTTTTTCTTTCTTAGCATCTTTATCTTTATCCTTATTAGTTTTGTCTTCTTTTCCCCACTTTGCGTTAGAATGGTCAAACGAGCGACTCCTGCTGCGGCCTCTTCTGTTTCGACTATAAGAAAATAAGAAAAAAGGGACCCTATTATAACAATTATTTCAAAAATAATTACCTACGCTGATCCTCTCTTTTATTTCTTCGATAATCATTATTTTCATTATTTCCATACCTATTTCTGTAGTTGTTAGATCTGTAATCACGCCCTCTGTCATACTGATGATGGTAGCTATCTCTACTTTTGTATTTATTATTATAATCATGTGTTCTGTCATCATTTCTATCCCTTCTGTTCACATCTCTTTGTTTGCGTCTTTTATCATCTTCCTTATTTTCATATGCACTTCGGCTATCATTTCTATTTAATAAAAAAATTACATTACATTCTGAAATTAATTATATGAATTAATAATTATGTTTGAAAAAAAATGTAACTACATACAGCAAACAATGAGTTTCTAAATTTTTCTAAAAATATTTAGTTTTAGTTCTTCAAGGGTATGATTATGTTATAATCAACTTTTTTTTTGGAATAAGAAACAAGACTCATTAAAAAAAATTGTAGAGTAAGCATATAAAGTAAAAGCTCACATACATCATAATTTATTATAGATTTGATACAATTTGATTGTAAAACACAAACAGGTAATTTTCCAAAACAATTCCTACCATTCAGATTTCAAATTTTCATCAATCTTATAGTTCTTTCATCGTCAAGTTGTTTGTGATTTCCATGCAATTAGGAACAAATTTAATATGTTGCCCAGCTTCAACACCATTTGAAAGTTATAATAAAAAGGTTGCTCTAAACTTCCTCATTGACCATTGTCCAACATCTACCTAACTTGACCTAACTCATGTAAATATGGACTTACAGGGTGGGTTAATAAAAGGCAACTGATATAAATTTACTGAAACAAATTGGACATGTACCTAGTTGTAACATGTAACTTTCTTATTATTAAATATAATTGATTTTAGCAAAATCTTTTGGGGGTTTTTAAAGAGCGTAAAATTTCCTAAATTTTGATGTATCACTTGTTATATTTATGTGAAATATTATTTGCAATATTACATTTTAAATATTGTTATTTCAAATTAAAAATATTTAGAGCTAATAAAAATTTCCAGAAAACTAAGAAATTGCCGTTTTAAATCATGTTGTAGTAGTTTTGCATCGATAAACACAAAACAATTATTAAATAGATTATAAATAAGTTTTAATTGAAAAGCTTTCGAGGAAAATAGAAGAGGAATTGTGTTCCATCAGGACAGCGCCAGACCACACACATGGATAGTGACTCGCCAGAAGCTCCGGGAGTTTTGTTGGGAGGTTCTTATGTCTCTTATAGTCCGGACCTGGTACCAAGTGATTATCACCTATTCCTGTCTATGGCAAACGATATTGCTGGTAAAAAATTCACCTCAAGAGAGGCTTGTGAAAATAGAACGTCTCAATTTTTTTCCAATAGGGGACGAGGAGAGGCATAATGGCATTACCTCCAAAATGAAAAGTTATGTAACAAAACAGTGCATATTTGAATTTGAAAAATGCTGATAACATCAATATGCAGAATATAAATTCCATAATCTCTTGACGAATAATTAGTAAATACAATTTTGGAGGAATTCTAGAAGGCATTGACTCAGATTCCATTTATTAATAGAAATATTTAAGTTTGAATTCTTGTTCGGGCTTACTAGGCCCCACTTGCCCGGATAAGGGTTAAACAATATGAAAGTGAATAAAAAGTGACATGTTTCGAGGCCTACAAGTCTCATTCTCAAGCTTAATAAAAGAAACTAAATGGGTAAGATGATCCAAAAGTGATAAGTCTGAAGGGGCAAATAGAAAGTTACATTATAAAATTATAGATGAACCATGATATAAAAAATTAAAATTAATAACAAAAACTAATTAACAGGGGCCTGAAGGGCTCGACGCCAAAGTTAACATCAAAACTTAATAAACAACTTAACATTTATAACAGCCTATAGCCATCTTGTTACACTGTAACAAGATGGCTATGATTATACTACCACAGATTAATACCATAGAAAAAGAACAAGAGTTAATTAATACATAGGCTCACACATGACAAACAACAAAAACAAAATAGAAACTTGTCAAAATTCCTCGATTCTGTATATTCACATATCAATATACAAGGTGATTCATTAAGAATGTCCAATCTCTGAATTGTAGATTTCAGACCTCAAAATATGATGATTCTGCCCAACATGCCTTATACAAATATTGCTAGTTTCCGAGATACCGGGTGTTTAAAGTTTTGAATTTTGATTTTCGCAATAACAATTAATTAATTAATTAATTAATGTGATTAAAAATAATAGACAAGGGTTATTTGATATGAAGAGATCTTTGCGAAAACGGATCATAAAGCGTATTGAAGTAAATGGTGGACATTTTGAACATATTTTACGAGATATTTTACTTTGAAGTTTTTTATTTTTGTTTTTTAATTAATTGGCAATCCTCATGCAAAAAAGGTAAAACTGCCACTTTTCAAAAAGAAATTGTGGAAAAATAGAAAGTTATTGCAAAAATCAAAATTCATATTTAAACTTTAAACACCCCGTTATCTTGGAAACTAGCAATATTTGTATGTTGGGCAGAATCATCATATTTTGAGGTCTGGAATCTACAATTCAGAGATTGGACATTCTTAATGAATCACCCTGTATAGCTTGCGATACGTAATAATCCAAAGTATGGTTAGTTAAACCGAAGAAGCACAAGTATTAGTGAAAATTAGTCGATTCACATTTTTTTTGTCATTAACAATGCATTGCTTATGAAAATATTCACTTTAGGGTCTATAAAGGTGCGTATAGACTTGCGAGCCGGGCAGCTCACGAGGCGCTCATGAGCCGCTCTCGAAAAAATATTAACGCGAGCCGCACGTGATCCACCTTTTTACGCGAGCAAATCTTGAGCACTTCAGTAAAGATGGTTGAACGAGAAGCAGTATTTACTTTGATGGTTGCAAGTGGCGCAGCCGAGGCGCAGCTATATTAATTGATAATTTGTGTAGAAAAAAGAGATCCCGTCGATAATGGCGAAGTGAGATGTATAAAAAACGGACGGGTACGGAATTAATGTAGGACATGAAGTTCCAGAGCATTAGTGGTCGCTCCAGGCTGCCATTCCTTTGTTAATACGTTAAAAAAGTCGTTAAAAATTGCAAGAGCCTTTTTCGCCGTACAAACTGACACTGAGAATCCCTTTGTGCTCACAAGAAAAACCGACAAAAGTCGGCTCGCAGCGAGCGGCTCAAACTACGTTCAACACAGCGTCCACACTAGCGAGCTTGTTGAAATGAGCGGCTCGGCTCGCAAGTCTATACGCACCTTAAGAGTTCAGATTGAAAGCTGTCATATACCAACCGATTTAAAACAAACTGTAAAAGAAAAATGTACAATTTTACTTAGCTGATGATTTCACCGTAAAGAATCAAGTAATCATTTATTCAGCATGCAGTCTAAGTATCTCGAACACTTAAATCAAAATACTGAATGGTCATTGAAATCATTAAGGCAAATTCCAGATGTCGTTGGGTCATTCTACTTCTGATCATCAGGGCGTGTAGCCATTATGAACAATTAGGTACTTTTTCAAGAACACACAACAGGAATTAATTTAATAGAAAAACAGGCATTTCATACAGAATAGCTTTCAAACTCATTGACGTTTCATTTATAATACTTACTGATGTTTTTACTAAGGAATTTACACATTCAGTTATTGAGCTCATAACAAAATAACAGTACCTACTCTAGTAAATCAACTCTTAGGTTTGATCATCTTTACTACAGGGGTAGTCACATAAGAAGGCAAGTGCGGCAATGTGCAAACGATGAATTTACACTGCTTGTAAAATTTCGCTTAGCTATAAGTCAGATTACATAGTTTAGTCATATATAATGAAATTCGAATAAGTTACTGAAAAAAATGCACTTGTGTGAATGCATTTATTATGGTACGCAACTGACTTGTATTTTTACAGTATTCGGCTTTCGGAGTCATGAATCGGGTTGCGCCGGTTCTCGCCTTTTTATGTGACTACGCCTGTACATATATGTGTAATTTATATAACAATTTTTTAAGAGGTGAATGTAACTTTGTGGATATGTAGTTGATTCAACATATGGTTAGATTACAGCAATAGTAAACATTAAGAACTAATCATTACGATATCTACAATTTAAATAATATAAATAACGCTATTATACTCACCGAGTTCGTTTGGATTTTTTATAATCATCGGATTTCTCTTTTTTTTGTAACTCTTCGTTTCCAGAAGATTCAGTGGATTGGTCACGTTTGTGTTTCGTTGAACTATCACGTTTACTTTTCCTTTCTGTTTTGGTTTTACTATGACTACTTGACTTTGAACTTGAACTTTCCTCAGAACTATCAGAAGAACTGGGACTTCTCTCTTTTCTCTGTTTTGGCATTTTCTTAATATTCACAACTATATTTATATAATTTGGTTATGTATTATTTATATGTAATTAAACAACTGTGTTTGTATTATGGTATGTACTTCAATATCTTACATATCATTAAAACTTTAAGATTAACAAAATGTGAGTTGAGTAATTTAAGAATTTGACAAATGAAAACATTAAACAAGCTGTAGTTTATCAAAATTTTCACTTTTACTTTTACAATGTTGTCAGAACGTTTAACATTTAGAGCAGGTGTATTTGGCAACGCTGTCAAATTGTTTAGTGGTCGAATCTGAATATTCAAACTGTCCGTAGATAAAGCATTGTGCCAGCCTGAATGACAAAGAAACCAAATATTGCTTTCATCAAGAGCATTGAACACATGCGCATTAAAGCACACTCGTAACCTGCATGTATGCCTGTCGGTTCTGAAAACCGGGTTTAAAGCATATTTATCTATGGTTTAAAGTGCGCATGTGCGGATCGCCTTTAAAGACAAAAAATATCGTTTCTCTGTCTGGCATCTTGGCTTATTTTCTATATGTGGCAAGAAAGGCTAATAAATGCTCTACGGAGTGTATATGATATAAGATTCAAACCGATAGAATGTTAATGTTGTAAGTGAAAATATTAACTCACTCCACAGGTGAAAAACGAGACTTACTCATTCTTGGAGACTACTCTATACTCTATGTAAGCACAAAACTTTGTTGTTTCTCAATACATAACTTTACTCTAATTCATTTACCTGCTGTGGCGACCACATTATCCCGGTACACAGTCGCTTACTTACTGAAGAGCAACGATTGATTCCCATTGGCCGACCAATGACAACGCGTCGACACCACTGAACTCAATAATATATGGAAGAGCAAAGCCGTTGAAATCAAATGAGATGCGCGTGAAAAAGTGTGCAAATTTGAAGAAAATAATAAGGTCGAAAATCGTTTAACTACGGGAATTACGCGTTTGCTCAGTGGAAAATACCATGAAAATGCATCATGTGTTGAAGTCAATGAACTCTACCTAATAAATTGAAGTTGGGTTAGAACATTTTACGTGGTTTGTCTTCGTGAACGAGTGGATTAATTTGATTTATAAACGTTACAAGGGAGAAGGGTTTACAGTGGATGTTATGGAGTTCATGATTAAAATTCAGTTAACAGCTGTTTTATTTGTTTGAACTCTAATTTATTACGGCGCATGATCTGGAACCCCGTGCGCATTTTCAATTTGTATCATTTAAATTTACAACTTTGCTCTTCCATATATAATAGAGTTCAGTGGTCGACACCAGCCAGAATCCTTTATGAGCGAACGCTGTTACCCACAGAAATCAGTCAGAAGTCATAGCCGCCAACGAAAGCACCCAACACCGACCAGTCCGTCTACATCGACCCGTCAGCCTGTATTCCAGAACCAGTCTACCCTCCGGCGACAGACCAACCTACCTACTGTCTGTACCTCCATTATTAACCGCTTTCCGCGCTGTTAAAACTTGTACATAATTTGTAAAGAGAAATGTTAGTTGTTTTCGCAACTTCCAAAACTTTATTGTTTATTTGGCACTATCACTAATAGCTGGTGATTCGATTCAACCGCCAAATAACTGGTGACTCCGTCTTAGAAAAAAGAACCACATCTAAAAAAAGAAACCGATTCCCAAGACCCAAGATGTCTACTCCACCTCATGCCACCACGGAAATCCCGCCGTACGCGCAACCACAGCAACCGACACCATTCGTGACCCGAGTAGCCGTCAAACCATCAATTTTCTGGAAGAATGGCCCAAGTTTATGGTTCCCTCAAATGGAAGCACAATTTCACATCTCCCACATCAGCGATGATACTACGCGTTACTACACCGCTGTGGCAGACTTCGGCAGAGAGGTCTTAGAGCAAGTCGCCGACATCATCAATACACCTCCGCCTACTGACAGGTATCAGATCCTGAAGGCGAGACTCACGGCATGTTTCACAGACAGCGAGGAACGGCGCCTAGCAAAAATTGCTAACGGAAGCAGAGTTGAGCGACCCAAAACCGTCTCAACTGCTACTGCATCTCCGCAACCTAGGAGGTTCACGCGTAGGCGACCACATCCTCAAGTCACTACGGCTGTCGCGACTGCCGCAACAACACCAGGCAATTCTAACAGTCAACTCCAACGACCTGGAGCAACTCGTAGTTTTGGCAGACAAACTCCACGGGGTATTCAACCAACGAGTCGTTGCCGAAGTTCCAAAAAAAGCTCCGGAACCGCTACCACCTTCCGAATGGCAGTCTACATTCACGCAATTGACGGTCACTGTAGAAGACTTGGCCCGCAAGATAGACGCCCTCCAGGTGCAGCGAAGAAATGAAAATCGGCTGTGGCAGCGCGAACGATCGCGTTTTCGCCCGCCCAGGGACAACTCAACGCCTTGCCAATGCTGGTACCCTCCGAAAAAAGTTTTTAATGTTTGTGAAGAAGTAAAGTTTAAATATTCGATATTTTGAAGTTGACATTTTATAGTGTGGCTGTATCTTCCAAACTAAAATGTTTATAAAGAAATGCAAAGAGGCACAAAAGATTAAGAATAGACGTTTGATTCCAATGGCGTTCCATATTTTGTTAAAGTATAACCATAAAAAAAGTTGGGGGGGGGGGGGTAAAAGAAGTGTTGATTCCCTCTGAAAATCCATAATAAATAAAAATACTTGAATGCGATTATTTCCAATTGATTAGTTATCGTCTACTAGTATTTCGTATAAATTTTCATAAATTAACATTAAACCGTTTTAGAGCAACATTTGTTAAAAAAGTTATTTAAATTTTTAACTTTTTTGTGTGCACTTTTGTATACAGGGTGACCCAGGGCTGTGTGATTGGTCCATAACTTTTTTGCTATTCAAGATATCGACATGCGGTTTTCACCGCCAAGTAAGCACACTTATACTGCACATTATAAAAATGCTTTGATTATATACAGAATGTTCCTATACAGGGTGGTAAACCAAAGTTATGTTTTTTTAAATGGGACTCCCTGTATATTTCTATAATATTAGTTTTTACATGAAAAAATAATGGCGCTTTGTATAGGTCACTATGGGTCTAGCTCTCTCCGTTTCGGCGTTATTCAACGTTTTGTTCAAAAAAAGACTCATATTTGATGGATCACTGTCCAGTAGGCCATGGATGTTTTTCGAAAAACTTGCCACTTTTGGTCCATGCATGCACACACGATACAGGGTGTGCTGAAACGCAAAAAGTCGAATAACTCTTTTTTTATAAATGGAACACCCTCTATTTCTGTTCACGAGTCGATTCAATTTTTTATAAGCTTTCCACTGATATGCAATTTGTATGGTTAATTCTGAATAGTTATTGAGATTTTCCGGAAAAACTATTGTAATTATGAAGAAGTTGTTGATTTTTGCAAGTAGGCTGCTGTTAGCGAATATCGCAAGTGATATGACATTTAATTTAGATTTCTTGCAACACGAGTAAAACATCCACTTGAGTTTCTTCATCAATCCTCCCTCCCAATATCTCCTTCTTTCCATATTTAATGCTGCCAGATTCTTCAAATCGGTTTCTAAGTTTTGAAAAGAAATGACTCGTGGTACTCTTGCATCGGGAGATTCTTGATGGTATATTCTACTCGCTAACAAAACATTTCGATCGGCTTCACCAATACAGTAACAACGGCGCCGCCAAGGGGAAGGGCAGGAGGCCCTCGCCCTCCTGGGAGAAAGAAAAAAGGCAAGTTATTAAAAATAAAAATAAATTTTGTACGAAATCTTGAAAAAATGCCCCCTGGGAAAATTTTCTGGCGACGCCCTTGTACTGTAAACCATATTCATTAATTCTTGATATCTGAAACTCATTTTAGTGTCGAGCAAAAATGTGCAACAGTAACAATGTAGATTATCACACTAGCATCTAAATTAACTGTCATATCACTTGCGATATTCGCTAACAGCAGCCTACTTGCAAAAATCAACAACTTCTTCATAGTTACAATAGTTTTTCCGGAAAATCTCAATAACTATTCAGAATTGACCATACAAATTGCATATCAGTGGAAAGCTTATAAAAAACTGAATCGACTCGTGAACAGAAATACAGGGTGTTCCATTCATAAAGTTATTCGACTTTTTGCGTTTCAACACACCCTGTATAGTGTGTACATGCATGGACCAAAAGTCGACTATTTATTAAAATTCCAAGTTATTCTAAAATTTTCTGTGGCAAGTTTGTCGAAAAACATCCATAGCCTACTGGGCAGTGATCCATCAAATATGAGTCTTTTTTCGAACAAATACATAGTTGAATAACGATGAAACGGAGAGAGCTAGACCCATAGTGACCTATACAAAATGCCATTATTTTTTCATGTAAAAACTAATAATGTAGAAATATACAGGGTGTGCCATTTAAAAAAACATAACTTTGGTTTACCATCCTGTATAGGAACATTCTGTATATAATCAAAATATTCTTATAATGTGAAGTATAAGTGTGCTTACTTGGCGGTGAAAACCGCATGTTGATACCTTGAATAGCAAAAAAGTTATGGACCAATCACACAGCTCTGGGTCACCCTGTATAGCGAGGTTCAATCAACCTATTTTTGACTCCAGAATAATTATGTGGTATAATTTATGACCAATCTTTTCTGGACACCCTGTATAACGTGTTACTGCCAGTAACCTTAATATAATTTTATGATAAAAACAAATGAATGTAAATATGAAACCTTTCATCAGTCAATATAACACACAAATAATACATGTGAGATGAATTTCTTAACATTTCCTTAAAACTTAAGGGAATCAGAGTCATCTAAACATTACATATGCCTAGTATTACATTATAAATTATCGAATGCTTTGCTTTAATAAACTAGTTTTCACTTTTGCTTGAACCCCTTCTTTGTTTTTGACAGGATTTTTAACAAAACATTTCCATAATCTTAAAGTTTCATCTGCTCCAGCCGAAAGTATCGTACTTCCATCAGGAGAAATGGCTAAATGTAATACACGTGCTGTATGACCAGTCAATTCAGTTGCTTTTACCATAGAGGGATATTTCCAAATGATCAGTTGATTATTAGCAAATCCATGTCCTGATGCAATTTCTTTGTAATTGCTTGACCACACAAGTGCACATACCTGTAACAGTTGAATATTATGTAGAAGTAATACTTAATTATAGGTACTGCAAAATGTATCTCATTTTGAGCGATATTCAGCATATTACAACATTATGTGTACCTATAGTCCCTGTCATTGGGAAAGTTAGAAATGATACCTACTGCAGTAACTCACTCAAAAAACTAAGGGGAACAGGTCTAGGGTTGGGCATGGATATCCAAGGTTTAATAAGTGAATAGGTTACCTCAATGAACAAATTTACTTGGATTGGTTGAGTAAGTCTACCTTATCGCCAGTCCTTTCAGACACGCCCATTGCATATTCATCTTTTTAATATAAAGTGAGAATAATGAGAAGATGCGTGCACGTCATAACTTTTTTATGACGTAATTTTGTAGTATGTGTATGGAGACCTAGAGCTATATCCCACTAGGACACCACGGTGGCGTAACCAGTGGCGACACCACTTAGAACACACGTAAGCATATGAAACATATCTCACCTGGTGTCGGTTTGGTTCCTCCACTAGTTTGGTTGTGCCACCAGCCGTACATTCTACTGGTGCCTCCACCGTTCTGGTTGCGCCACCATTCAACGTCCATGTTGCAAATGAATCATAGCTTAGATCAGATTTTTAGTAAAATGAACAGCACTGCCGGTGTCTGTCTTGGTTACCTGATTGGTTGCTGCGGTAACCACGGTGGCGCCACTGGTTGCGCCACCGTGGTGTCCTAGTGGGATATAGGATATAGCTCTAATGTTAGTTTAATTTTATAAGTATGCAACCCAACAAACAATAGCGTTTTAAATTTACACCAGCAATTAAGTCGTTTGAAAGTGCAATACAATGAATCGTACTATGCACATTGCACAATAAATGAGACACTGGTCAAACTTAAAAAAAAAATAAACCCCCAATTTCAAATGTTCTTGTCGTTTTCTTTCAAAATAGAATGAGATAAATAATTAAAATAAAAAATTTAACTTTATTAGTAAGTTTTATTAGATTGTTTCCTAAATGAACATGCTTACATTGAATTTAACAAAAAAAAAAGATTTTAAGCAGTTGGTACAATCACCTAGTTAGAAAACGTCATTGACGTGCACGCATCTTCTCATAATTCAAACTTTAGTTTATAAGTGTATGAATTAAGTTCTTTGATATTATCATATTATGTACTTTTTTTGGAGTAGGTAACTAATTGCTGTAGGTATTTTCGTTTCATATTTCTATAAAAAAAATGCAAGAGTGTTATCTACTTATTACAATAAATTATACAAGTAGATCTTTTTGAATTTTAAGGTAATACGAATTCCGTTGTAAAGTGATGTGGACGGTATATTTTATGCTTATTATAGTTATAACCAAAGCAAGTTATTACATGAACTATTCTTATTTTGTGCCTATGCCTATGCTTCTATTTATTCTCTGTTGAATTCGTTTTTCTCTATTTGTTTAGTTAGTAGTTTCGGTCGGTATAGCAATATTAACTGCATAACAGGTATTTAGAAAAAGGGACGGCACAGCTGTAATAAATATTAATTATTATTTTTGTGCGTAGATATTTTTAGCAGTTGTTTTTATTTTAAATACATATTGTATTCATAGGTTGTATTTATTTGTGTATATTCGTAGTTTTTTTTTCTTTGAAAACGTACTCCTTTATTGAGTCTTAGAACAATGTAAAAAAGGTGTAAATATGAGTGAACTATTTGAAAATATGTACTAATGAAACGATGAAAAAGACGTATTGAAACAAAATACTGGACAAGACACCTGATATCTCCTACAAATAGCTACGTTCCTAGAGGATTTTAGAAATTTAAATCAGCCGGTTCTGTTTATTTTGCCGCCTATGCCCTTGAATTACTGAATATCTTTTCGCCGACACCTGTATAGGTACCTCAGTGAACTCTATACAGGGTTATTAGAAAGTATGGAGACAGCGATTTAGTGTCGTTAATATTCATTTTAGGAGAAATTGTTCAATACAAAAGTTGTTTATGTAATTTT
Source organism: Pyrocoelia pectoralis (assembly GCA_036250285.1). Lineage (NCBI taxonomy): Eukaryota > Metazoa > Arthropoda > Insecta > Coleoptera > Lampyridae > Pyrocoelia > Pyrocoelia pectoralis. The sequence goes on from CM070074.1 coordinate 53,575,646, forward strand.
TATCTATACTTGGGAATACTTCAACTTTTGTGATCTGCAATTGTTTCTGACTTACCCCGTTCCGCATAATTTTTTTAAATGAGAACATATTACTTTTACCTCATCATTCGATAGAGCATTTTTTGCTCTTTAAAACAGCACTAAAGAAAATTTTTTAAAATTTATTTTAATAACATTTTTTTCAACAATACGCCGATTCAAGTATTTACACGAAGTAGGTATATGGAAGACAAAAAAAAGTTATGAATCAAAATCTTATCACTAAAAACAAATTAATAACTAAGTAATTTAAAGTAAGTGTTCAAATTGTCCCCCATTTGTCATTTGACAATGGCTCAGTCGATTTATAAAACCACGTAGGTACCTACTTGATGTAAAATGTTATTAAAATATATTAAAAAATTTTTTTTTTTTCAAAAATACGCCGATTCAAGTATTTACATCAAGTAGGTACGTGGTTTTATAAATCGACTGAGCCATTGTCAAATGACAAATTGAACACTTACTTTAAATTACTTAGTTATTAATTTGTTTTTAGTGATAAGATTTTGATTCATAACTTTTTTTTATCTTCCATATACCTACTTCATGTAAATACTTGAATCGGCGTATTTTTGAAAAAAATGTTATTAAAATAAATTTTAAAAAATTTTCTTTAGTGCTGTTTTAAAGAGTAAAAAATGCTCTATCGAATGGTGAGGTAAAAGTAATATGTTCTCATTTAAAAAAATTATGTGGAACGGGGTAACTCAGAAACAATTGCACATCACAAAAATTGAAGTATTCCCAAGTATAGATAAAAATTACATAAACAACTTTTGTATTGAACAATTTTTCCTAAAATGAATATTAACGACAATAAATCGCCGTCTCCATACTTTTTAATAACCCTGTATATAACTGGAAGGATAACGGTTACTGCAAAATGCGTTCGTAACTTGTCCTCGACTGTTAGACAAGCACCGCTGCTGCGTAGTGGATTCCTATTTCTTTCTAACGTATTTGTATAAACGTGCGAAGGCGTGGTTAATACTTAATAATGAGAAATCAACACAAAATATTGCAAATTTCACTCTTGTATATATAATTATCGTAGACTTATGTTATAATTGTAAATTTAAAAATTAATCATGAAATAAGTGTCTTAACCAAACATTATTTTTAATATCCATAAGAGAAATGTAGTAAGATAAGGATAGCCTTCCCCCTACTAACGTCCATCTTGCTCTAACAGAACGGATCAATTTTTATATTCGACGTTATCCTTCCAGTTACATATTCACTGAGGTACCTACATACTACAGGGTGTCCACTTTTATTTTCCCCTATTTTAGCTGCCTATAACTTCTAAATGGTTCAGGATAGAAATATGCGCTTTTCACTGAAATGTTTCATTTTAGTACAAGTTTTGTTTGAATGGATTAAATTTTTTCCATCGATTTCGATTACGTCATTACAAAAATGGCGGATTTTTGACAATCTTTTTTGTAGGATTTTTTAATGGAACATCCAGTATATTTTTTTGTATACAATTTTAAAACTATTATTTTGATATTGTTTTGTTTTAAATATTTCATTACAAGTTCCGAAATTCTAAACAAAGTATCCACAATAAATATCGGGTAGCGATAATAATATAGGTTGCAGATTTTTGTATATTCATTAGATTGAATGACTATACTGGGTGTCCCGTTTTAATCTTACCAGCGGAATTTCTCGAAATGAGGACCCCTGACAAAAAAAGTTACTAAATAAAAGTTTGATGGTTTGGAGGGGGGCGTCCGATTCTGTAACAAATTTCACCCCTCGACACTCAAGGGGGGGGGGGGGGGCGGGGGTGACTTTAGAATGTTAAATGGAAACCCCTATTTTTTATTGCAGATTCAGAAAGAGCATAAAAAAATATGAAGATTTTATTTGAGAACTTTTTATTTATTTGCAACAGGTGGCGCTGCAAACAGGGTGTCCAGGTGTCCCATTTTAATTTTACCAGGGGAATTTCTCGAAATGAGTACATCTGACAAAAAAAGTTTCCAAATAAAACCGTCATATGTAGGTTTGTATGAGCTTTTTGAATATGCAATAAAAATAGGGGTTTCCATGTGAGTCACCCCCCTATCCACCCCTGAGTGTCGGGGGGTGAAATTTGTTACAGAATCGGACGTCCCCCTCCAAACCATCAAACTTTTATTTAGCAACTTTTTTTGTCAGGGGTCCTCATTTCGAGAAATTCCCCTGGTAAGATTGACACTTGACATGTCAAATTCGAATAATTTTTTTTGAATATTATCAAATCAAATATTTTCAATTATGTAATATGGCATTTTCCTGAAAAATTTAACCATGAATAATGATAGATAATAATAGTTATTATAACAAGGAACGAGTGTTTCAATAGGCAACAGGTCTAAAAATTAATATTAAACATTATTTGAATTTGACATGTCATGGCTGCTCATACTTTTTAACTTTTGAAAATTATTTTTTAATTAAAAAAGCAGTGAATTAGTAAGTATACCAAACAATTTGGTATAAACAGGCTCAGAAAATAACGCTCTTTCGATTGACATCATTACCATTCTTGTAGATATAATTGGTGAGCAGCAAACTGCAAATATGTGATTTCCCATGCTATTCGGCTATGTCCCGCTTTGAAACTTGTCACACGGTATATATCGTATAAAAAAAAATAAGCTCTCTATAATCAGAAATAAGCCCGGACATATATGTCCCACCAGTGTTTTTACTGGGACACATATGTGCCAGTCGTGCACTGGGAGATATAATTCAGGAGGCTTTTGGGGAACAATTTCAAGAAAATATCAACGCTAGAAGCATTTTGATGAACATTATGTAGGATAGTTTTGCTTCGACTCTCAGGTACACACATTCGGAGTAGGAATTCTGCTGGTACATTCACCCAGGTACAGGCACCAGTTTTTGGAGTATCAGATACAGGAGCAGGAGTATTCAAACTCCGCCAGATAAAATAAAAATATGGCAAAATAACTTACTTGAACATCTTGAGTAATATTCAGTAATAAAATACACTTTTTATTAATTAATTACACGAAAACTTCGACCCCATGTAACGCACGTGTAGTGTTCAAACGACTAAATGACCTACTACTCAATTTAAAAACATTAATCGTCAACAGTTTCACAGCTATTACATGTAATGTCCGACTGGGACATATTAGTACGTTAAATCAATGACTTCAGAGCCCTACAGTACTTTGAAAACAACGTTTGGGGCACATATAGCCCAATAGTATTTTGAAAACCTTGAATATTTGTAAAAAGTCGTAGCGAAAGGTTTTAAAACCACTCCTTTGCAAAAAAACCTTTAACAGCACAAACCCACTGACCATATACCGAGATTTATGTCTTAATGGTGTGTCAACTTCACAGACTCGAACTTATTAAAGAGTAGATGAGGAAAGATTATTTATGTACTGTCCTCCCCAAGAGTGTTTACCGCTACGTCATCACATAAAATCATATGGTGCAATATGAAAACATGAGTCAACATTGTACTATATTAGTCACGGTAAACACACAACGGTATGCTATTGCGCATCTGTGACGTCATTTCGAAACGAAAACTGCAGCACTTGTTTTCAAACATGCGAGTTTATTATATTGCGTTTAGCGGCGTCCGCGAAAATCACAATCGCAATTTGCATCAAACCTATTACGTTCTAAGAATTCGCGCTATATTTCGTCTCGAAATGACGTCATGCGTCGGGAGTGACTGATTTCGGTCGGCTTCGTAGCAGGGCATGATATTAGTCAAATGAGAATTACATTCATATGCATATAAAACAAATTGATTTCTACTACACTTCCTTATTCAATACCGCATGTCGATTTTGTCAAATGTAGGTACTACGAGTGTTTACTATCCTTATTTAATTCACTGTTTTATATGAGAAGACAGTATAAACAAATTGGATAGCCTAGATTCATAAATTAATGATGTAGCAGTAAACACTCCGGGCGAGAACAGTATGTAGATTAATTATAAGCTTAATTATTGTTTAAGCTTCCACGAGTTGTATTATAAATATGATTCATTTCTGGATCTTCTCGTGTAGGTATATTTTACAATTCTTCAACGTTTCGAGAACTACTTTGTTCTCAATGACAATTATCTTGATAAAGAGAACAAAGTAGTTCCCGAAACGTTGAAGAATTGTAAAATATACCTACACGAGAAGATCCAGAAATGAATCATATTTTTAATTACCTATAGCCTTATATGTAAATATAAAGAAAATAAACATTTAGGTACCTGGGACTTTGTGTCGATTGAATTAACGCAAGCACCCGATTGGCAATTCCAAAATCGAATGTGTCTATCTGCAGTTCCACCTCCACTAGCCAAAATATGAGGTTGCCATGGGCACCATGCTAGTGCCTTTACAGCGGCTTGATGGGAAGTTAAAGTATACAGTGGTTGTGGTTGTGAATAATGATGTCCACTAGCAGTAGCCCAAATATTTAAAACATTATCATTTCCGCCACTTGCTAAATATTTCCCATCTGTCGACCATTTTAGACCACATACTTCTTGAGTATGGTTACTAACCGTTAAAATATTGTGATTTCTTTCACGAACATCATGGTGTATAATCTGGCCACTTCTACACCCAGTACTGAGTATATAGGAATTCCACGCCAAAGAACCAACTCTAGCTGAATGACCGTCCATAATTCGTAAACGTTTAATTTGGGCACAATCCCATAATTCCACCGTACCCATAGATGTCCCAACAGCTAAATAGTCACCTTCCTGAATCCACGATACCGAGGAAACGTACTCGTTACCGTTTAATTCTAACAGTTGGTCAATTTTTCCTGTACCAGCATTCCATAAATATATAGAAGGTCCTAAAGCTACCGCAAGCATATTATTTGTGTTCCAGTCCACAAGGTTGAGGTAATAATCATCTATTATATCTGGAGCATCTAAAATACGATCGGGGGCTTGTGGAATGTAACGATTATTGCTTTTTGTTGAAGCCGGAGTTTTGGTTTGTGTATAGATAACACGCATCGGGTTTTGAAAACCTTCTGGTGCAGCTGGTGCTTTGTTTTGATAGGAGAGTATTCTTTGATTATTCATATCACCGCCATGTAAATTTTCGTACATTACACGCTGAATCTCTTTTGATGTTGGACTTAAATTTTCCATTTCTGAAGATTGATATAATCTAAAATTGCCTAGTTCAAAGTTTGTTGCACTTCGTGATGGAATGAAACGGTCGCCACCACCAGGTGTTTTAGCACCTTTATTTGGAGTCGGAGTAGCTGATCGACTTGCTTTAGGAGTTTTCAATGGAGTTTTTTTAGCTCGCACTATATCACTATCAATACATTTGCTAGGAGTTTTAGTACTCGCGTTTAACGATGAAAACGATTTTTGTTTGGACGAATTTAAAGAACAGTTAACGCTAGATGAATTTTCCATACCTTTTTTCTGCCATCTAGGTACTGGACCTTTTGTCAAAGGGCCGTCAAGAGTTAATAAACTGTTCATTTCATTAGCAAATCTAAACTGGGACATTATAATCACTATTATAAAACAATAAGAGATTTGATAAGACAAATAATAAAATAAATAAGACACGACCGTTAAAGTTTAAACTCAAATATTATAAATTACAATTTTTGTCGATTTCGGTTGGCAGAACAGTATTATGTATAGGTTACTTCAATATAAAAGCGCTTTAACTTAAACTTAAAATAATTAAAGCATAGACGAGTGGAAAAATTAGATAACGATTAGGCAATAAAATTTAATGGTCCAACTAACATCGCTTTAATTTCACAAGATTCAACTAAAATGTTTCAACTCATGAAAACTTATAAATCTCGACACTTTTGTATCAATCTGGTCTGATGGTGCCGATGGTGGTGTAACCGAGAACCTCGCCACCAGAGCAGGCGTGAGACACAGACAAGGCTGTCTCATAAGCCCCCTTCTTTTCACCTTTTACCTCAATGATCTGGCTGGAGGATGTACTTGTGGGTCTATGTGGGGACAACTTTTTGCCCCTCGCCTCCAACCCAGTTTCCCATCAGCATTTCACATGGTTTGTGCAGACTGTTCAAGTATAATTGGGGTGTCCCTGTTGAATGTAAAAAGTCGGTGTTTCAGGCTGTTCAGCGGGCGATCGTGTGCTATGGGGCTCACATCATTATAGAACTTTATGGACTGCCGATGACTTGTCCAACCTACGCTCTGTATAACGAGACTGGGTGCGAGTTGCTCTTTTTCACATCTTGGTTCAGAGCAGAAACTATCTGCTGAAAGTGAAAGACATATCTAACTACGGCTATCCCAAAATATTGTTGAGGCAATTAGTTGAGAAAAGAGAGAAAGAGAAAGAATGCTTGAAGGGAGAAATAGCGCACATCATCTGTGTATTATAAACCTGATGACGGCATGGTACGAACTTATTAAGCTGTATTTATAGTGTCGGTATCGGTAAGCAGTAAGCAAAAAGAAATAAGCGGTAAGGAAATGAACTTATGGATAACCTGTATACAGGGTTGGGGAAAACTAGATTTTTATTAAAAAAATCAAAAATCATTGATTTATTTAAAAAATCGCGATTTTTTTGATTTTAATTAATTAATTTGTTTTTAACTAATATTAATAATTGTTTAATGAAATCACCTCATCTATATAATTTTTATCGTCAACTATCCGTAATTCAATTTATTACACTATAAATATTTGCAAAAACTTCTTGCTAGAAAGTTCTTGTCGCAACTTGACAATACATTAAACTAGTATTTGTGTTTAAATTTTACAATGAAAATGCAAAAACCTGAAATTTATGTCTTATATGTGCACCTACTTACGTTTTTATTTTCATAGGTGTTGTATTATACTGTTATTTTTTTAAGAATATTTTTACTATAGTTTTGTACTAATGAATAAAAAGTTAGTTTGATTTAAATCATGATTTTAATTTAAAAAACCCAACCCTGTCTGTATATCATTCATAGTAGAAATAAGCGCTAAGCAGTAAGCAGTAAGAAATAAGGAATTGGTTCAATTTTATTTCTTACCGTTACCACAGCATAATAATATATTATATATTACGCTGTGCCCTGTGCCGTTACTGAATCGGGAACATTCGTGTACAGCTGGTGAGCTTACCAGCTAAGAAAAGACAGATGACATCAATATAAATCAGGTGTTAAAGAAATATTTGAGTGAAATATATACTTATTCAAGAATCGATGGGAAAATATTATGTCAAGCTGATTTTAATTTTACAATCGTACCTTAGGTAACCTAAGAATCGTACCATAAACACAGTAATAATTTAAATTAAACTCGCAATGCGCATGCCTACTCTGTTACCGTTAAAGAACTATAAATGCGTTTTTATTTCTTACCGCTTATTGCTTATTTCTTATTGCTTACCGATACCGACACTATAAATCCCAGCTTTATGGAATACAATTTTTGAGTTTATTTGTCTTTTAATTTATTATTTATGTACAAGGCTTGTTTTTATTTTACTTATATGTATATCATGATTATATATAGGTACATTATAAATATTATAAATGCTATGTATGTTGTATCTCTTGTATATACATGTTGCCCTCCTACAACACGGTATCTGCTAGCACGAATTCGCTCTAACACAATTAGAAATTTGCGCTAAACTCGTCTATAACACGGTACCGCTGTAAGACGAGCAGCAGCATAAATACATTATATGTACACAGGGCTGGGCAAAATACAGGTACTAACGTATTTCAAATACAAATTACGAAATATTCCTAGAAATGTATTTGAAATACAAAATACGAGATACTTTTATATTATTGTTAAAAATACAAAATACAAATACAATATTTGAAATACAAAAATACAAAAATACCTATACGTATACGGGGTGTTTTTTTTGGGAGATTTAGTTAGACGTTGCTAGGAAAGTTTTATAGGTAGGTTCTTGAAAATGTGTACTTAGAAGTCACTCTGAACCTATGGTTAACATATTGCGGTGGGCAAAATACAATACATTAATGTATTTCAAATGCAAAATTCAAAATACTCATAAGATAGTATTTGAAATACAAAATACAAAATACTTTAGGGAAAAACCGTCAAATACAAAATACAAGATACAAATGTATTTCAAATACTGTATTTTCAATACAAGTATTTTGTGACTGCCCACCCCTGTAATGTACATATAATCATAGTTTTGTAAATAATTAATCAAAATAAAGATACTTTCAGTTCAGCTCACAGCTCAGTTCGTGGTTCGGTTCAAGCACAGTATACGTCTTACGAATGACGTATACTGTGGTTCAAGGTTCAAAGTTACTGATTTAAAACTGTGATCTTTTTGTAAGAATTTTCGGAATTATCTTATATAAATATAGTTTTTCCCTCCCTAACACTTTTTAAAGTATTTTTCAAAAGAATTCTTTACTCTTTCGTTGAAAGTAAAATTGAATGAGAATAGTTGAAACACTTTGTACATTACACCTATTTAGGGGAATTACTTGTCGTTCAGTTGATAACATTATTCACACAAGTACTGTTACTTATATTTTTTTGGGGTTATTTCAATAATCACAAAATTCAAACATTTGTGTTTTTATATAAAAATAGTATTAAAACTGTGATATTATACAATAAGCTTCTTATTTATTATTTCCAAACATGTTTTTAGTAAGAATTTTTAATATCGATTTTTACATGAGTGCTCCAATTGAAGGAATTGATCCTTTACACTCAGACTTTCGAGGAACAACCATAAAGAGTGTACCTATTATTCGTATCTTCGGATCTTCTGAAGTAGGTAGGTGCATAGCATTTTCTTGGATATTGCATACTACTGTAATGAATTTGTTAGGACTGAAAACTTGTCTACATATACATGGTGTCTTTCCATATCTATACATTCCATTTGATGGTTCAGAAGATGCAGATTCTGTAATTTATCAAATAGCAAATAAATTGGATCAAGCAATCAACATTTCATTCGGCCATGCATCTTCCACTAGCCAGCATGTGTATAAAATTATATTGGTGTCCGGAAAGTAAGTACCTACTTACATTATAGGCAATAAAGACCAGTGTGCAGATACCTACAGAAAACCGCCAAAAACCAATTTTGTTAAATATTTCGGGCGAAGTTTCTAAATTAATTCATATTTGTATTCAATTGGAGAATACTAACCAGTATCAATTCTGCTGAAACTTGGTGTGGGCATAGAACCACCCTAGAAATGAACATCTGCAAAATTTCATGTCATAACATCAAGTATTTTGGAAACTGTGGCTTTCCATTCGGAGGGCTTCTCAATACATCCGCGATAGAATGGAACAAAACCCAATTTTTGACTCATTATTACTACAAGGCAAAAGCACGTAGGACTCTTACTGCCACTTTTGGTACTGAACCTGGAAAACGTAAAGAAAGAGGTAAAATTTTCTTCAGGAGCCAGCAACAAGGGTCAAAGTGCCTTATAAAATCTGCAGAGGATGCGGAGTAAATTTTAGGACCAGAGATCTCATGAATAATGAATACAGAAAAGCAGCTACTTTACAAATTTGTTAACTGTGTCTGAGACAGTACCATACCATTATTATCTTCATTCAGAGCAATTATGTTGGTTTCTATTAGAGCATAAACATGGTGCCAAACACAAAGTTGCCAAAAGTGAGCAATGTCCAGACTGAAATAAGAGACATCATTTCAGAGATGATTTTTTCTGCCACCACTGGAAAGAGCACCAGTTTGGTTACTAAATTCAATAAGTCTGTCTGTGTGTCCGTTGCACGGTTCCTGTTGTGCTACCATATAAATGTATATGAATTTTATATAAATTTTCACGCTGATTGCAAATATGCAATTCACTTGAGGTCAAAGGTCAAATATAGATTTATGCATATCTCGTTAACACTTTCGCTGCGATTTTTTATGACTGGTTATACCCCCGGAGCGGCAATAATTGAAGGCCCCTGCATATTTTCCGCCATCTTAATGACAAATATTAAAAAAAAACGAAAACGGCGAGTAAAAATTAAAATTACAAGTCCTTTCGTAGACGCTGACCAAAAAACATGCAGTTACAATCAGTGCCAAGTTCATACAGTCGATTTGAATAGCAATACTTTGGTGGCTCCTATCGGAGTCGTGAGCACATAGGTAAAGACGGGCGTGTCTCCGATCGGAGACATGCGCAGCGAAAGTGTTAAGGTAACAGATAGACAAGTGGTACCAAAGGCTTTATTGTTAAGAGTGTTGAGATGAATAAATTTGCTGTTGAACACATTTTGATATATCAAACCAGTATTGATATAATTGATTTTAAAATTTTACTGTTACCATAACTCTCAAACCGTAGTAGATAGACAAGTGATGTAAGAGGCTTATACACTGTATTAAGCTAGGCAACTTTGCTATTGCTATTTTCGTTCTTGACTCGAATGCAATCGATTGGCGAAAACAGCATTTCGATAACTTTAATAGTTTCTGAGTATAGAGCGTTGCAGTCATTTTTTAACAATTATTTTTTAACATTTTTCTCAAATATACGTATAGTACAATATTTATATTGCTGAATTCAGAAAAAATACTCTTTCAAACTACATTAAAAAACTGCAACTTTATCTTATAAAAAAAATGAGTGCCGCCATTTTACTTATGTATAATATTAGCATTTTCGTCCTTGGCTCAAATGCAATCGATTGGCGAAAATCGCATTTCGATAACTTTAATAGTTTTTGAGTATAGAGCGTGGCAAGAAAATGTGCACGGACAGACTACAGACGGAAATTTTTACTTCCCGAGTACGAAGTAAAAGGGAAGTATTGTATTAGTGTTCCAAAAAAAAAATTGGCATATGCAATTTTTTACATATTTTTGCGTTTCTGAATACGTAGATTCAAAAAATGAAAAAAATTCTGTTTGTCGTCTGTAGTCTGTCCGTACACATTTTCTTGCAACGCTCTATACTCAGAAACTATTATAGTTATCGAAATGCGGTTTTCGCGAATCAATTGCATTTGGGGCAAGGACGAAAATGCTGATATTACCTTTGATGACGTCACTTCCAGTATAATCTAAAATGGCGGCATTCATTCTTTTTAAAGAAAAAGTTGCAGTTCTTTGGTACGAAGGAAGTCTCGTGACAATACATGCCAGAATTTTTTGTTTCATTTTTTGAATCTGCATATTCAAAAACGAAAAGATGTAAAAATTTGCGTAGGTAAATTTTTTTTGGGAACTAATACAACACATACTTCCCTTTTACTTTGTACTCAGGTTTGAAGTAAAAATTTACTCTTGCCAGTGGTGGCGAAAAGAATAATCTCTGAAATGATGTATGTAAGTGACTATTTGATTTTGTACATTGATCATTCTTGGCAACTTGGTGTTTGGCACCATGTTTATGCTCCAATAGAAACCAAGATAAGTGGCTCTGAGTGAAGATAATAAGGCATTGTACTGTCTCAGGCACAATTAAGTAATAAATTTGTGAGGTGGCAGTTTTCCTTTACTCGTTTTTCATGAGATACTGTCTCAAAAGTAGTTAAGTACCCTAAACTTTACTCAGTATCCTCAGCAGATTTTATAAGGCACTTTGACTCTTGCTGCTGGGGTGAGTCAAAAATTGGGTTTTGCTCCATTTTTTCGCAGATGCATTGAGAAGCCCTCCAAATGGAAGGTCGCAGCTTCCAAAATACTTGATGTTATGACATGACATTTTGCAGATGTTTATTTCCAGGGTGGTTCTATGCACACGAAGTTTCCGCAAAATTGAAGCTGGTGAGTGTGGACCCTCAGACCACTTGAGATGGAATAACCCACTTGATCATTTTAGTGAAGCCTTTGTGATTGGGATTGTATCAGGTGGTCTGGCGATCATTATATCTTGATTCAATCACCTTCATTCGCAAATCAATTCAAAATAATCCTGTAGGCATATATGTAGTTAGGTAAGTAGTTGATTAAAACTGAGAATGCGTGACATTTGTATACCTTTATTTTTAAATAGGTTCAGTTCAGTTTACTCTCTCATCACTTGTTGATATACATTTCTCTCCCTATTGTTACTTTGATGTAAAATTTAATATGTAATCTTAAAAAGGTATATTAGGAATTTATATAATAATCATAAACAATGTACTATTTTGAAAGTGTTTGAAAAGCCAGTTAAATATTGTCTCACAGGGGGGCGGGGGGATTTAATAGATTATGATTATATGGTAAACATCCATTCTTTACTGAAGATAGTTATTTTTAACAGAAAAACTACATTATATTTTTTCTATTTCGCGACGGTTATAGCTTTATACCCGTACTGAAAACGATACAGAAAGAAGCTCTGTTTCCGTACTGTTACAGGGATTTAATTTTTTTGTAAGTTTTCAAGACTAACTGTCAGCCAAACCCATTGAAGTGCACGCTTTACGCAACTGGAAGGGATACGACCTATTCCAATGCATTGTAGGCGTTGAAGCCAGAAGACAGATGCGGAGTAGGTACCTTCTGTCGTTTTCTAGCTTGTTGTGGTAGTACAGCAGACGTAACTGCCAACGTATTTTATTTTATTTCTCGTGCTACGGCGTTGAGTATGACTTTGCGTGCGAAAGAAAGAGATAGAGATACCCATTCGTTGAGGGTTGCCTAACTTACCTGTGGCTTCAGTGGCACTTATTAGCGTTACCTTTCCAGTTGCGTGTAGCGTACGGTTCAATGACCAAACCATTAGGTGTTTTCTTTTTGCACGTTGTGGTAGACTTAAGTCAGCTCTGTCAATAGCACACCATTCGTTTTATAAAAGTAATTTGACTCAGTTCTCAATAACCCTATTCGTTTTAAAAGCTTTATTCAAGTTTTATATTAACTTGAGGCAGAAATGTCTTCTGACGCAAGGCACTTCAATTACGTGATTATTGTGACTTTACCTAACCCTGTGGCGGTGCAAAAAGAAAACACCTATAGTAGAATTGCCGAACAGATGGAAACAGGCTCCTCCCACAAATGCGTTTGTAATAGGTTAATTCAAAATACGCGGGAAAATTACATTGAAAGTCTGATGCACTTCCCCAAATTTAGTTTCTGTCACAAAACAAGTTTTGTGGTTTCTGTTAAAATACCTAACAACTAACAAAATAAAATTGTAGGTTAAGTAATAGGTATATTATGATGGATCTTTCGCCACCAAAAAAACGTATATCGAAACATTTATCAGTATCTGATAAAGTGTATGTAAATCTGACTTAACATAATTCAGCTCCTTTTTGTAGTAGGAGGAGCCTGTTTCCATCTGTTCGGCAATTCTACTATAATAGGTTACAAAGCCAATGATTTGGTATACTCAGAATTCTGAATAATTAGTAAATTACCTTGTTTCAGACCCTTTTATGGTTATCATCCTCGAGATCATCTGTTTTTGAAGATATATTTTTATAATCCTTTAATAATGAAGAAAGCATGTAATTTATTACAAAATGGTAATGTTTTTGGAAAAGTGTATCAGTTACACGAGGCACATGTGCCTTTTATTCTCCAATTCATGATAGATTATAATTTGCATGGAATGAATTTTATATCACTGTCACAAGTTCGATATCGTAGTAATCCTGATATTCCACAAGATGATATTCCAACAGAATTGTTGTTACCACCTACGATCGCAAAGCGCAGTATATCGCAAATAGAAGCAGATGGATTAGCAGACAATATAGTCAATAGACTTGAAATAACATCAAATAACACATGTAAAAATCCTGGAATTGAATCGCTGTGGGAAGATGAGAAGCAAAGGCGACGTCACCAAAATGAAAGTTCACAATTGTCTCCTTGTATTTCACAAAACAGGACGACTGTTCCTCCTACCGATTCACATAATCTATATAAAACAAGTTTACACGATCAGTTATTTTCAGAAAATGGGAAAAATTTTAAAACTTATAAGGATTTAACACTGTACCCTGTAGAAGCACCCAAATCTCATAAGATTATTAATGCCTCTTCTATAGAATGTCATTTGTCAAATTCAGACATGCAATCGTCCAGCTCATTGGTGGTTTCTAGTCAAAACTCAAATGAATATAGCTTTTTAGACAATACAGGATTAGATAGCTTTAATGATACCCAGTCTAATAATTTATTAAATATATTACACGATTTGGTAGAAGAGATAGACAATGATGTAGAAGAAGACAGTATCTTGTCTCAAACCATTAAACCATCTCCTGAAAGTGATGATGAAAATGAACATGATATGGTTATGCCTTTAGTGACAACACCATTTAAAAGTTTGGAAAGTAGTGATGGCATCAAAGTTTCTTCAACAGTGCAAGTTCATAAACATGTGTCATTTGAAGGTAAGATTTATCATTTTCAATTGATTTATAAAAAATCATCTTAAATTTAAATATGCCGGTTTGTGCTATATTTAATCTTGGGTTCTTGTTATAATTACATTCAAAGAAAGTTATCAAGTTTGTCCATTTTATTTATTTTAATTGTGAATATGAAATGATTTTCGTTTAGAGATTTGATGAGATAGGTACACGAAGTGTAGTTTGAATGTTATAGATGGTACCTATAATTTGGGATGGTACTAGCGGATGTTATATAATATACCGGGTGTTGATCAGGGCCGCTCGGTAATAGCATTTTACATGTAAAATCTTGTCTATGCAATTTCCTGCTCCTCTAATTGTTTTAGGGCCAAAACGTAAGAGTACAAAAGTCTTCAAAACTAAAAATGCTATCTGAATGGTATGTTTTCTCTGACCAAAATTCTACTGTAAGAAAGAAAATGAAGAATTAAATGTTGAATTAGAATTTGCAAAAATCACATTGCCATAACGGCGGTCTTTTTGAGCATTTACTTTGATCTTAAAAATCCCCGTTAATGTGCTCGAATTAGCTTTTTATTGTTATTTTCTTTGATTCTTATTATTTTGATTTCATTGTTATTACTTTTTATTATTATGTATTTAAATTAAATTCTACTTTATAAATTATTAAGTATTAATTAAGTTTAAATTTATTAAATTCACTGTTTACTTTGTACCTCCAGTAATAATGATAACGTCAAGATTTAGTACAGGAGATAATAATAATAATATTTTTTATTGAGAGCAAACTATTAAATTGCATAAGATTGTTCAAAATACGTTAAAACTGCACACTTTTTCTCAAAAGGAGCGAGTTCAAGTGTCTACAAATTACATATATGCAAAAAATGGGTGATACCTCACACTAATTCCCACAAAGACCGGATTTGATTTTTTTAGTTCGTTGTTGGTATCTTTTTGATATACTTACTAAAAGTCTAAAAAAATCTAACTATGCAAAACATAAATATAAAAATAAATATTTTCATACTTATTATTCCTTACCTTAAAGAATGAAGCATTATTTCTGGGTCTAAAAATAGATTTTAACCTAAATTGGAGACCACATATTCATTATATCGCCAAAAAAATTGGAAAATTCAACTATGCCTTGAAGGTCATTTCTACATCTGTAAATAGAACCGCTAGCGCTAGTTTAACAGCATACTATGCATGTGTGCATTCATACCTATCATATGGAACCATTCTGTGGGGTAATTCCGTAGAAGCTTGTAGGATTTTTAAAATCCAGAAGTCTTGCGTTCGTAGCTTCATCTGAAAAAAAGAGATAGTTGTAAAGATGTATTTAAACAAAATAAGATATTTACCGTGCCATCTATATTTGTGCTAGAATGTGCATGTTTTGTTAAAAAGAATTATGAATTATTTGCAAACAAAGAATTAAAACATAAGCATGATACAAGAGGAGCATCGCATAAATATCTTTGTCCTCCGCTCATTCAGTTAACGAAAGTACAAAAAGGTGTAGTCATCACTTGTATACAAATATTTAACTTCTTACCTGAAAATGTCAAAGAATTGTCTCCTCAGTCCTTTAGACGAAAATTGAAAGAAATATTGTATCAAAAGGTACACATTTTATCATAATGTATAACAGAACCAAATATATTATTATTATTGTTTATTAACCCTTATCCGGGCAAGGGGGGCCTAGTAGGCCCGAACAAGAGTTCAAACTTAAATATTTCTATTAATAAATGGAATTTGAGTCAATGCCTTCTAGAATTCTTCCAAAATTGTATTTACTAATTATTCATCAAGAAATTATGGAATTTATTTTCTGCATATTGATTTTATGAGCATTTTTCAATTAAAGTCTCATTACCGGGCAAGCGGCGGGCTTAATTGTTTAACGAAATATCATTGCTTTTAAAAATTATATTTATCTAATGATGTATCTACATAATTACTCCGTCATTTGTCTAAAGGTATTTAGAGAAATTATTGGTTTTTACAGTAAAGAAAACTTTCCCACCACTCCTGAATGGGTAAAAGCAATATACAGATACGACGGGCCTAACAGGCCCGAACTGCCCAGTAACGTTTGAAAATTATCTTGCCCGGACAAGGGTTAAAAAAGTTTTAGGTGTTCAAATTGCGGGTATAGTCGGCTATTATGAGGGGCTGATTAAATTGGAAGATTCCTTTTTTATATAATCGATATATTTCGGTTGTTGGCATATCGATTATATAAAAAAGGAATCTTCCAATTTAATCAACCCCTCATAATAGCCGACTATACCCGCAATTTGAACACCTAAAACTTTTTTAATCCTGACTATTACGGTGGTAATAACTTAACCTATTATTATTTATGTGTATTGTATCCTTTTATCTACTATTCAATAATAATTTGGTTTTTAATGCTGTGTACATCAGTCATTTTAATACTTAACGCCTATTGACCATAGGAGAATTTCCATCTAGATTCTTCCTATTACCCAACAGTACTTTCGTGTGGAACATGAAGTAGGTGATAATGTGTAAAAATATTTATATTCTATTTTATGATTGTACAACACGCTTTTTCTCGGAATCCCATGCCCTAATTGATGTATCTCTTCTCTAAATTCTTTATGTTGTTCTTGTCTGATACACATTTGTAATGTTTCATCGATATCTTTCGTTGTTGTAGAATTTTTTCCGAAAACTTTTTTCCCCGATTACACAGGTTTTTTAAAATTTTTGATGTTTTTCAAGATGGCGGCCAAAAAGCGCATTTTACATATAGTAGTAATCACGAGAGCTCGAGTATGACTCATCGCTTAAAAGCATATGAATGAAATAATAGGAAACGTATGTCGCATAGTTCTTTTTAATAAAATAACATAACCTATAATATTAATCATGACATTTATGACATTCATTCGTAAAACGCCGTGACTGGAGGCACGCTAACGTGCCGATAAATGGGTACGTTAGAGGCACGTAAAACGTCATTATTCTGCGTGACGTCATAAATAAACGTGTCTGCATAACTGTTGAATGCAGGCACGTTAACTTTACGCTTGTATTACATAAGATGGTGTACTGATTGTCTACCAGACTGATCTGTTTATATTAATATATTTGAGGCAATTGATACTCATTTGTTTAGAATTAAAATGTAGTAGGTATATCTGATTATCTTTTGAATAATATCAATTTTGTTTAAAGTTGATATTTTGACCTGTGGTGTATTATTTATTTATTATCGGCATTATGTTTCTTTGGATATATAATAAAATTTGCAAACGTTCATGGGATAAATTTTTATTCAAGAACTAAAGATGTATAAGGTATAAAAAGTCTAAAAAATACTTATAATAAAAAATAATAACAGCTTATTCTTTTAAACAAATCAATTCTTACATAAATATGAGGTTTTAGTGTTTCATATATCAAAACTCTCAAATTTAAGAACTTTGATACTTATACAAGGAACATTTTGATGCATTACAGGAAGAAATAATTTTTTTGTTTATGTGATGGCCACATACCGATACCTATTATATTATACCTATGCTTAATTATACCTACACATTATCCATGATTTGATTATGTATAAATGCAATTACTGCTTCAGGCTTCCAGGGCAGTGCCCTAGCGTGAAATGGGAATTTAACATTCAATCCTATAGTTTTATAAAGCAGAAAAAGATATAAACAGCTTGTGGTTCGTTTAACCCTTATTTATTTCCTTTGGCTTTGAACATACAACATAAGTTACTCTTTTATTTGTATATGCAAGAAACGGTAAGGGTCAGGGAAGGGTAAGGTTAACGTGCCTGCAAAGTGCAATCTGCATCAACAGTTGCTATGCAGACTCGTTCATTTATGACGTCACGCATAATGACGTTTTACGTGCCTCTAACGTATTCATTTACCGGCACGTTAGCGTGCCTCCAGTCACGGCGTTCTTAAAATAGTGCAAAATTTGAGGTTCAGGTTATGTTTTGTGTTCGAGTTTGCTACACCTAAAAGTCTTTACTATAATGTACGAAACACGTAGGTTCGAACAAAATGAGAGTAATTTGAAAACGACTGACGAAGAGAAGACACAAAATAAACGTTGCATCATAATTTTATTATTACGATACAAAATAAGTGTTTTACTTCATAAAATATACGTCACATCAAAAGCAAATACTCTTTGGTACAAAGTCAACACGAATTTTGAGTCTGGGTTCTGTATGTCTGATTTTGATTTCTTATGCCTAACTAATGAAATAAAAGCTAGTTTTATCTAAAAAAGCTACAAGAACGAAATTTCAAATTTTAAGGAAATTCCCTTTTTATAAATTCAGTTAGGTATACCCTGTTCAAGTCACCAGCCGTTGCACGTCATAGCTTAAAACTTACTAAATCAATGACGTGTAATCAGCGTTGTCAAATGTACGTGTTGTCAGACTGACGTTTTTAGGTTAGGAACAAATAGATACTGTATACCTATGTAATAATAAAATACAACAACTAATGTAGACATAAACAAAATAAGAGTACTGATAAGTACTGTTTTTAGTAAGGCAATTTTTAAAAAAATAGCTTAAGGGCGTACCGGTGAATTTAACAAAGTAAACAAAACTTGAAGTGACAACATCGAAATATTTTATGAGTTTATATTCGTACTACGTTTTAAGTTGTAAGTACAAACTGCAAAGTCTGCGACAAGGATAAAATATGGTCGCTAACCCTACACGATTAATGACTTTTAATACCAACTGTACTTACGATGACATTTTGGCTTTAATGCAAATTTTATTAAAGTTGGTTAGTAAATTATAATTATAGTATTGGTACACGAATAATGACGTGCAACGGCTGGTCACTTGAACAGGGTATACTTACGTATAAAAATAAAACAAAACTTTAATCTGTATATTTACACTACTTTTAATTATTTACTAGTAAGCGACATTGAATAAAGAATAGTCTTTATTCAATGAGTAAGCGACATCTTAAACCACTAACTAATATAGGTAATAGGAACTGTTTTTATAAATAATGTCTACTTTTAATAATATATCAGAATAAAGTCGAAAAAAACAATGCGCAAATTTTAGGTGACGTTTTGAACAGCTGATGATTAAGTACATAATATATGGTTTTAAAACGGACACACGTTCCATTGAAAGCATGGGTAGACATATTTATTATTTGTTGTTTCTTTTCTATAAATACTATTCTTCAAAGTGTAACAGAGATAGATAAATGTTATTGGTTAATTCTTGTTGCTTACTTAGATGAGTCATACTCGAGCTCTCGTAATTACTACTATAGTTAGATTTTTCTAGACTTTTAGTATATCAAAAAGATACCAACAACAAACTAAAAAAATCATTCCCCGTCTTTGTGGGAATTAGTATGACCCTAAAACCTATTCCTCCTGTACTAATTCTACACTTTTTCATAACACAATGGAGAAGTTTCATGATGTTAATAATACTATATTTAACCAATTAACATTAAAATATAGATCAAAACTAATATACCAGTACAAAAATTTTTAAAATCCGTCAATAAATGACTGAGAAATAAGTTATTAAAGTTAGCGCGGAACAACAGTAGTGTGACGTCATTTTACCTAATCGAGTTAATTAGAGGCAATACATTATTTGTATTTTAGGAGGATTTTTTAGCATCAGTCATCTTGTAATCAACAAAACACGCATGACAGGCGCAACTGAGTGCACCCCAATAACCGTACACGTATGTACTAAGCGAATACGAACAGGTAAAGTGACCTCACACGCTGGATCAAGATACAAAATTATTCTTCACTTTAAAGGCTCGTAACTTTTTCATTTGTAGAGATATTTTAATGATTCTTTCACATTTTTGTTTCATTTTACTTATATTTTCATAATTAATTTATAGCAAAAAGTGGGAAACTTCTCCATTATTATAAAATCATGGCAGTGTGATTTTTGCAAATTCTTATTCAACATTTAATTCTTCATTTTCTTTCTTAGACCCGCCGTACACGAGCCCTGTACAGGGCTAACCAGAGGTAACCTGCGGCTACTTGTAGGTATACTTTCTGGACACTGCAAACTTAACAAGCACATGCACCGCATGGGCCTGGTAGACTCACCATCCTGTAGGGGATGCTACACAGAAGATGAGACGGCGCAACACATATTGTGTGAATGTCCCGTACTTGTCGAATTAAGACGATCCATGTTGGGAGAATCCTGGCCGGACATGGCTAAGATTAGAGCCGCTTCCCCGTCCAGCATCCTCAGGTTCATCTCACGTGTGGGATGGCTTGAGTGACGTTGCGGGGTCGGACGACTCTAATCAGGGAGGCAGCACAAAGGGCCCGAATAGTTGGCCTAGGTGCGCGTTGGTTCTCCCACCCTCCCATCGAAATCCAGAATCCAGAATCCAGAATCCGTACACGAGCCGCATTTTGCAGTCGGACAGACCACACAATTGCGGTCGCCCCATAAGAAACTACAGACGCGTGTTTCGACTGCAGTGAACGCCCGTGTACGTCTGGTGCAGTATTTATTATGGGGGACTGCAGTTCGCCGGAACGCGACCGCAATTGTGTGGTCGGTCCGACTGCAAAATGCGGCTCGTGTATGGCGGGTCTTACAGTAGAATTTTGGTCGGAAAGAACATACCATTAAGGTAGTATTTTTAGTTTTGAAGATTTTTGTACTCTTATGTTTTGGCCTTAAAACAATTAGGGGAGCAGGAAATTGCATAGATAACATTTTACATGTAAAATGCTATTACTGAGCGGTCGGATCAGCACCCGGTATAGAAGTTGCTATGATTACTTATTTTACTTTGACAACTTTAATAATTTATTATATTGATTTCCTTTATTGATTCACAAATTGAATACAACATTTTTATTTGCAGATGATCAATATGCTACCAATGTAGATATTCAGAGGTACGTTGACGTGATTTCTAAAAACATTTCATTTCAATTATTCAAAACTGTTTTTTAAGGCTCT
The DNA here is from genome assembly GCA_036250285.1 of Pyrocoelia pectoralis. Lineage (NCBI taxonomy): Eukaryota > Metazoa > Arthropoda > Insecta > Coleoptera > Lampyridae > Pyrocoelia > Pyrocoelia pectoralis. Next base: position 53,597,020 of record CM070074.1, read on the forward strand.
TGTCATAATTGTGTACCGACAATTTCAATTTCATGCTTTATTTCATTTATTAATTCAACACATTTAGTATCGCTCCATTTTTTTATTTTGTAAATTTGATTCATATAATTGAAATCGCCAAATGTGATTGCTACCAGACCAGATCACATTACACATACTCATAGTACAGTGTACAGTACAACCTCTGTAATCCGACAGATATCGGACCAGGGCACTGCCGGATTACCGAAAACGCCGGATTACTGTAAAATTAATAAAAAAACGAGTAACAGAAACTTTAGCTTTAATGTAGGCTACATTTTATATAAAACATACAAAGGGTTACTGTAACCGGTAATGTAACTTGCGTTACTCCCTTGAAGTGGAAGGCTTGAAATAACTGTCTATTGTTTTTTGTTTTTTACTTTTAAATGAACCTTTAAGGGCTTGTTCTTGTAACCGTTTCAACACTAAGACGTCACGAGCATAGACGCCGCGCCGGTTTCTTCTGCCCACGCAACTGGGCGAATTGGCGACTGGCGACAGGCGTGCGTCTAGCGTGAGTCAGCGCTTGTTCAAAACGCGAGACCGCCGGATTACTGGGAGTGCCGGAGAGCTGAGATACCGGATTACAGAGGTTGTACTGTACTATGGAAAACTGAGTAAAACTGGAAAGGGCGCTAAACATTTAAAAAATGATGCTAAGGTGTATGTTATACATCCTTCCAATGATTTACTATGAAAAGGATGAAATGTAAAACTTACTAATTTTGCCATTACTGTAAAAGACTCCATAATATCCAACAATATGAGTATACTTACACTCATGTAAAATTTTTAGTTCTCAATAATCATCACAGCTTTCCAATCTTTTCTTTTTGGTATAGGAATACTTCAATTCACTTTGTCTGCATATTGTCTATATCTAGCTCTTCGAGATGTGCTGAGCCTTTTTGTAATTGTAATCGCAAATGGAATATCCTTTTTTAGGAAACTGAAAAATCATTGTTTTCTGTCTAGTGTCACTTTATGTGTTCATTACTTACATTGTACTATACAAGTGAAATCATTGTTGATAATTCATTTCGTGAAAAATCTTATATAAAGTTTGATTTTTGAGAAGCGTGTACGTCATAGACATTTTACATAGTTACAATTGTTGTCAACAATATAATAACAATAGTTAACTAAGAAAAATGCATATGACGTACACGCACCTTCTCAAAAATCAAACTATATACATAATAGATCACATGTAGTAAACCAAGGATTAGTGTCGCACATTACCTGATGTAACTTCAGAAAATAGTTGTGTTGGTGCAGCTTCAATTCAGTAATGGTCGATGAAGGCATAATCATTGAATAGATGTAGTAAAGACGTGAAATTTGTATGTAGTATCGTTTGCTATTATAACGTTATGTAATGTATTAATTTAAATATCCATGCATACGGTCATGGGTATTACTATTTGTTTTCTGTATCTATTGAAGTTCTGAGTCGCCGCTTCCCAACATACATCACAAATATACAACGCAAAATAATGTAAACAATGTCATAGCTGTAAGTAATTCCACTTAATGCTGTTATTTCAAAATATCCCAATGCCTTCCAGCACAATGTATCATTAGTCACGGGTTATGGATTTTGGTTCATTAGATATCTATCTTACAGGGTTAGCATAAAAGAATCATCGGATTTTAAAAGGCTGTATTTAAAATAATAATAAACATACATTTTGTCACACGACACACATCTAAGCGGAAGTCTAGTTTAGCCCACATGTGTTAACATCTCCCTATCGATGGTCATAAATGCAGCTGTATTTTAAATACAGCCTTTTAAAATACGATGATTCTTTTATGCCAACCCTGTATTTTGTGCCATAGGCCTTTTCAGAAATTCATCTGGTTGATGAAAATGGTCTTTGTTACAATTGTTGTTTTTGTAGTTATTTAACCAGGTTGACTTTTTGAAAAGGACTTTGTTCCATTATCAATTAGGCTTACTTTATTTGAAAAAATCCCACTATACAGGGTGTCTCACGGTGACCACCCATTAGAATATTTCAGAAACTACTATGATCTGAATTTTGAAAGTTTGGGTAATGGGGTTTTCGGGCATGGCCTCCTCAAGCAAAATAATGGCGTCTACGTAACACTTCCGGTTTTTTCGGAAATGACACCAACTTTCTTATTTTAAATGTAACACCCTATATATTATTCCGATTTTGGATTTAACGTAAAATTTTAGGTGGACTTTCATCAAGTTTTCTTATTCCTAAAATTAACCGTTTCCGAGATATTTAATTTTTTTAATAAAAATTAAAATAAACACTACCTAGCTTAAAACCATGCGAATTGTACAGCAAGAAAGATACAGGAACCATATTCATACGAGAGATAGCTGGACCCATACTGGATCCATACTTTCAAAGTGGCTTAATTGCATACAGGGTGGTGGAAATTTAATGCCGAGTTTAGTTAACTTCAAATCACCATAAATTGGGTTTTTCAAATGGAACACCCTGCATGTTTCGTCGTAATCTGATGCACAATTTCATTCTCTTTCGAACGGTACCATGGTTCCGTATACCTATCTCTTCTAGTTTTTGAGATATCTACTGTTTTTTTGTGCAGTAAACTAAGGTCATTCAATTTCTTGCGAAAACGGCTTAGTAGAACTTCAAAACAAATGACTGTTCTATCACCAGTTATTTGTTGTCAGTCTAGCACCAATAGTGACAGTTGAATTGAATAATATTTATTTTAAAAAATGGAAAACAACACGTATTCAAACGCAGGTAGGTATTCTAAATTTATTATTTATTCATGGAGAATGTAAGATAATAAATATAGCTTGCAGAGTGTTTAATGAGAGACCCTCCTTTACCAGAAGTTTAAGAAGTTAGTTACAAATGTTACCATCATCGGTAAAGACATTAACCTATCAAATATGATCTTAATAATAAAAAATATTGAATAATTAATTAGAAATGTATCAGTGACAAGAACGAGAATAATAATTATGTAATAACAGATAGAACTCCACCCTGCAAGTTCTATTTATTATCTTGTTAAGTTGTTACATTCTCCGTGAATAATAATAGTTAGAATGTCTGCATTTGAATACGTTTGTTGGTTTCCATTTTTGAAATAAATAGTATTCAATTTAACTGTCACTAGTGGTGTTACTGTTAGACTGACAACTAATAACTGGTGATAGAACAGTCGTTTGTTTTGAAGTTCTGCTAAGCCGTTGTCGCAAGAAATTGAATGACCTTAGTTGACTGCACAAAAAAACAATAGATATCTCAAAAACTAGAAGAGATAGGTATAGGGAACCGTGGTACCGTTCGAAAGAGAATGAAATTGTGCATCAGACTACGACGAAACATAACAGGGTGTTCTATTTGAAAAAACCAACTTATGATGATTTGAAGTTAACTAAACTCGGCATTAAATTTCCACCGCCCTGTATGCAATTAAGCCACTTTGAAAGTATGGATGGGAAGCTTAGGGGTCCAGCTATCTCTCGTATGAATATGGTTCCTCTATCTCAGGGGCGTACGCAGGATTTTCGTTCGGGGGGGGGGGTTAAAAACAACATAAAAAGAAGCATTTTTTTTAAATAATAATAATCTAAATAGAGCTTGTTCATTTCCTTGTGGCGAAAACGTTGTATGCGCAGTAGACTAAGTGGGCTGTCCTAAGATACTTACGGGCAACTGAACCCGTTTAAAATCAAGTCTAATGACCAGATTAGAAATGAAGGGCGGAGTTATTAGGTAAACTAACCGCCATATCTGACATTGGTTTCGCCACAAGGAAATGAACAAGCTCTAACAAAGTTAAGATGTCTAGATGAACGCGCAAGACGATTGATTATTTCTTCGGGATGACAGCTGTAACCTCAAAATTAACATTATTATTCTTATTCTTTGTGTTTAGAAACAGTGATTGAGCCTTTAATGAAAATTTCAGGGGGGGGTTTAACCCAAGAACCCCCCCCCCCTTCGGTACGCTCCTGCTGAGTCTATCGTTCTTGCTGTAGAATTAGCATGGCTTTAAGCTATGTAGCGTTTATTTTAATTTTTATTAAAAAAATTAAATATCTCGGAAACGGTTAATTTTAGGAATAAGAAAACTTGTTGAAAGTCCATCTAAAATTTTACGTAGAATCCAAAATCGGAATAATATATAGGGTGTTACATTTAAAATAAGAAAGTTGGTCTCATTTCCGAAAAAACCGGAAGTGTTACGTAGACGCCATTATTTTATTTAAAGAGGCCATGCCCGAAAACTCTATTACCCAAATTTTCAAAATTCAGATCATAGTAGTTTCTGAAATATTCTAATGGGTGGTCACAGTGAGACACGCTGTATATGTTATGTAAGTACCTACCTTAATTTATTGTTATGTATTTTGTAGGAAGGACAACATTCATTCACAGCATAAAAGCAGTACTGTTTTGGTAGAAACTAGTATTAATGACCAACAAGACGTTAATTTACCTGAACAGGTAAAGCGTAAATTAAACTTTATGGAAATGAAAGGTTGTTTAATTAGTTCAACAAGTGCTTCCGACAGTTTAATTAATAAGTGTGATGAAAATACAACAGTTGAAAACAACCAACATGGCTATAAAAAAACAAATGTTCAAAAAGATCTTCTCAACGAGGAAGGCGCACGCTTGAATAATGGTGAGATTTCAGATGCAGGTACTTCTGAAGATGATCATATTGATGCTAATTCTTTATCTTCATTTTTACACCAGTCATTAGGCCACTCAAATGAAAGGAAGCAAAAAGAAGACTTGTATTATATTGCTTCTAATTTAAATACTACTAACTCATCCTTGTCATACAAGCAACTTGAAGACATTCATTCGTCACCTTCAAGTTTATTGCATCCAGCTGATTTATCTGAAAAATTGGAAGTTACTGTTTCAAGCACACATTCATTACATAATTTACAAAAACATTTCAATAAATGTGAACAAGTTTCACACAAACCTGCTTTTACACAAGGCCTAAGTACACTACAGGCTGTTGTTATAGATGAAACTGAATTGCGATTGGAAGTACCAGATTATTATATTTTAATTCCAAAGTTTAATCCACCTTCTAGAGAAGTAGTTAGCAACACACTAAATGATTATGGTATCCCAACACATTCTTATACACGCCCATTTTGTAGTAATTGCGATGATGCCATTAGTGAAGTTGAGGTAGGACATAAGAAATTAAGAATTGCAACATTATGTGATGTTGTAGATTTTGAAAATACAATAGCTACACATGGTTTGCAACAGTTAATGAAAAATAAAATACAAGAATTACATCCACAGCCTGAAATTTTATCAAAGCAGCTATCTAACATGAAACTGTCATTTTGTGACACAAACGAGTGTGTACTGACTACAGTTAAATTACCACCAACACTACAAGATGTTAAATTATGGATTGAACAACAAAATGAAAAAAATGTAAAAGCGTCAAGTACTAAAAAACCTAAACAGAAAGTTCTCATTCCTTACAGTCCAAATGCAGCTAATAGTGATGATTCTTTAATGAGCATATCTCCATTTAGTCCTGTTAATAGTCCAATGGCAGTGGATAAGATTTTTAGTCAAACTCCAAAATCCTCAAATTGCACACCAAAATCAAAAAATTTAAAAAGAAGATCAAGAAAACTTTCAAACAAGCTCTTGGAGAAAAGTAGAAAAATGAAGAAATTCATAGAATTGACTACCACTGTTGACTCTGAATCATCATTAAGGAAGACTTTAGCTCAATCACAACTATTAAATTATCTTTCAAGTTCTGATCATAAGGATTCCTCACATATAACTGGTGTAACACCAGATAATACACATTGTTTTAAGGCTTCTTTAGAAAATCTTCAAAAAGCAAGGGCAGTTACTGTACACCAGTATTTAACAATTTTAGTAATGGAATTACATATTAAAACTCGAACGAATTTGAAACCTGATCCTGAATTTGATTCTATTAGAGCTATTTTTTATGCAGTTTGTGATGACGTTCCCATTGATTGTGAGAACGTTGGTCTGATCGCTGTTGTTTCTGATGTAAATTCGGAGCATTTCAAGCAATCTGTGTATGAAAATAATTTTAACTGTCATATAACATTTGTAGATAATGAATCTAACTTAATTGCAGAGTTTGTTAAGTTAGTTAGAAAATTGGATCCAGATTTAGTTGCTGGTTATGAAATACAGATGCTCTCTTGGGGATACTTAATTGAAAGGGGCAATTTTTTGCATATCAATTTGCATTATCAACTTTCTCGAGCAGAAATAAAATTGTCATCGGTTGTAGATGATGATTCAGCAAATGAGTTGAAGCTGGTTGGAAGGATTGTTTTGAATGTTTGGAGGCTAATGAGACATGAAATAGCTTTACAAAGTTATACTTTTGAAAATATTGTATATCATATATTGCACAAACGTCTTCCATTGTATAGCTTTAAAGATTTATCAAGTTGGTGGGAAGATAGCAAACCCATGTACCGGCATAAAACTGTACATTTTTATTTACGGCGAGTAATGGGTATTGTGGAGTTATTAGATCGCTTGGACTTAATTGGGAGAACAAGTGAATTGGCTCGTCTATTTGGAATTCAGTTTTATGAAGTTTTATCAAGGGGATCACAATTTCGAGTAGAGTCAATGATGCTGAGATTAGCTAAACCACTAAACTATGTTGCTGTTTCTCCAAGTGTTCAGCAAAGGGCGACAATGAGGGCACCAGAATATTTACCTTTGATTTTGGAGCCTGATTCACAGATGTATGTAGACCCAGTTATTGTGTTTGATTTTCAGAGTCTTTATCCTTCTATGATGATAGCATACAATTATTGTTTTTCTACGTGTTTGGGAAGAGTAGAAAATTTAGGGCAAGACACACCATTTGAATTTGGTGCTACTCATTTGAAAGTGTCTCCTAGGCTTCTTAAAAAATTATTTCATAGAGATCTTATAACATATTCGCCATGCGGTGTTGCTTATGTAAAGCCAAAGGTTAGGCAAGGTATCTTGCCTAGAATGTTAACCGAAATCTTGGATACACGATTAATGGTAAAGAAGTCTATGAAACTAAATAAGGAAGACAAATTATTACAACGAGTTCTTCATTCACGTCAACTTGGTCTCAAATTGATAGCAAATGTTACATATGGATATACAGCTGCAAATTTTAGTGGTCGTATGCCTGCAGTTGAGCTTGCCGACAGTGTAGTTAGTAAAGGCAGGGAAACACTAATGAGAGCTATTAAATTAATTGAAAACAACCAGAGGTGGGATGCTAAGGTTATATATGGTGACACTGATTCAATTTTTGTATTGATTGCTGGTAAAAGTAGAGAAGCAGCTTTCAAAATTGGAGAAGAAATTGCAGATGAGGTTACAAACGACAATCCAAGTCCTGTACGACTAAAACTTGAAAAGATATTTCAACCTTGTATTTTGCAGACTAAAAAACGATATGTCGGTTATATGTATGAATCAGTTGACCAAGTAGAACCTGAGTTTTGTGCAAAGGGAATAGAAACTGTTCGTAGAGATGGATGTCCTGCAGTTTCAAAGGTTCGTAAGATATGTCCATTTAGCCCCCCCCCCCCCACCATTACCATTTATTTCTTGCAGCCAACAGATTGTAGCTTGGCTTCTGTCGTTGAGATGTACACTACCAAATGTTTTGAGTGAGAAGCGCACCACATTTTTACTTTGAACACTGCTAATAATACTTCATTTGTTAATGTTGATATTGGATTTCGTCTTTTACAGCATATTATCACAGAATAAAACACTAGTGAAACAGAAGCGACACTCTGCTAAATATGTGTTGCACATTTTCTTATCGCGCGAACTAACAACTCCGCCTTCTGTGGTGTAGAATATAGGGAGCGCATACACATTTCAGCATATGTACCTAGCGGTGCCCGGTGCGTTGAACTCTTTATTGCGAGAATTCTATCGTGATTAGTTTTACGGTGAACCACTTATCACATGCGAAAATTTATGGCAAATATTTTTCGTTTGTGACATTTTTTGATACGATTTCAAATTTAGAAAATAAATGAGAAAAACTACAAATGAGCCCTCTTTTTACTAGCCTAGCCTTGCTAATGCAACAGACAAAGAAGGTTACACTACAATGCGCGTGGCTGCGCCGAGGAGACCGCCTTGTGACGGCAACATAACTTCAAAGGTGCCGACGGAGAGTGTCGGTCCTGTCTCACTAGTGTTTTATTCTGTGATATTATTAAGCTTATCTTAAAAATGTGCATTGCAAGTATGAAATTCTATAATTTCTTTTATGCTGATAAATTATTCAACTTTGTTTGCTACTTTTGATGTAGATTGTACTTTAGGGAGGGATATTTCGATGTGTGTTTATCTTTGATGGTGCTGTGTCTCTATTTATCATGTTTGTATTTCACCGATCAAGCTACAATCTGTTGGATATAATGAGGTTGTAACTAAGTGCTCACTTAACTTAACCTTAAGCACTTAATTCTGAAAATAAACATTTTTAAACTACAGCAGCACTTAAATCCCGAGACTAGATATTTTGGTAATGTGTAAATAAGGCTTAGTCTTTGCTTGTAAGTGACAGTTGTTATAGGTATTAGGTACATGTCTACCAGCAGTAAATTACTACCCATTTTGATGGCGAGTCAAGAATTGCTTAAATGGTGACATTGATTTAATTTTGTATTGGTTGCTGGTAAAAGTTGAGTGGTAGTTTTCAAAAATAGAGAAAAAGTTACCGATAGGGTTACAAATGACAATCCAATTTTTGTGCAGAGAGCAACAGCATTATTTTGAATGTGAGCACCTAATTAACCCTTTGTATTTTAATGTGATTTGCGGAGGTAGGGGTGGGGGTTACCTTCATTGACATTTGTAAGATTATATTTTGATCTCAGTTTTATGGATTATTTGGTATTTCAAGAGAATGAAATAAATTTAATATAATGAGAGAATTGCCTCCCACCAGTCCATTTTCATTTGAGCCAAGACAATCTTGAGGATTGAGGTTTACATAGCATTTTTGACCAATTAAAAACATTATTGAGTAATATACAACGTGCCCAAGATAAGGATGAACAGCATGTGGATCTTGAAAACGGTAAGAGATTCGAAGGTGGTTAAATTAGAAAAAAGTTGTATAATTTAGGACATGTTCACATGTAGTTTGCAAAAGTTCATTATTGTTTATAGTTTCCGAGCTTTAAAACAAAATGCAATTTTTGGGTTTTTCGTTTTTCGTAATTCCTTTATTTTAAAAAATTTTAAAAACCAAAGATACTTCTTCGTTTTCACTTTTTCAATTCTATTAGACGGCGTTTTCAAATTGTTTATTCGACGTTTCGTCTTCCAGAAACAATCATCAACTTTATTTTTTTTATATCGCCGCAACCAACGAAACACCCTGTATTCGATCGTATTTTTTATTATGAATTTAATGATTATTACACATGGAAGCTAATTTTTAAGAAAAATTTCAATAAACACAGTACACCTGTGTCCAGAAAATAACGGCAACCTATTTGAACAGAATTATTTAACTTTAATTAAATAGGTTTAAAAGATTTTGCAGTTGTTAAATTTGTACATAAAAAAATATTGTCAAATACTAAAATTAATTCGAATATTTCTTAAAAATTAGCTTCAAAACCATAATGTGTACATCGTTAAATTCGTAATAAAAAATACTATCGCATACAGGGTGTTTCGTTGGTTGCGGCGATATAAAAAGAAAAGTTGATGATGGTTTCTCGGAGACAAAACGTCAAATAAAAAATTTGAAAACGCCGTCTAATAGAATTCAAAAAGAGACAATGAAGAAGTATCTTTGGTTTTTAAAAATCTTTTAACATAAAGGAAGTAATTACGAAAAGAAAAACCCAAAAATCACATTTTGTTTTAAATCTCGGAAATGATAAACAATAATGAACTTTTGCAAACTACATGTGAAGATGCCCATACAACTTTTCTCTAATTTAACCGCCTTCGTATCTCTTATCATTTTCAAGATCTCCATGCTGTTCATCCTTATCTTGGGCATGTTGTATAAGTAATGAAGTGGCACACTTTGTAATACAATATTTGTGCTTACTTATTTTGTTTTGTAATTGCAGATGTTAGAGAAGTCCCTGAAGTTGTTATTTGAAACATGTGATATATCATTAATACGTAAATATGTGGTGCGGCAGTTTACAAAAATGTTAAGTGGTAGAATTTGTCTGCAAGATGTAATTTTTGCCAAAGAGTACAGAGGTGCTGCTAATTACCGTCCAGGAGCTTGTGTTCCCGTTTTGGAATTAACAAGGTTAGTTATTAATATTAAAAGGTATTTTATTATCTGCTTTACAGGAAATGGCTTGCAGTGGATAGAAGAAGTGAACCTAGATGTGGCGAACGAGTACCATATGTCATTGTAAATGGTCCACCAGGATTACCCTTAATTAAGTTAGTGAGAAGCCCCAGAGAATTATTGGCCGATTCAAGTTTGAAACCAAACATGTTCTATTATATAACACGAGTTATAATACCTCCTTTAAATCGTTGCTTTACTTTACTCGGAGTGGATATCAATAAGTGGTTTGTATTAAAGATCTATGCTTACAGAGGTCAAAAATTGTTGTTACAGGTTTAATAGCATGCCACGCAAACAAATGCAAATTGGATACACATCTCCAGATAGTAAAGACAGAAAAACTGCAATTTCACACTATTTTTCATCAACCGACCGTGTAATATGTGGTCAACAAGCTCAAGAAGGGACTTGTATAGATTGTCAAAATAATCCTCAAGAAGCTCTGGCAACATTGCAGACAAAAATCAGGCTATGGAATCGATCATATCAAGAAGTTAATTTGGTAAGTTATTTCTTACTACAAAAACTCCCACAAGCAAAATATAGTGTAAGTTCTTTTAGATTTGTTTTTCTTGCGATGGACATCCAGATACAAGGCCTTGTGTTTCATTGGATTGTCCTGTTATGTATTATATTAAGAAACTTCATCAAGATATTCAACAAATCCCATATATACTTCATGTTTCATCAAGCAGTTTAAACCTTGAATTTTAATGAAATGGCACTGTTGAACAAAGCAAAGTTGTGGGTAGTATTATATAGTTGGGCGTTGGGCCAATCTTTTCACTTCCCCAATAAATTTACACTCCAAATAATTCTTAAGTTCTTATTCACACAATTACACTTGTGCATTTCCATGCTGCATTTTTAGTTGCAGCATCAAAATGCATGCATTTCTGGGTTCACACTGTAAAAGTTGAAGCATCACAAATGCCAATAGTCAGTTGATGTTTGTTTTGAGTTGGTACTTCCGCTCTGCAACAATAGGTGCTTTTTTTGCACCGCTACAGGGTTAGGTAAAGTCACAATTAATGGAAGAGCAATGTTGTAAATTTAAGTGATACAAATTGGATATGCGCACGGGGTTCCCGATCATGCGCCGTAATAAATTAGAGTTCAAACAAATAAAACAGCTGTTATATAATATTATGTAAAACTGTATTTTAATCATGAACCTCATAACACCCACTGTAAACCCTTCCCCTTGTAACGTCTATAAATCAAATTAATCCACGTGTTCACGAAGACAAACCACGTAAAATTTTCTAACCCAACTTCAATTTATTAGGTAGAGTTCAGTGACTTCAACACATGATGTATTTTCATGGTATTTTCCACTGCGCAAACGCGTAGTCCCCGTAGTTAAACGATTTTCGACCTTATTATTTTCTTCAAATTTGCACACTTTTTCACGCGCATCTCATTTGATTTCAACGGCTTTGCTCTTCCATATATTATTGAGTTCAGTGTGTGTTATTGACAGGGCTGACTTAAGTCAACCACAACGTGCAAAAAGAAAACGCCTATTGTGCACCTCTCAACACCAACATACAGTTATAATTTGTGAAAAATTAAATCTACAGAGATTTTCCCTATGAATTTAAAAATGTGAAAATGTGAACGCATGGGAGTTGTTGCTTGATAAATTGCAGCAGCAAGTGCGAGGTGACACTGCATCTAAAAATGCAGCATGGAAATGCACGAATGCGAGTACCAATTTATGAGGGCAATTAAGGAAAGGAATTTGTTTCAATATCTTGAAAGTGAAATACCTAAAAATATTAAAAGGTTAATATGGTTGTTTATATGAATATCACATATTAAATGAGAAATAAAAGTCTACTGTGTAATGCATATGATCGCTTAAGTACTGCCAACTTAACAAATTGACTTGATAACTCATATAGTTTGTCCCACGAGAGCTCGCGTGTGACTCATACCTAAAAACTATCCGAACGAAATAAATTAAAACGTTTGTCTTAGCTATCTTCTATAGGGCACTTTAATCCTCTAACCTCAAATGTACCACAATATAAATTTAGTGTATTCGTATTTACCTGAACTATTCATGTTAACGGTAAATTTCATCCACCGCGATCGCATTCGGTCTCAAAATATTTGAGTACGTTCATTAGCATAATCTGCGATTGACTTTTTAACGATTTATTGCTAAGCGACATTATAAAGCAAATATAGGTTGACAATAACAATCAATTTGACAGTTAACAGCTGACACTACGATATAAACTCAACGTACGTTTATGTAATTTACAATGCTAATGTTAGAAGATATATTTTTTATATTCGCTCTCTTTTCCATTAGGTACTTGTTGTAAGTATGACAAAGACAACCTAATAATTTGCGTTAATTCACACACCAATAACTAATGAGTCACACTCGAGCTCTCATGGGACAAACTATAATAATATTTCTTGCATTTTAACACATACATGATAGTGATACCAAAAAAACAAATTTATTTTCGTCTGCGGATTATGAGATCGGAATTTAGTTGTAGAACAAACGCCATTTAATTTCACCCATACTTTATTTTTATTTATTAAAAAGTCATTTACAAAGGAACGCATTTACTCTACTCTGCATTGTTTATCTTTTTTCCCCCTTTCAGGGCGAGGTGTTGCTGCTCTCACCCCGGAATCTGCAGTGTTGTCAATGTATACACCAATTCCCCACATTTTAAACTTAACATATAATCCTGAAACTTAATAGGAAGTATTCCTAATTCTACCAACCTGACTTTGTTCTGAGACTACAAATATTAGCACCCATCCTATTTTCATCTAATCTGTATTATCATTTTCATTTGCACTATTTTAACGAGAACCCATTGAGGCTCTTCGCTAGCATAATTTTTAACCATGATCCCCCCCCATAAATATTTAATATATTCTCTTTCCTCTAGACTTTTTTACTCTTTTTCAACATTTAGGTAATGATCAGGTCGCACAGTCTAACCTATTTTTTAACATTCTACATTATATTTTTTACATTCCTGCTTCCCTTCTTCCCTATATTCTGTATTACTTCTAAACAACACCTACTTGCACTATTAACTAGTAACTACTACTACTACATCACTCTGCCCCCTTCTTTTAAACTCAATTTAGCACTCTAATTAGTAATGAATTGCATTAGACAACATCCTATGTTAAAGTTTGAGAGTCGTCAGTCTGTGTAGTAGTCTCCTTAGTGGCATCAAAGTTTAATAATATTAGGGCATTAACAATTTTCGCCTTCATTGTTTGTAATCACTGCTAATTTCTCAACATCCTCTTCTTTCAATTAACTGACATTTATGTTTACACCTTAGCACTCCATAGCAACAACATTGTATATTACTCAATATTAGTACAATTAATTTTCATTGTTACATTAAGAACCAGGAAAACCACTAACAGACAAATGGCAATTTCTATTCAAAAATCATCAAAACCAGAGACAACAGTTCAAACCTGAATCTTTATCTCAAAGACCAGTGTTCCCAAACCATTCTGATCGCGTGACACTCAACAAAATTCTTTGAAATAATTAATTTTAAATAATTTTTTTTTATTGCAACATAATAAAAGGATCTCTGTTCTATATACTTGTCATGTCATACCAATGTATCATATTTTTTGTTGCATATTTTATTTGAAGTAATTTGATTTAAAATCAATTTTGCCTTGTTTAACATGTGCTATGTATAATTATGTTAGCGAAATTGTATTGAATTTTTAATTTGTGCATAATTTTATATTGAATGACCACAGCATCAAGGTCATCGGTATGGCAAAATGAATAATTAATGATGTGAATCTAGAAATATAGATGCTGCTACAACTACAAAAGTGTATTTACATATTGTGATAAATACTGATATTCCTTTACCGTTTTGCATTGCCCTGCAAAGATCCATTTGTATAAGTATAAACTTAGTACCATTCACTTTTCTTATAAGTAAGTTATTAAACTAGTTTACTGGAGTTTATTTGATAAATAACATGTATCTGAAAACAAGTTGCTAATTATAGCTTGTAACCTGTAAATTTGAGGTTACTCTGTGCGAAGTGTCATGCAAACTACTCTCAGACAACTGATGATGGGGTCACAGTATAAAGATAGATCTGTAAAGCATTAAGCTGTGATGGGGTTAAGGAGATCCTTGTCTATTGACTCTTCAACAAAAAAAGTATTTCTATTATTCAGATCTAGTGAAGTAAGTAAACTGTATTGGAGGAAACTTCCAATTTAAATAAAAGCAAATGTGGCCCTCTAATAGTGTCTCCGTACTATTGTCACACTTCAGGGTTCATTACCTAATGCTGTCTTTTAGCTGTACATTGCCGTGATTAGGTCTTATTTCATTATGGAGCAATTGTCTGCTGGCCTAGAACCAGACTTTTACAATCGTAGAACTCTTGTCATTCATGTGTAAATGCTGGGCAGAGTGGATTTCTACGTACAAGGTTGGACCTTAATGGCATGCATGGTACCGTTGATTGATGGTATTGAAAAGACAGGTACTATTACATTAAATTAGGTACTTTACTTTAGCTATGATCAAAATTGGGATTGTGTAAATTGTAAATCCCCTATTGCAACAACCAAAAAGGGAACTTAGAATCAGATCAAAGAAAATTCCTTAAATTTTTATCTTTCAAATGTGTTTACCCTCATCAATGCTGCAGCCATGCAGATATTATTTCAAGGTATAATTACTTTAGACATATGCCGACAAGTGTGGTTTTTACAACTTGGTAGGTACATCATGAAATAGATTGTAGTGCATTATTGTGAATGTCAGGTTATCCCGTACATCCTTCGATTATAAAACTGCACATGCCAAATTGCTCTTAAATTCACCAATTTTTCAAATTTGTAGTCTAATACATTTCCGATCATATTACCATTTATCAGTGGTTCATTCTTTATCATTGAACTATACGCTATACCGTACAGTTCAATGTTCTTTATAGACAAATTAGGTTAAATACCTATTATGTAACTTGATCTGTATTTCTCAAAATTAAATCTGTAGCTTTTTTTGCTCCTCTGTGTTATATACAGATGTACGAGCCCAACGTCAATGAAGTTCGTACCCCTCAATTATATTTCTAAACAAGGACTTTAACTCAGTACAAATAATTATTCTTTATCAAATTAACATAAAACTTTTCACAAAATATAAATTACATATAACAGCAGTTTTAAACACAAAGCAATTTTTTATAATGCCATTTTATAATAACTATAAACTAGAAAACAATTTTATGCGTCCGATTCAGTGAAATTCGTACTTTATAATAATAAGATCACTGAAGTTCGTACCTTCTTCTTAAAATTGTGTTACATCCCTTTTGCTGCAATTACTGCTCTTAAGCGTTGATTCATAGTAGCTACCAACTTTTCACATTGTTCTTGAGTAATAGAGTTCCAGATCTCACTGATCTTCTGCTTGAGAAGAGCTTTAGTTCTTGGACGACTTTTTCTTATTTGCTTTTTCATAATACCCCACAAATTCTCTATGGGGCTTAAATCTGGACTGGAGGATGTCCAGTCTAAAACATTTATATGATTGTCTTCTAACCATTTCTTTGTTGTTCTAGCCGTATGGCAACTGGCGCCATCCTGCTGAAATATAACATGACCTTCAGGATAAAGCCTTTCAATTGAAGGAAGTAACTGATTTTTCAATATATCTTGGTACTTCGCTGCATTAACGATACCTTCTATAAAATAAAGGTTTCCCACGCCTTTTGCACTCATGCAACCCCATACCATTACTCCATCGGCAAACTTCGTTGTTCTCCTTAAGTAGTCAGGATGAAATGCCTCAGATTTAGAGCGGATAACTCTACCTCTGTCATCCCCAATGCACACATCAAATTTTGATTCGTCACTAAATAAAACCGAACTCCATTGTTCGTGTGTATAATTTAAACGTTTCTTCGCCCAAGCTAAACGGTTTTTCTTTTGAAGGGCTGTTAGCAATGGTTTTGCTTTTGCCTTGTAAAATTTATAACCCAATGTTTTAATGCGACGACGACAAGTAGATATGGAAACATCCTTACGAATTTCATTTACCCACGTTTCTCTCAATTCGGAAGTGCTACTTCTTCGTGATGATTTTATAATTCTTCGCAAAACTCTGTCTTCGGCAGACGAGGTGATAGTTTTACTACCACCACGCTTCTTTGGAACAATTGATGTACATTGTTTAAAGTGTTTTATAATGTATTGTGCTGTTGATTTTGGCAAAATTAGTTGCTTACTAATTAAATTTAATGATTTTCCATTTTTCCATTCGGATATTACTCTATTTCGCAAATCTTCCGAAACAGATATTCCACGTGCCATTGTCGAATTGCAGCAGTTATTATAAAATCATTAACACACAATAACTAACACCTGCGAATCTTCACGTACACAAGTAACGCCTAAATAATACAATGCCAAAATCTTTTAAATAAAATCGACAAAAACTACAATACAAGGCGACTTTGATCATTTTTCCTTTCAGTACGAACTTCATTGGAGCGATTTGGCTGAGGTACGAATTTCACTGAATCGGACACGTAAAATGGTTTTCAAGTTTATACATATTACAAAGGGCATTATAAAAAATGGTTTGTTGGTTAAAACTGCTATTGTATGTAATTTACATTTTGTGAAAAGTTTTATATTAATTTGATAAAAAATAATTATTTGTACTGAGTTAAAGTCCTTGTTTAGAAATATAATTGAGGGGTACGAACTTCATTGACGTTGGGCTCGTATTCTGTACAAACTGTCTTGTAATTGGATGTTTTTGCCTGTTGGGCATTAGATAAATAACTGGGTGAGAACTCTAGTATTTTAGGGGATCACATGATACATAATATCTTGGAGGTGAGTTGGATTCCCTCATTCCTCAATTTACGATAGGGAGGAACGACCACTCTTTTTTGATAAGGAAGTAGCATTCCAACTTGATGTATGCTTGCTTCCTCCGCCAGTATACTGAGTATTATCAAATATATGAAAGTGAGGGTTCAAATGAGTGTAGGTAGCTACGCAAAGGATACAGAAATGAAGTTTGCACAGAATTCAGTAGACTACTGCATATTATTTTTGAATGAATTGCTCCATGTTTAGTTTGTAGTTATAGCAGGTGTTCTTTCAAAAATAGGTAATTATATTGTTTATTTAATTTTTTGATGGCGATCGATTTCGGTAACTGTGTACCATCATCAGGCCAAGGATCTCTCACTCTGCAATTTATTAACTTTAAACAGACCATACGTCATAATTAAAAGGTGTTTCATGTATTGTTATGTGTATTTATGAGTGAGTGATTGAGACAGAAGACTGTGAGTGTGAAAAAGTGAGTGAGTTAATGAGACAGAAGACTGTGAGAGGTCTCAGATTAACGTTCAGTTATTTAGTAAGCATTTGTTAACTTTAAACAGACCACACGTCATAATTAATTAATTCATATACAATTACGTAACAATTACCTATGCACGTTTGGCGTTCAGATATGATAGAATGTAACATTTCCGGTACTTTTTAATTTGACGGGTCAATATCACTTTCGATAAATCAAATGTGTCAATATATGGAATTATTGATAATCAAACTAATTTGAATTTTTAGGAAGTGTTACATTTCCTTAGTCCGCGACTGTACACCACCCGTGTGAAGCCGAGGTGGGTATAAATTGTAAAACAAATCTTTTAGGAATTTATGGCGGAACGGAGTTCGCCGGGTCGGCTAGTAAGTAATATAATTATAGCTTTGCCTTATCTTAGAAAGTTTTAGTAGGTCTTTAGAACAAAAACCATGCCCAATTACTTTACTTCTTTGAAAACGCTAGATAAATATTTTTTGTTCAATCCTACCATGGAAACTTGTAGTTTCTTACTTGGATACGGAACGCGAAAGCGTTTGTTTTCTTCACTCATAGCAACGGGTGGGCGAAAATATTATTACACTCACTTGTGGGTGAAAAAAAATTTCGCCCACTGGAATAACGTGTTGACAGATAAAATTGTCAAAATTGCGAAATTTAAAAAGCAGATTTTTGAAATTTTAGTAGCAGGATTGAACAAAACGCTATACAGCACGCGTGAAGAAACTATTTCGCTCACTTTATGCATTCGCAAACTCGGCTAACGCCTCGTTTGCGAAACGGCATATGCTTGAGCGAAATTCTTAGTTTCTTCACTTGTACTGTAATATACTATCACACCATTTTTTTACCTCAACGCCGCCGCGCCGCCTTAATTTTTTGTTGCTGTCAAACAGACATGCTAAATTAAACACACATGTCAATAAAGTACATAGTTTAATAATAACATGCAGTTTTCCAATGATACTGAAATTGAAAATAATATTTACACTCTTAATGATATTAAACCCTCTTATCCACCTCCAGTTCCGAAGACTAATTTTGCAAGACGAACATGTTTATCCATTTCTACCTCGGATCGTGCTACTAAACATGTTTTAGCTCCATATGTTAGAATTAAACGAAAAGGTCAACCATCATTTAAATCTGAAGAGAAAGAAGATGATAATATCCACTTCGAATATTATTTAAAAAAAAAACCCACTTTATTGATTCGTAATTTGTCATTATTCTTATCAGATAGTATTCAGTTATCCTCAATTTTACATGAAAGTGTGGATGTGCTAAAATGTGTCTGTAAAGCAGCTGGTAAGATAATTTAGATTTTAATAATACACTTATGCATGTAATTGTTTAAAAAGAGATACTTTATGTTCCTACTATCTGAAGAATTGCTATTTTTTCAATATTGCCGAGATGAAATTCAAATGAACATTTTTAGTTAGTGAAGTGGCTATAGTTTTTAAAAATATTACTTTAGTAGATTTAGTGAATTTATGGCACATTTTTAAGGAGCAACATTGTATCTTGCCGATTCATGCGCTGGAATAATATATATAAATCCCCAATATGTAACAAACGAACGTTACGGAGTAAAATGGAAAATTGAACCTGAACATACTATAGCTGCGTATGTTGCATATCAAAAGGAGTATGTCATGGTTGATGATGTATTAGGAGACATGCGATTTCCAGAGGGAGTTGGATTTAAAGGTGCTATTTAATTAAATTAATTTATGTTTATATAAAGGTACATGTGGCAGTCAAGTTAAAGTTTAACTTAATATTTGACATGTCAATTTGATTGTCTATTTTAACTAGCTGGTATTTAGTACTTGAAAGTCAATCACTCTTATGTGCATGTAATATTAAATGTAATTTTTAGATGAAACCATAAAGTCAGTTTTGTGCGTACCAATTGTATCACAAGATGATAATTGCAGTGCTGTAGTAGAGTTGTATCGTGATGTAACTCAATCATCCTTTACTCAAGATGAGCTCAAGCTTGTAGTGGTTGTCACTGGTTGGATTGGGGCAGCAATACATCAAAATCAACAACGTCTAATATATCAGAAGAAACAAGAACTAAATGATTACTTGTTCAATATAACTAAGTGTTATTACGGGAATGCCGCTAGCGAAGATTCTGTCATTACAGAAATTATTGTAAGATTTGTATTTTTATGTACCTTTCAACACAAATGAAATTTTAAGAACTTTGCAAAATCTTCTATGTCAGCTGAACGAGCTTCATTTTATATGTTAGTTCAAAATAGTAACGAGCTAGAGGCGAAGGTATACGAGTATGGCATTGATGATTTTGGTTTGGATAAGTTACTAAAAAAAAAATTGAACACTAAATTAAATCAAGAGGCTAATATAGTTGGTATTGTAGCACATACTGCTGAAACCATCAATATTGTAAATGCATATAAGGATTCCCGATTTATTAAGGAATTAGATGAAAAATATAGTGTTATTACAAGATCGATTTTATGTGTTCCAGTAAAAGGAGTTGATGGACTTATAGGTAATAGGTAATTTAAATTAATATGGGAAATAAAATAATGGTTTGTTTTTAGGTGTAATACAGATAGTTAATAAAATAAATGATGCAGGTTTCAATAGTACAGATGAAGCTATTTTAAACACTATTGCATCATATTGTAGCACAGTAGTGGAATTCAGCAGAATCAAGGAAGAATTCCATAAAACTGTAACACTTTGTTTCATTTAATTTTTGTTTAGTAATTCATTATTTTTAAGAAAAGTGCTAATAAGTGCTATTTGGAAATGTTGAAGTACCATATGAAACCATGCTATCACGATAAAGCGAATTTTAATAGATATGAAGTTTCTACATTCCCTGAAAACTTTAATGAGTAAGAATCACTTAAATTAATTAAACGACTTAATTTAATTATGTCATTACACATGTATTACTTGGTTTGTTTTATTGATGATCGCAAAATTTAATAATTTATTAAATTATATAGTACTTTCTATTTGGCAAACCAAAGATTTGTTCTTCGTGTTTCTAGATAGTCAGTTACATATACTGCCTTTCTTCATTTCATAGTAGATTTAACAATGTTGCTTGGATTTATATTTAGAAATCGCAAGAATTACATAATTGCTAAAGATCATTAATATGTTGTTTTTCTTCTACAGTTGTATTAAGTTTTTGCCTTTTTGTAACCTGCATATGTTGTGTAGAGGTTTTATGATTTTTTCCAACAACGCTTATGAAAATGACACTTTCATCACTCAATGTAGTGAGGAAAATAGGCATTTGCATCACTAGTGAGGAACAGTATATTCTTTAACGAGTGTAGAATGGTGACTATTATTCACGTGGATGAAGATTATTTTGACATTTCAAATGACGCGCTGTCAGAAGTGATTTGCGTAGTTATTTATGTGACGTTTTAAAAGAGACGATTTGATTTATTCATTTTAGCGTGATTTCTGATAATTTTAGAATGTGATTGGCTAACGAGAGTGAATTCTTTTTCATTCTTCACTGGTGTGAAGAATTTATGTCTTTATTTAGCTAAATATGTAAAAAGAATTTGTGCATTATTATACAGGGTTATTAAAAAGTATGGACACGGCGATTTATGGTCGTTAATATTCATTTTAGGAAAAATTGTTCAATACAAAAGTTGTTTATGTAATTTGTATCTATACTTGGGAATACTTCAATTTTTGTGAGGTGCAATCGTTTCTGAGTTACCCCGTTCCGCATAATTTTTTTAAATGAGAACATATATTACTTTTACCTTACCATTCGATAGAGCATTTTTTTCTCTTTAAAACAGCACTAAAGAAAATTTTTTTAAAATTTATTTTAATAACATTTTTTCAAAAATACGCCGATTCAAGTATTTACATCAAGTAGGTACAATGAGCCATTGTCAAATGACAAATGGCGGACAATTTGAACACTTACTTTAAATTACTTAGTTATTAATTTGCTTTTAGTATACATAGATAAAAATTACATAAACAACTTTTGTATTGAACAATTTTTCCTAAAATGAATATTAAGGACAATAAATCGCCGTCTCCATACTTTTTAATAACCCTGTATAGTCGTGGAGAATGTTCATTTCCATAAGTTGTTTAAGGTTAGTTGTCATTTTTGACAGACAGATGACTGAACTGTCAATATCATATGTTTAAATCATACATTTTAATAAAGTTTGATTTTCGAGAAGGTGTGTGTACGTCATAGATAGTTTACATAGTTAATAACAATAGTAACTAAGAAAAATGCCTATGACGTACACGCACCTTCTCAAAAATCAAACTTTATACAGGATGTCCCGGGTTTAATGATCAGGACTTTGACATTTTGTAGAGAATCACATTTTAAGGTGGGTTGCTCCTATATACATAGGTCCTAAAATTCTTTGTTTGTGAGATACAGAGTGCGTCACAATTTTCTAAAAAATAAAGGTTTTATTTATTTATTTCCGAACTGTTGAAAATATTCAAACCAAAATCGGCACACAAAATACATGGACAGAGCATAAGATCCATGGCAACCATAATTTTTGTACACAGCCAAAATACATTTTTCGTGAAATAAATGACAAAAATTTAGTTTGCGGCCGCACGGTAACAGAAACGAAAAAAAGTCTAGAGACATTTTTTGTTCACAATTGAATGCTCCATCTAAAAGCATATTTCGAATATTTAATTCAGGGCCGTACTCTTTTTATTTATCAAATTAGTAGAACGGATTACCCATATCTCCGCCACTGGTTGATTAAAAAAATTGATATTCTTCAATCTTGTGGCCCTCTGTCCTTGTATCTTGTGTGCCAATTTTGGTTTGAATTATTGCCACACAAATAAATAAATAAAAACTTTATTTTATAGAAAACTTTAACGCCCTGTATCTCAGAAACAAAGAATTTTAGGAACTACGTTTATAGGATTCTGGATTCTGGATTTCGATGGGAGGGTGGGAGAACCCACGCGCACCTAGGCCAACTATTCGGGCCCTTTGTGCTGCCTCCCTGATTAGAGTCGTCCGACCCCGCAACGTCACTCAAGCCATCCCACACGTGAGATGAACCTGAGGATGCTGGATGGGGAAGCGGCTCTAATCTTAGCCATGTCCGGCCAGGATTCTCCCAACATGGATCGTCTTAATTCGACAAGTACGGGACATTCACACAATATGTGTTGCGCCGTCTCGTCTTCTGTGTAGCATCCCCTACAGGATGGTGAGTCTACCAGGCCCATGCGGTGCATGTGCTTGTTAAGTTTGCAGTGTCCAGAAAGTATACCTACAAGTAGCCGCAGGTTACCTCTGGTTAGCCCTGTACAAAAGCGCGCCAGACTGCGAGATGGTCCTCTGAAGGCCTCTCTCGCGTGGCGGCAGTCTAACATCAAGTTCCACCTAGCCCTGTGTTGGGCTTGGGTGTCTTGAGTTATTAGGTTGTTTACAGTTGATACTGTAAGTGGAAGAGCCGGCTCTGGACCATAAAACGGTTGTTTTGAGGCCAGTCGGGCTAACTTGTTGGCTTTTACATTGCCTATTATTCCAGCATGCCCTTTAACCCATACAAGCTGAAGGGTATTGCTGTTAGTTTATAGGAGCAACCCGCCTTAAAATGTGTTTTTCTACAAAATGTCAAAGTCCTGATCATTAAACCTGGAACACCCTGTATAAATTTTCTATATGTATCACATTTCACATTAAAATTTATGATTTATTCATTTCCATAGCAACGTTAGAATACAAAATCATCAACTAGATTCTTGAAAAAATAGGAGAGTAAAATAATTATGTATAAAGAAATTTAAAATTGAGGCTCATTTTTTGCGATGTTGGCAAAAATAGTATACACAATTCGTGATGAAAGTGCGATTTTTCTACTCGCAATACTAGGTATCCTCACTCGCTTTCGCTCGTGAATATACAATGTATTGCTCGTTGAAAAATCAGCCACTTTCGTCACTTATAATGTAATGTACTATTTTTAGCTTGTCTGGTTACTAGCTATTTATTTATTTATTTATGTTATGGGCCGAGATCTAGGAACAGCGAATTTCCAAGCACCTCTACGCGCATCAACTGCTTTGGTTATTAGCACTACCCTTACTAGGTTTTTCCATTTTATCATTTATTCATAGAAATTTATTGCCATAATAATATTACATATATTATATACAGTGTGTCTGCTTAAGTTCGCACCATATGGGAAACTTTTTTATTATTAATTTTACGAAAAAAAGTTATTCTTTATAAAAAGTTCTGCATGTTCTAAAATTTAAAATACAATCATCACATATTAAATTTTTTCAGTGGTGTACGCGGTATGTCAAAAAATATGAATTTTGCTCAAGAGTAAAGTACCTCTATTTTTGACAATATCGAAAATTGTTATTAAAAAAAGTTAATCAGAACTAAAAACTATGTTCAAATATGAAATTACATCCTGCTAGTTAAAAATTTTTTTTCACAACTTTTTCTCAAATTATTACCTACCGATACTGATACGATTTCCGTTCCGTTCAGAAACCTCACTGTTAAACATTTCTTGATATAATATTACTCAATGATATAATACAAATCATTTGTTTATCAGTGCATCTTAGATTTAACGTAACTGCACTTACATTTGCATTGTTATTGTACACAAAAATAGGAAATCGTATCAGTACATAGGAGGCCTTGATCAGTATCGGTAGGTAGTATGTAATTTGAGAACATGTAAAAAAAAATTTTTAACTAGCAGGATGTAATTTCATATTTGGATGTAGTTTTTAGTTCTGATTAACTTTTTTTAATAACAATTTTCGATATTGTCAAAAATAAAGGTACTTTACGCTTGAGCAAAATTCATATTTTTTGACATACCGCGTCACCACTGAAAAAATTTAATATGTGATGATTGTATTTTAAATTTTAGAACATGCAGAACTTTTTATAAAGAATAACTTTTTTTCGTAAAATTAATAATAAAAAAGTTTCCCATATGGTGCGAACTTAAGCAGACACACTGTATATCTATAATGACGACATTTCACAAAAAAAATTATTAGTTTTTTCAGGTCATATTTTTTAAGGCATACGAGAGACATATATATACAGAAATAATTAAAATAAACATTGCTAAATCAATTCTCACATGCCTTTAGTAATGTTTTATTTTAATTATTTCTGTATATGTCTCTCGTATGCCTTAAAAATATGACCTGAAAAAGCAAATAATTTTTTTGCGAAACGTCATTATAGATATATGTATATGTAATATTATTATGGCAATAAATTAAACCTATCCACCAAAGCTCTATGTGATGATAAGATTCAAACATTTTCATAATGAATTTTACTAAAGCGCATGCTTTGAGAGTTGTTCACCTTTGTAACACAATGTTTCTCAAAGTTCCAATGGTTGCTTCGAATTACCACGAATGAATAAATCTTTTTAATTATGTATGCACCTCTTATCTGATCTATGAAATGTAAATATTACATTTACACAGTTTCTTAGTTGTGAAGCTTGTTTGCGTCCTGTTTTTTTTTGAAGTACATAATAATTAGGTTTGAATGTATTTCATTCTTTTCCAATTTTCTTTCTTAAAATTGCTTATTTGACCAACATGAAAAAACTTATGTAGTTCTAACATAGTATACCCTTGAGAAGGTATACTGTGGTTCTATCGCTTAACATTTCAGTAGTTCCAGCATAGGTGATTGATTCCATTTAACAATTGTGAACTGGTATAAGAAAGTTACAATTATTTAGGATATCCTTCCACAATGTGATATTAAATTACTATTCAATGTTGTGAATTTCAGTTATCAAACATGACATCAGTTGATTTTTTTGGTAGGTCTCAAACGAATAATGTTGGTTATACAGGGTGTTTCAAAGTTGCACGGCACTATTTCAGGGATGTGCTCTCCAGCACAAAATAAACAGAAAAGTTTATATAAACATGTCTTAAATTAATTTATAAACGAGATATTGAAAGTCAAAGAGAAATATTTAAAAGCCCACTTTTTACAAATTGTCACCAATTATTTAAATACAACCGATGGGTTGGTCGAAACGGACCCATTAAATGGCCCTCACAATCTCCAGATTTGTCGCACTTAGATTATTTTGTGTGGGGCTAGATGAAGTCTATGGTTTATTCGGCACCTATTGGCACACAAGAAGAGCTAAGGAATCGCATTATTAAAGCAGCAGCAACTATTAACGGTCATCCTAATGCTATAAGACGTGCAAGAGAAGCATGGATTCGTCGAGCTGAATGTTGTCTTCAACAAAACGGAGGCCACTTCGGACACAGCTTGAATATTTGTTAATTTTTTTAACTTTCAATATGTCGTCAATAAATTAATTTAAGACATATTGCGGTGTTTGTATATTTCGTATCTACAGAGGTGATTGCAATTCATAAATTGTGGTATGCGGCTTTGTTTAGTAAAAAGCACTGAAATATAAGCAACCTGGAACGCGCACGGTGCATTTAACCTGTAGGAAATAAACCGAGCGTGCGATAGCAATAACGAAGGGTATTTTGTCCTTGTTGTACTCATTCACAGTTAAGCTGTTGAAGCATTTTGATTGTTTTACGAGTTTCGCGTTTGTCGGAAAATTACTTATACGATACAATAACATAATCAGCAAGACAGAGACCGAATGACCCTACAGTAATTCCCTTTCTGTCGGCTCGGCTGTAAGTTAAGCGTAAGCGTTCCAGGTTGCTTATATTTCAGTGGTAAAAAGAAAACACGTGGTAAACAGAACAAAAAACTAATTCTATTTTTCAACAACACAAACATACAAAAATATAAAAACCTCTACAAATCAGCCACCAGCCAACGGTCCTACACACTCCCCCACGTCACAAAAATGTCGCCTATCCTTTTTCTTTTAGTTCCAACAACATCCTTCACCCCCAAACTCCACGCACACAAAAAAGTCTTGCAACCCTTCCAGTACTGTCCTTTACTCCAACTGTCTCCTAAAATTGTCACTTTTCATCTCCTTTTTTCATCCAACTGTCCCCCTCTCTCACCTTCCTTCCTTATACTAGCCTAACTTCATACACTTCAAACCTTAACTATCCTTTTTTTTATACAATTTGCATCCCCACTTATGCGATCACTGCAATATGTTTATATGAACTTGTCCATTTATTTTGTGCTGGAGAACACATCCCTGAAATAGTGCCGTGCAATTTTGAAACACCCTGTATAGTCTATACTGTATTATCAGAGGTGGCATATTTAGTGAAGTAGAGCAATTTCCCTACGCAATAAGCTTTTTATGATGTATTTCGCTTCACATCTGTGTTCAAAACTATTAATATAGAAAGGGATGATAAAGTGCAAGCACTCGTTTATAATAATGTAATTTTTTTTTTTTTTTTTTTTTTTTTTTTTTTTCTTGGCATTGGTTATTAACTTTGCCACAAACTGTTTCCTTTTTTTTTAATATCAAACGTTAACCCTAACTATTTCCAAAAACTGCACAATTTCATCTAACACTCTTTTGTTCATAGTCAGTAGGTGGTTAATATTAATGGGAAAAAACACACCCAAGGAATGTAACTTTGCCATAAATATACAACTTTCATTTTCATGATTTTTACACGCGAAAAATATATGGTTTAAATCCCCTTCTACCGTATTATCGCAACTGCATGCTGCAGATTCCCCTATCCCTATTTTGAACAGGTGAGCTGGAAAACACCCATGATTTAGTCGCAATCGTGTTATAATAGTCGAATATTTTTTTGAGACGACGTACTCGCAAATGTGTGGTATTGAAGTAGGAAGAGTAGGATGTAAGAGAGTGTATGGGTTGTGTGACGTACTAACGTAGTCCTTCCAAATTTTTCCCCATTCAATTCTTATTTTTCCTTTCAAGTTATTAATTAAATCGTTATTAGTGGTCACCTTTTCAATCTCCGCAAGTCCTAATGATTTTTTTGCGTAATAATCGACTTTCTCATTACCAGGGATGCCACAGTGACTTTTTGCCCAGATGAAACTAACCGAAATACCTTTTAAATGCAGGGAGAATATCTTATTTTTAATTCTCAAGATTATTTCATTTCTAACGTGGTTGTGCAATGTACACTGAATGGCTTTCAACACCGACATGGAATCAGTCACAATCACTGCATCCTTTGCATTAGAACTAATCCATTGTAGACAACGTTCTATGGCATAAGCCTCCGCGGTAAATATTGAGGAAATGTCTAGAATATGGTACATATAAACTTCATTTGTCGCCGGAACTACTATTGCACAACCAGTCCCGCCGTCCTCATTATTCTTAGACCCGTCCGTAAATATAATCACTCTATTGTCGTATTTACTCAATATGGATGTCATCAAGTTCTTATTATCATCCTTGCGCAGGGGCCATGCTAATCTTCTCTGTATCGTTCCAATTTTAGTATATGTACCGCCGAAGCGAGTACTAATAATGTAATTCATGGTACTTATTTTTGATGCTATGAATATTCCATTGAATTGCTTTGCTTTTATATATTGCACTCATATCATGTTTAATTATAGGATTTTTGTTAATGTAGAGCTAAATTACAAATCAATTTATTTTGTAAATTGGTCAATTTGTAGATTTTATTGGGCCGCACCAACAGAATTGATGCATGCGATTCCTCAATTAACATTACACATGTTCTGTACAGTGTTCGGTGATGAGATTAATGTAAATGAAACTACAGAATTCATATTGGCTGTACAAAAAGGGTACAGAGATAATCCATATCATTGCTTTGGTCACGCTTTTCATGTATGTCACTGTATGTACAATATTATACAAAGAAATATGGCTGTATTTGACCCTATTGAGGTAACTATATCAATTGGCTGATCAAAGCACTGCAAATTACAATTTGTAAATTTAATTATAAACGTTAAGTAATTGATTATTTGCAGTTGAAAGCATTCATGGTAGCTGCCTTATGCCATGATTTGGATCATAGAGGATTAACAAACAACTTCTTACAATTAGTGAATCATCCATTAGTTGAGTTATATGAAGAGTCATACCTGGAAAATCATCATTACCATGTTACATTGATATTACTGCGGGTAGGTTGAATTGAACTGAGTAGTGATGTGTGAGTGTGATTATATTGCAGGAGTACAACATATACAATATAGATGACACTAGCGTGTTTCAAAAATTCTGCAAAGAAATTCAGCATATGATTTTGGCTACAGATTTAGCTGCACATTTTAAGGTTAGAACCAAATTTGCGCAGATGCGATATGATCATTCTTTTGATTGGAATAATGTTGCACATCGTGATATTATTAAGGGACTTATGATGACAAGTAGCGATTTATCTGGGCAATGTAAACCCTATTCAGCCGCTAAAAAGATAACTGATTTATTATACAGTAAGTATTATAAAATTTAGAAGGAATATGATTATTTTTTTATATTCTGCTACCATTTTTGGAAATATTTGAATTATGAGGCGTTAAAGTTAAATAGGGAAAAATGTTAATAAGAGTTACGTATCTTGTAATATAATTGTGTCATATTGAATATGAAGAAATTATACATGTATACATCTATTGTACCGGGTGGCCAAATAAGCGAGGTAAGCGGCTGTATCTCAGGACCTGCTCATCTGACAACAATGGATTTTTTTTTATTATTATAAATTTGGCCATAAAAAAACTCTGGAAATTATTTTCGAGTTCTTAGGATGGCCGCTAGTGGGCGTATATGGTATAATAGTTCTAGAGTCCCTATATAGAGAGAGTACCGCAATTGGTTTGGGCGTTACTTTGGAGCTAAAATGGCGGCTGATGCATATTATTATGGTTGTCTTGTCAGCTGTTGTCAGTTGTCAGCTGTCAGTTGTAATAATTTTTCTATCACACCAATACCTTTTCTTCAATTCAAATTTCCCACCCTTTTCTGGAGTCAAAATGGCGTCAATTGCGGTACTCTCTCTATATAGGGACTCTAAATAGTTCATAAAAGCTTAATTTTCTCGCTTAAAGTCCCAATGAAGTGGGCCTGAAAATATTGTCATGGCAATCTACGATCATTTTTGAATAAAAAACCTTACATCAATTTTTTTGACAGCTATCAAATAAAGTGGTGGGGGAAGGTTTTACCCCGAAAAAGAAAAATGCTTGTAGTGTCAGTTTGGCTTGGCCGATTTTACTGAAACAACTTTTGATTAAAAGAGCATTTTGGGAAGTATTTTTCTATAAAAATAAAACAACAATATATTTTTCCATTGTTCTGCGAGAGGGCGTTGATTTATAACTTACCCAATTTCTTTAAATATCTCTAAAAAGTTAAATGAAATCATATATATTTTCTTACGATAATAAGTAGAGCACTAAAAACTAAAAAAAATAGTGAAAACCGCAAAACGATATTTAAACATTTTTGTTAATACCTTCGTTATAAATAGAGATATCGTTTTGCGGTTTTCACTATTTTTTTTAGTTTATTGTGCTCTACTTATTATCGTAAGAAAAAATATATGATTTCATTTAACTTTTTAGAGATATTTAAAGAAATAGGGTAAGTTATAAATCAACGCCCTCTCGCAGATCAATGGAAAAATATATTGTTGTTTTATTTTTATACAAAAATACTTCCAAAAATGCTCTTTTAATTAAAAGTCGTTTCAGTAAAATCGGCCAAGCCAAACTGACACTATAAGCATTTTTCTTTTTCGGGGTAAAACCTTCCCCCACCACTTTATTTGACAGCTGTCAAAAAAATTGATGTAAGGTTTTTTATTCAAAAATGATCGTAGATTGCCATGACAATATTTTCAGGCCCACTTCATTGGGACTTTAAGCGAGAAAATTAAGCTTTTATGAACTATTATATCAAATACGCCCCCTAGCGGCCATCCTAGGAACTCGAAAATAATTTCCAGAGTTTTTTTATGGCCAAATTTATAATAATAAAAAAAATTCCATTGTTGTCAAATGAGCGGGTCCTGAGATACAGCCGCTTACCTCGCTTATTTGGCCACCCGGTACATGGTCAGTCATTTTTTCCCCTGGTTACAATGGTGACAACAGAACATTTTCACATAGGTACATATTTGTCAACCGCGTATCTAGAAATTTTGTTTCGGGAAGGGGGAATAAAAAAAATGCACTAATTTTTTATAGGTACTGTTCAAATTAAAAAAAAACTACCAAGTAAGCCTTTCGTTTGCCCGATTATAATAGGTAATATTTATTATACTAACATAACGGGGGGGGGGGGGGTATTGCCCCATTACCCTCCCCTTAAATACGCGCTTGATATTTTTACCAGAATATTGTTTTTATTGTGTGTAGTTTGGGGAATAATGTCCATCATTTTTAGAGGAATTTTACTCTCAAGGTGATATTGAGAAGGAAATGGGACTCTGCCCATTAGCAATGATGGATAGAGATAAGCAACAGTTCGTACTGGAAGAACAAGTACAATTTCTGTCAGTTGTGGTTATACCTTGCACCGAGTTACTTGAATTGGTTTTTTCAAATACAGATGAACTCAGAAAAGGGTCTAAGTACTGAACATTTTTTTTGTACTTGAAATGGAGAAAGAAATGTGCTTTTTACTTTCACCTATTCAAAGATTTTTAATTTAATTTAATTTAATTAAATTAATTAATAATGATCACCTTCCATATTCATAAATATTTTTGCAATCTATCTTGCAAATGCAAACACAAGATTTATTTATTTTGCTTATCTAGGAGCTAAGAAATACATGTCCCATAAGAGTCATAAGATAGCAGTGCACTTATAGCAGACTGCAATAAAAAATATTACATAATTTGTTACTTATTTGTTGCTAATTTGTACCGGTAAAAAAATTTTTGTACCATCAAAGATTCTCAAAAAACGGCACACTGCTGACTTAAGTTTAAACTGGCAGTCCACGTGATAGCGCCACAACGACAGTAGTTATGTGAATGAAACATCAATTAAATTTGTTACTTAACCTGTAGTTTAAAAATATACAGGGTGACCCAGGGCTGTGTGATTGGTCCATAACTTTTTTGCTATTCAAGATATCGACATGCGGTTTTCACCGCCAAGTAAGCACACTTATACTGCACATTATAAAAATATTTTGATTATATACAGAATGTTCCTATACAGGGTGGTAAACCAAAGTTATGTTTTTTTAAATGGGATACCCTGTATATTTCTACATTATTAGTTTTTACATGAAAAAATAATGGCACTTTGTATAGGTCACTATGGGTCTAGCTCTTTCCGTTTCGGCGTTATTCAACGTTTTGTTCGGAAAAAGACTCATATTTGATGGATCACTGCCCAATAGGCCATGGATGTTTTTCGAAAAACTTGCCACAGAAAATTTTAGAATGACTTGGAATTTTAATAAATAGTCGACTTTTGGTCCATGTACGCACACACTATACAGGGTGTGCTGAAACGCAAAAAGTCGAATAACTCTTTTTTTATAAATGGAACACCCTGTATTTCTGTTCACGAGTCGATTAAGTTTTTTATAAGCTTTCCACTGATATGCAATTTGTATGGTCAATTCTGAATAGTTACTGAGATTTTCCGGAAAAACTATTGTAATTATGAAGAAATTGTTGATATTTGCAAGTAGGCTGCTGTCGGCGAATATCGCAAGTGATAATATATGACATTTAATTTAGATACTAGATAATCTAGATTGTTACTGTTGCACATTTTTGCTTGACAGTAACAAGGGCGCCACCAAGGGGGGCCTCCCCCCCCCCCCCCCCCCCGTGCAAAAAGAAAAAAGGCAAGTTATTAAAAATAAAAATAAATTTTGTACGAAATCTTCAAAAAACGCCAGAGCCACGACCTCCCAATAGTGCCCCCCCCCCCCCCAGGAAAATTTTCTGGCGACGCCCTTGTTCAGTGTCAAGCAAAAATGTGCAACAGTAACAATCTAGATTATCTAGTATCTAAATTAAATGTCGTATATTATCACTTGCGATATTCGCTGACAGCAGCCTACTTGCAAATATCAACAATTTCTTCATAATTACAATAGTTTTCCCGGAAAATCTCAGTAACTATTCAGAATTGACCATAGAAATTGCATATCAGTGGAAAGCTTATAAAAAACTTAATCGACTCGTGAACAGAAATACAGGGTGTTCCATTTATAAAAAAAGAGTTATTCGACTTTTTGCGTTTCAGCACACCCTGTATAGTGTGTGCATACATGGACCAAAAGTCGACTATTTATTAAAATTCCAAGTTATTCTAAAATTTTCTGTGGCAAGTTTTTCGAAAAACATCCATGGCCTACTGGGCAGTGATCCATCAAATATGAGTCTTTTTTCGAACAAAACGTAGATTAACGCCGAAACGGAGAGAGCTACCTAGACCCATAGTGACCTATACAAAGTGCCATTATTGTTTCATGTAAAAACTAATAATGTGGAAATATACAGGGTGTCCCATTTACAAAAACATAACTTTGGTTTACCACCCTGTATAGGAACATTCTGCATATAATCAAAATATTTTTATAATGTACAGTATAAGTGTGCTTACTTGGCGGTGAAAACCGCATGTCGATATCTTGAATAGCAAAAAAGTTATGGACCAAACACACAGCCCTGGGTCACCCTGTATATGCATTTTTTCTTTAAATGTGTACAAAAACCATATACCGCTGATGCTTGGCTTGACCTCATAGCAAACATTAGAGTGCATATCTGCACCGTCATGTATTTTACTAACTATGCGCATACGCGAACGTTTGGTTTACTGGTTTACATCGTCTTTATGATTTATCACTTTGTGGTATTTATTTAACATTGACCTCCAATGGGAAAATAAAGATTATTAATTTTACGTTTTTCTTATTAAGTATTCGAATTTACTTGTTTATTATTGGATTGTTATTATTAAATTTGTGGTTTGGTAAATATTTAATTAAATTATCCAATTAAAATTTTGTTTAAATTCACTAAATTTTTAATCAACCACCCATTAAATTTAAATGCGCGATCAGAGACAATCTGGCGCGATGTAAAAGTGGCGTGAAGATGTACGATTCGAAGATTAACGAAGTAATAGTGCGCCTGCGTATTAATGCCTAAAAACATTACGGTGCAGGGTGCAGTCACCTCTCACTTTGTTGCCTAACGCCTAAGCCTACGGTTTCCGCTCATTAGGAAGATAGGTAGGTGATAGGTAGTCAGCGGTATGTTTCTTTATACTTATGACAAAAACTTTATACCATACCTGCACCGCCGACCGCCATACAAATTTATTTCACCACTAACAGGTAATATAGGTCCTTATAACAAATTCAAGAACACAATTTTCTAGGTGTGTGGTAGCAGTTTACATACTTTGGCAATCGGCGCCCAAGGGTAACAAAAAAAAATCGTATAACGTCCGTAATGGCAAGGGGGAAATGATCTGTTAGAAAAGATCGTTTTGTCAACAGATACACAAACATAATTCGATAACAAATTAAAAAATACAAGTTCCTAAGTTTATAGAAGAAGTTTACATACTTTGACAGTCACAGTCAGTGGCCAAGAGTAACAAAAATAAAATCGTATAATGTTCATACTGGCAGAGCGGTAAATGGTCTGATTCAAAAGACCCTTTTATTGGAAGTCACTCGCACAAAATTCGGTAACAAATTAAAAAATACAATTTCGTAAGTTTGTAGAAGTTTACATACTTTGACGGTCGGCAGCCAAGGGTAACAAAAATAAAATCGTATAATGTCCGTAATGGTAAGGGGGAAATGATCTGGTAGACATTACGTACCTACAGGAAATGATTTTATTTTTGTTACCCTTGGCCGCCGATTGCCAAAGTATGTAAACTGCTACCACACACCTAGAAAATTGTGTTCTTGAATTTGTTATAAGGTATATTACCTGTTATGGTGAAATAAATTTGCATGGCGGTGCAGATGGTATAAAGTTTTTGTACGCATTTAAAGAAAAAATGCATATATTTTTTTAAACTACAGGTTAAGTAACAAATTATAATTGATGTTTAATACGCATAACTAAACTGTCGTTGAGGCGCTATCACGTGAACTGCCAGCTTAAACTTAAGTTAGCAATGTAACAAATTATGTAATATTTTTTATCTAATTCCGTTAATAAAAGTGATAGTTTACGTTGTTGTTTAAAATTAGGTAACGTGATCTTTTTCAAAACTGTCTCATCACAGTTATGTAAAGTAGTTATGTAATAATATTACACAACTGACAATTTGAAACTATAAGTATTAATTATTGTCAAAATTCGATGTTTGTTTCCATAGTAACCATGAACTTAAAACTACTTCATTTCAGATTAATGTTCTCATTAAAAAATCAAAAGGTAGATAAAATTACGGAATTAGATAAAGTTTTGTACTTAACACGTTATGAAAAAGTCTAATTTTATTTGACTCATGTAATTTGCAAAACTCGCTCGCTTCGCTCGCTCGATTTGGCAAATATTACATTTCGTCAAATAAAGTTAGTCTTTTCATAACTGGTTACGTAAATAACTATTATTGCAGTCTGCTATAAGTATACTGCTACCTTATGAGACATAAGAAATACACAGCATAGCAAATGTAGACACATACCTCTGAAATTTGGAACTGAATATGATAAATGATTTGTTAATGAACTCTCATCCTGTTTACTAAATCTTTAAAGGTATTACATCTATATTTGCGGAGTTGTATGTATTGAAATAAACAAGTAGACAACAGTGGCTTGATTCTTCAATATCTTTATTAACATTACAGAAAACTAAGAGAAATATGGAAAGAAATGATTGAGCTAAGAGGACAGAAATTATGGCGATCCGATGAAGCAGTAGTAGCAAACGACTACTGAAAGACAAACATTTTATTCATTATTGTAGCTACATATTTATACACTTATACATTAAACTCATTTGATGCTAAATTTTGTCTTTAACAAATATGGAAAAATAAAATATATTTTAGAATGAAATGATCAGTACTTATACAACACAACTAAAGATATGTATAATAAAAAAAGCTTCGGAAATAATTACCGGTATTAAGGAGTATGATCTAACAATCAGTAAAACTTTCACAAACGTGCAAATTACATAACACAAATATATATGTATAACTAATGCACTACATATAAACTGTGAATACAACTCAATTATTTTAGAATATATCTATAACTTTAGAGCAACATTTTTTAAAAAAGATAATAAATTGCTACTAAATGAATATAATTATACTTAGTACAATAGTAAATTTAAATATATAACAAATTTAAAACAATAAAATGTGTAAAAGGGAGGTTATTGTTAGAGGATGGAATTTAATTTGCAATCACACAGATAATATAAGCAGATCAATTTTACGTGTTACGGATTTTGCCAGGAACATAATTTTTGTCGATAGCTTGCTCTTGAAGAAACATATGTAAGCAACGCTCATTTTGAGCTAGTGGATGCCCGGCAATTCTGAAAAAATAATCAATTTCAGTTTTACTTAAAATATTTAAGTAATGCAGTTTAGTTTTATGAAAATGTACTTTGTGGAACTACATGAATAAGTAATGTTTTTAATAATACATCTCTATTTCAAGCTCCCTAGATAAAGTTCTCTAGAGGAATTAATTTATTATTAAAAATATTACATATTAAGGGGATGATAGTCTTCGTAAATACCAATATAGCTATTTTACAGAAATAATCAAATAATATTAATGTGGAAAACAAAATCCATTTTCATACAAATTTTTCAAAACAAAAATATTGTTTTTGTAGGAATTAAAGACGAATAACTATTACATGTTTTGAAAATTATTTAGGTAAGTAGTATAGCCATGAAACAAAAGGGTTGCGTTTATTATTTTAATTATTGGCCTCTGTCATTTCCTATAAACTTTTCAAGTTTACTTTAATTTAATATTCCAAATGATAGACAAGCTTTTCAGTTTGCTCAAACTTATTTTTATTGGGCAGCGATTCGAAAGTAAAACAGTAAATAACAGAATAAATATTTTTATTACTAACAAAGGAAGGAATTATTTCGTTATTATTGTGACTTAATTAAACTTAATTAAATTTACTTCAATTAAATAATAAATAATTTTCGAAAATGATAAACTACAGCAATAGTAATATCTACATTTCATAGTTAAAGTAGGTGCTCAAAAATGTCACCATTAGGCATTAGCTGCTGAGCAATAACCCAACCTGTCATAAAAATTTCGCCGTACATTTGCTAATTGTCTGTTTGTTATTTTGGCACATTCTTCTACAATTTTATTTTTCAAACTCTCAATCGTTAAATGTTTTTGACTATAAATTTTAGACTTTAAATGTCCCCATAAAAAAAAGTCGTTGGGTGCTAAATCAGGTGGCCTAGCTGGCCAATTTATTGTACCACCACGGTCTATCCAGCTATTTGGAGAACACTGGTTTAAATAATTTTGCACCTCCTGGCCAAAATGGGCTGGGCATCCATCGTGCTGATACCAAATTACATTTCCTTGAGTAGCAACCTCATGAAGTGCTGGCCCGATTTGATTCTGTAGTATCTCTAGGTATTTGAAGCTGTTTAAGCATCCGTCTATCCAGAACGGTCCAATAATGTTTGATCCTAATATTCCTATCCATACATTTACTTTAAGGGGATATTGAGAATGATTTTGTAAGGCTAAATGAGGATTATGTCTAGACCAATAACGATAGTTTTGAATGTTTGGTTCACCGTTCAAAGTAAAAGTTGACTCGTCTGAAAAGCACACATTCTGGATAAAATTTCGGTTTTCATTGGCCAAATTAATCATTATATCACAAAAATTCATTCTTTGGAACTTATCTTCTTCGAAAATTTCTTGGTGATTTGAGTATTTATACGACTTGTAATCATTTTTCTTGATAATTTTAAATACCGTGCTGTGGGAAATGCCAAGATTTGCCTCTATTTCTCGTGTACTAGTATTAGGATTGTTAATTACTGCAGCTATAACATTAATTTCATTTTCATTTTCGACAATTTCTTCGACGTTATTTAGAGTCTTCTTTTTACAGGATTTGCAAACTTTCCAAACTGAGCCGTATTTTTCAAAATTGTTAATAACTTTACGAATAGTTGTTATACTAGGTATGGTAGGTTTTTCTGGAAATAAACCTGCAAATAAATCTCGTATCTGATGTAAACTATTTCCTGCATAGAACCATTTTACAAACTACTATCGGAGTAAAAATGCAAGGCCTCTGACTTTAAGCGGTCATAACGAAGAAACTGGGGGGTGAAATTTCTTCATTTTTGGGCAGTACATTAGTCATTTATATATGTTTAACATGTGTAAAAATCAAATTGGTAGAATCAGTTGTTTAACTTTTATTTGAATTAACAGCAATAAAAACGCTGTATTTAGTATTTTCCTGGCTGACGGCCAGTTTTAACTTATCATAAAATTGTTATTGTTTCATAAATTGTTACCAAATTTACAAATGTTGTACCACACATACTTCTGAAAAGTCGACAGCCAATAAATATTGATTATTCATATAATTAACTGGTTTTATAAGCCCTAACCGAAAATCTGCTATTTTGCAATATACGGTAACTGAAGAAAAAATTCTTGTTTTAAATGCTAAATTTGTATTACTCAAATCGAGCTGCACTATTGCTTTATTGAAAACAAAATTTGTTTTCTTGTAATTCAAAGTAAATGTTATAATATTATCGCGAAAGAAAGACGCACATATTCCCGCGAGAGGTAATCTACCACATTGTAAATCGTGAGCGGCAAACCACAACAATGTGATTATTCTTTAGCATTGTACAAAACCATGCGCTTCATAGCAATAGTGTACGGCACCATCTTACACCCCGTACCGCACCTCCAGTGGCGTAACTAGGGCATGAAGGGCCCCCGTGCAATTCGAAATATTGGACCCCTATTCCTATATCAGGAAAAGGTTTGAAAAAAAAAATGTTATCGTTAAAACTCCAGACAGGAAAAAAGTTAATTGAACCTCGTGGACCTAGTAAGTCAAAACCTAAATATCTATTCATGAATCTAACAGACATGCTCCGCAGTGCTCAGAAAGTCACAATAAATAGTAAATACTGTAATGTAATGTAATACTGTACATAGCGGTATAGTCCATTAGCGATATAATGCATTCAATTAGGTGTAACGTATAACGTGTTTTTCAATACCAGCGGACTAAATACTTACTATGAAATACAAAAAAATATTAGTAGGTAAGAAAAGCATGAAGTTAATTCGCAAAAGTAGCTTATAAGAAACGCCCTTTAAGGTTCATCACGCTTAAGGAATTTTTCCATTCAATGTGCAAAAGATTAAAATTTATTACTGGTTCTGGTCGTATAATTTGAAAGAGTACAGATTGACATTTCCTCGTCCCTTTCTAGGTAGATAAATAATCTTTGTACTTAGTTATGCCGACAGAAGGGGTTTTGTGAATCAGTCTACTGTAAAAGAAAATAGTTATAATTATAATACTAGAAAGTGTAGCTCCATTCTGCAGCATGGCATTCCGAATAAGTTTTAAAATTTAATTTTTTGGTTATCTAAGTCTCAACTGAGGGCCCCCTGAGCTTGAGGGCCCCCGTGCGCTGCACGGGTTTGCACTTATGTAGTTACGCCGCTGCGCACCTCCCGCGCGAACGCAAGCATCCATCCTTTTTTCCAAATTTCTTTTAAATAATACATGTATACATGGCATTATTTTTGTGAATCGTGTTAGACCACAATATAATTGCTTAAACCTTGTTATGTTACTGTCAATATTATTAATATCGAACGTTCAGGTACTGAGTTACACAAGATGTCGTTTTTTCATTATAGTTTCAAGACTAATAAACCAATTGGCCTCAAAAGCATATCACATCGACAAATAAGTATACATTTTTCAAATATATAAGTATCTACCACTCAGTTTCAATAATATAGCCGTAATTAATTTTTAAAGTTGAGCGCTTGTGCGATTTGAGTCATAATTAGCGCTTTTTCGCACATAAATTAATACAGAAAATTAACGATGTGTTGCAAAAATCTAAAACTATACACCTTTATGTAGGAATAAATGATCTTTTAAATGCACTTTATTTCATTACATTATGATCGCTAATTACTGAGATAGAAGCTTCTAAAGTCAGAGGCCTTGCATTTTTACTCCGATAGTAAATTTTATCTTCAACACTATAAACAGAATTCATGTTTAAATTGCAAAACTTCTATCAAAGCGACTTGACCAGTTTATAGGAAATGACAGACGCCAATAATTAAAATAACAATAAACGCAACGCTTTTGTTTCATGGCTATACTACTTATCTAGATAATTTTCAAAATATGTAATAGTTATTCATCTTTAATTCCTACAAAAACAATATTTTTGTTTTGAAAACGTACCTATCCTGTACAGTTTTAAATTCTGAACATTTTTTGTATTAACTGTTTTGCTCTAAGGTGAATTGGGGAGCAGGAAATCGCATAAGTTTATTTTTGCATGTTAAATCCCTATTAACACCTTTTCCGTATACACACTGTATGAATTACTCATAGTTTTTGATAGAAAATGAAAAGTTATTCAACGCAGAATAAAAATATACCGAGTAGTCGATTTAAGTTAAGTGAGTTTTTGATGTTTGAAAAGTATAAAATATGAATCCTTTTTCTAGACACCCTGTACAAAGAATATAAATCCTACATAGTGTAAATGAAAGCCTTAAAGGTCAAAATAAATCGATATAAATCTGTGTTACTGAAAGTAAGTGGTTTCCGTGTTATTAGACGTTGTTTAAATTGAATATTTTTCTTAAAATCACAATTTTCTCAAAATTGGTAAGCGATAGGTATAGGGAACGTTTAATAAAGTTGCCTTAGTTTTTAACATATAATCTAAAAATGTAATAAAATACAGGGGGTTGCATTTAAAAAAACCTAACTTTGATACATTACAATTTTGTGAACCACCCTGTATAATTGCAAATAGTTTAAAAAAATAGTCAATATCAATTTACATATGTCACCAAAAAATGAAGCTGATATCTTGTACCCTTTAGGCACAAGAGACCGAGGGAATAGTCATGAATCACCCTGTATATAAATAATATGCCAATGGAATCAGATGCTGTAGCTGATAATTTTCCTAACAACGACGTACATCTACCTGAAAATGAAATTTTGCGAAAAAGAAAAAAATATGAAAAGAGTAATCATATTCGAAAGTGGAAATTAGAAGGCTTGAATGATCCAACCTGTTTAGCTTGGAATGAATATTACCTCAATCCAATTAGTTTAGGTGCTGAGACTCACCCTATAGAATTTTTTGAACACTTTATGACTCTGTCAATTATAAAAAATATTGTCCAGTACACAGTTTTGTATTCCAACTTCTAAAAATGCGCCTTTGACATTGACCTTATCGGTTGAAGAAATGTATGTTTTTATTGGAATTTTGTATTTGAGTGGTTACAATGTTTTACCTAGGCGGCGAATGTTTTGGGAAGAAAATGAAGATGTTCATAATGACTTAGTGTCCAAATCTATGAAAAGTAGAAGATTTGAAGACATTTTTAAAAATCTACATGTGTGATCAAAGTGCTCGAATGACAAAAATACGACCTCTCCTAAACGCTTTGGATAAACAGTTTTTGAAGTATGCTTCTCTTCAGCATTCATTATCGATAGACGAATCGATGATTCCCTGCTTTGGGCGTAACGGATGTAAACAATTCATTCATGGAAAGCCAATTAGATTTGGATTCAAAGCTTGGGTTTTGGCGCTTCGTTTGGGATATTGCGTTCAGGTCGATCTTTATCAAGGACAACAAAAATCTGAAAATAAGGAGTATGGCTTAGGAGAGTCCGTAGTTTTAAACTTTACAGATGTGACGCACGCTAATTGGGTTAATTCACATAATTTTTTTATACGCTTAATAAATGCAAAGATGTCAGATGTCTTCGATATTGCAAAAATAAGCGGCGTTAGAATAATTTAAACAGATTTTTTTCAAATTTTAAATCGCGAAGCGTCGAAACTGCACGACAACTCAGCGACAGGTGCCGACTACGGCATGACGTCATATACTGGTGTTTCAGCTAAACTGGTATTTACGAATGATTGTTTGGCGATCATGGAGCCGTCGAAAAGGTGTTACAAGTGGTGTTTTGTGCCTATGTGCACTAATACGACTTTTACAACCCCTGAAAAGACATTTTAGACAATGCCTCGAGACGTAAAAATTCGAAAAATGTGGTTCAAAGCAGCTAGAAGAGATTATTCTAAAATAACTTCTTCGGATTTCTACTGCTGCGAGGATCAATTTGATGTAAGATGTAGTTACTTACTAAGCAAACCTAAATGTTTAAGTAATTGACAAAAGTAAATATACATGAGACGTGGTAAACGAGTAAAGTAATGCAATATGCAAAATATCTGTGTAGTAAGAGTCTGCCAAGCAAACGAATTTCACATTGTTAGGTTTTATTCAAGCTTTTGCTCCACGAATTTGTGCAGCATTAAATCGATCATCCTTCTTTAAGAACTCGGCCAACATAAAAACATCTACTCGAGGAAGATTAGCCGACATAGCTTTCAAATAACCTGCATCCACCATCGTAAGAATCAGTTTCAAAAACGCAACGAGAGCCGACTGACAGTGGGCGTTTCCCAGTACGTGGCGTCACT
Source organism: Pyrocoelia pectoralis (assembly GCA_036250285.1). Lineage (NCBI taxonomy): Eukaryota > Metazoa > Arthropoda > Insecta > Coleoptera > Lampyridae > Pyrocoelia > Pyrocoelia pectoralis. The sequence continues at coordinate 53,639,491 of CM070074.1, forward strand.
ATCTGTTTAAAACTGATTTAGCGCGAACGCTCATGTTTGAACACTTCAATTCTTTTTTTCTCGGAAATGGTACGTTTTATTTAACTTTTTTGAACTGCAATAGTTTACAAACACGATTCAAAAGCAGAATCTTATGTTTATTTTGAAATTTATTTTTATGAACTAACCCAATTATGAAGATGTTCCATTTTCCTTATTTTTTGATACCTTTTTACATCTGCTCGACTTATCACAATACTTGGAGAAAAAAAGATTGGTGCCACTAGAACTGTTAGAATCAATCAAATCGATAAATGCAGTCTTCCAGACGATAAGTTCTATACCAAAAAAGATCGCGTATAGTACAATAGCGCTATAGACGAAGAAAATAATATCGTTGCAGTGCGCTGGAAACATAATAGCACAGAATAAAGCACGAGTGATTCAGAAGCGACACTCTGCTAAATACGTGTTGCACATTTTCTTATCGCGCGAACTAACAACTCCGCCGTCTGGTGTAGAATATAGCGAGCGCATTGATACATTATACATTTCAGCGTATGTACTTAGTGGTGCCCGGTGCGTTGAACTCTTATTGCGAGAATTCTATCGGAATTAGTTTTACGGTGAACCGCTTATCACATGCAAAAATGTATGGCAAATATTTTTCGTTTATGACATTTTTTTATACGATTTCAAATTTAGATAATAATGAGAAAAACTACAAACCACTCCTTTTTTTACTAGCCTTACTAATGCAACAGACAAAGAGGTTCACACTACAACGGGCGTGGTTGCCTGGACGAGACCGCCTTGCACCGGCAACATAACTTCAAAGGTGCCGACGGAGAGTGTCGCTTCTGAATCACTTGTGCGTTATTCTGTGATAATAGTGTAGTAACGCTGTTGTCAAATCAACATGGAGTTAAACCTCTTCAAAAAGCCAAAAGGTACTCCGTCAAGGATAACAAAAAGGTTGAAATACCCCAGCCTTATGTTGTTTCAGCTTATAATAGGTATATGGATGGAGTAGACCAACTTGACAACAACATTTCAAACTATAGGATTGGTATTATCTTTTGGCTTTTTGATGTAGCCATAACAAATGCTTGGCAGTTGAGTCGAAGTGCAGGTAAAACATCAGATCACCTATTGTTCCGAAGAGATGTTGTAAGAGCACTTCTTTTGAAATATGGAACATCAAAGTTGAGAAGCGCTCCGTCTTCTACCAGAAGCATTCCACTTCCAGTTAGAATCAATGCAAGGCAGCATATAATAATTATGAATCAACACGGTTTGCAAAACCAAACCGTAAAAGCATGCTCTTCTTGCGAGGTGCCACTGTACGATAAATGTTTTTTAACGTATCATTCAAAATAAATGAAGCTATTTTATTTATGATAAAAACGGGTTATTGGGTGTAGACCATAAAACGTAATGTAGGTGTTTTATCTTTGAGCTTCGTAAAAAGTTGGTTCAGTGGAGAAGGGTTATAAAAAGCAAATTTCGTATCAGCATGCCTTAAGATCAACTCACCAACATCTTAAGGCATGCTGATACGAAATTTGCTTTTTATAACCCTTCTCCACTGAACCAACTTTTTACGAAGCTCAAAGATAAAACACCTACATTACTTCAATCAGGTGTCATCTACAATGTTCCTTGCACAACCTGCAACAAAGTCTACATCGGGTTAACCAACTGTTGGCTGAAATCTCGACTATCCACCCATAGAAGTGACATTAAAACTAAAAAAAACCAGATGTGCTTTAGCCAACCATGCCCTAAATCTGGGACACCAATTTGATTTTGAAAATGTTTCCATTTTAAACCGCTCCAACAACAGAACAACCCTCAGATTGATGGAGATGGTTGAAATTAATAAGTATCTTAAACAATCCGTGAACTTTAGATCTGATGTAGATAATCTACATGTCATTTACGCCAATCTACTTGCCATGCATAACTCGACCAACTCTAATTAGCTACCAACAGGTTTTACAATTATAACGTGTTTGTTTCCTATCATCTTTTATTATGTTACTAATTAATTCTTAACTAATTAATGTACATTCCTCCACCTAGAAACTTACTATCTAACTTTTTACACCACATGGTGAACGATCCTATCTTGTTTACAACTTTACGTTGGTTAACCACATACATACCGCCATTTAAATTTATTGTTCGTCTACCTGTTGGACGGTGCTCATCTCTTCTTGAATTATATCATGAAATCCTTATTTAATTACGTTCAATTGAAGTTCCTATGTTACTACTTAATTAACAACTAGTTTTATAGTAAGTAAATTTTAGTAAAATTGATTCACTGTAATTGTCATTGTTCTAATTTTTAGTTCCTGATGAAGCTAATCAGTGGCGTGTCGTGAGGTTTAAGTTTGGAGGGGCGCAAATCGAATAAGCGCGCTACAGGCGCCGGTGCCGCCGCAGCCCGCAGGCTAAAATTTTGGGGGTGCCACGCCGAAAAAAAAAGTCAAAAGTTGCTCGTTTTAAATAAAAGTTGGAACAGCGGAATGGATTTTACATAATGTCATAAAACACTTCACAAAATAAAGTCTACGGCACTGTCTAAGTAGAAAAATGAAAGAACAAAATATTTACACAAATTAAGCAAAATAAAATAGGTAGGTACTTAAGTCAACATCGGACAAAATGAAGCTATGTACTTCGTTTAAAACTGTCACTGGGAATTTTTTTGCAAACTCTGAATATTTGTCTTTGTTAAAAAGGTAAGCAGCTTGCAAATGACCCCGAAAAGAAAAGCGATCCTTCATTTGAGTTGTAATTGTTCTTTAATTTTAAGTTTATCGACTAACGGCAGCCTATCAAAATTTATTTGAATAATATAATTTACCGTATTCATTATCACAGCATTCACAGCCGCAAAACGAAAAACGAACACAAATATTATTGTCCACAATACGGCAATCGCGCACTCGGCATGAACATACATACACACACAACGGCAAACGATATACTGCCTCCGCCGGGGCCGCTAAAATGACGCGGCCTCATAGCACGTTACGATCGTGTATCATCCTGTGTGTTTCGGGCTGTTTCGTATGCTTTTCAAATGCTAAACTGCCGGGCGCTGGTTTCGGGCACCGAGACTTATTCTTATTAGCAAAGTAATAATCCTGGGTGCGCGAAACTATTATTAGATGAATGAGATGATAGAAGTAGACTAGATATTTAGTTTTTTGTTGAAATTTAGAAATTTTATTTGATTTAGTTAGTATGTATGTATCAATTTAGAAACATTTAAATTGTGGTACGTTATTAACAATCCTTAGGAGGGGCGCGCGCCCAAGCGGCCTTATAGAGCAACCGCCACTGAAGCTAATATCTGATTAGCGAAATATTGAATAATAAAAAAACATTGTTAATACACGTTTTATGGTCTACACCCAATAACCCGTTTTTATCATTCATGAAAGGACCAAATACTCGCCTCAACCTATTTTATTTATATAATTAATGTATTTTTTCAATAAATTCTTTTTAGAAATATGGCCTAATTTGTTTAGACATTAGCCAACACATTTTCATAACACACAAAATCAAATACAACCATTACATACAGTAGAACGCCGATTATCCGAACCGGCCCTAAGCGTAATATAAAAAATTAAAACCAAGTATATTTCAAATTGTTATGGTTGAAAACCTGAGGCAAGACACTACATAATATGTACATGTTTTGCGTCGCGCGGCTTTTCAACTCAATAACATTGAATTACTGTCAGTGAGCTCCTCCCTCTCTCATTGTGCCGATCGCTGTTTTAAACGGTTATATGATATGACAGTTCATTTTTCTTTATTACCAGTCTATGTCCGATTATCCGAATCGACCCCGGTCCCAATTGATTTGGATAATCGGCGTTCTACTGTAATGAAAGATGTTTCAGACAGTTATGCTCAGACATTAATAAAGACCACTACATGCTCTAATTTAAGAATGGTACTGAACACATTAATAAAGACCACTACAATGAAATTTTAAAGTGAAAAAAATAATGAGCATTAATGAGTGGGGTTTGAGTTATTGGGGAACGCTCTCTGTCACTACCATCACATCCATGGTTGCGTAGATTTTAGATATTATCTTTTCAGCGCGAGCGTGGAGAGTGACAGAGAGCGCTGCGCCCGCCATTCCATGTAACAGACAGGGATGCAGAGCGTTCTTCTGAAAGAAAGCGGATTTAACAGCATCGGCCCGCGATTTAGCTAGGCAACCCATTTGCAATTTATCGACCTATATATAGTAGTAATTACGAGAGCTCGAGTATGACTCATCTAAGTAAGCAACAAGAATTAACCAATAACATTTATCCTATCTCTGTTACACTTTGAAGAATTGTATTTATAGAAAAGAAACAAGAAATAATAAATATGTCTACCCATGCTTTCAATGGAACGTGTGTCCGTTTTAAAACCATATATGTATTTACTATCATCGACATCAGCTGTTCAAAACGTCACCTAAAATTTGCGCATTGTTTTTTTATTCTGATATATTATTAAAAGTAGATATTATATTTATAAAAACAGTTCCTATTACCTATATTAGTTAGTGGTTTAAGATGTCGCTTACTAATAAATAATTAAAAGTAGTGTAAATATACAGATTAAAGTTTTGTTTTATTTTTATAGGTAAGTACCTAACTGAATTTATAAAAAGGGAATTTCCTTAAAATTTGAAATTTCGTTCTTGTAGCTTTTTTTAGATAAAACTAGCTTTTATTTCTTTAGTTAGGCATAAGAAATCAAAATCAGACATACAGAACCCAGACTCAAAATTCGTGTTGACTTGTACTATTGATGTGACGTATATTTTATGAAGTAAAACACTTGTATTTTGTATCGTAATAATAAAATTATGCAACGTTTATTTTGTGTCTTCTCTTCGTCAGTCGTTTTCAAATTACTCCCATTTTGTTCGAACCTACGTGTTTCGTATATTATAGGTAGTAAAGACTTTTAGGTGTAGCAAACTCGAACACAAAACATAAACTGAACCTCAAATTTGCACTATTTTAAGAATGAATGTCATAAATGTCATGATTAATATTATAGGTTATGTTATTTTATTAAAAAGAACTATGCGACATACGTTTCCTATTATTTCATTCATATGCTTTTAAGCGATGAGTCATACTCGAGCTCTCGTGATTACTACTATATTATCTAACTTATAATCTTTGTCATCGTCAAATAACAGATGAGGGTATATATTTCCAATAACGTATCTTAGACTATAACGAATGAAATTATTTATTGGTAATATTAAATTTGCAATTATTAATGGTAATTAGTAAATTTACTGCTATTAGTATTGCTATTGTTTGTAAAAATTCCGTTTCATTAAATTATTTTCTAAACAACGCCACCTGTGTTTCCATTTGCCTACTACTTGATGGTTTTATTTAAAATGACCGTCGACAATAATTATTTTTAATAATTTTAACTATTGTAGTAATCACTATTTTGAGGGGTATAGAAAAAAATATTGTTGTTGCTTTCTTGCACTCCACCACAAAAATGAAGATGTTGTCTTTTCACTGTACCACAATATACTGGAGATTGCAGTTAACTCAGTTGAAGCAAAGAGTTAGGAAGGTAAGTTCATCTTGAAGAAAATCAAACTGAACATACACTTTATGCTGCACACTGAACCAAAAGGCAAGCTTACTCAAGGGAAATTTCCAAAAAAGGGTCAATAATTTAATATAATTAATATTCTCTAAATTTACTTTGTGGAATTCAATAATTGTAATAAGTACTTCCACTAAATTATTTTAAATTTTATACACAGGATGATTCACCTAGCACTCAGCAAAATGACGAGAGATAGAGAAAAAATCAAAGGAAATAGTTATACGAATTTAGAAGAGCCACAATATAAAATTAGTTTCACTTATACCAGTACAGTTCCAGAAAAGAAAATTTCATTTTTTTTAAATGGAACATGTTTGGATTGGTTGCTGAAAATGAAGATAATTTTGTTAAGATGCTGTCCGATATATTACTCATAATGTAAAAAAATTGAATAGATATATCAAGGTTAAACTGAGTTAGTAGCGGCAGATGTACCAAGGTCAAACTGAGTTAGTAGTGACATAGCTAACTACTAACTGCACTACCAATCTCCTGCGGGAAATTTTTCAAAGCAAAAGATGACTTAAGTTCGCCGAAAGAAAAAATCACTGAAGATATGAACACTTTATTTAAATAAAAAGAACTGTTCTCATATAATTGCCTTTCGTGGAAGGCCACGAAGCAGAACTCACTATATCGAAATTAGAGTTGTTCTTCCATACATGAACAGATCAACGAGCAAATGTACTTTTTAATACATGTTTCACAAGACAATTTGAGTGCCAGAACTATATTCTATTTAAATAAAGTAGACGTATTTTCTGTGATTGTTAGTCCTAAATGGAATGACATACTGGCAGAAATACTAGGGAAGAGAAGTATCATATGGAAGGAAGCTGCGGCCATGGCCAAAAATAAAAAGGAATAGGGAAAGTTTGTATATTTAGTAGAATAAGAAATAAAATGTAACATAGATACCTTACACCATATGGTAAAAAGGTTTAGATTATACACATACCTATTAGGTATATAAATTTTTCTTTCAGTAAAACATGTTTTAGGACTTTTCAGATTAAAAAGTTTAATCATCCCAAATGTCCTGTAATTAAAATAATCATATTCGCATAAGAGTAACAAAATGATTTCCACTTATTAATAGTTAATAGTCAAGGACATTACTGTGTTCAACCAACTATCTAATCTAATTCTATTTTTAGAATTGATTTTGATAGTGGTGCTATATTTCTGCAATATGAAAAAAATTTTTCAATTAACATAGAAGTGTAGGTCTGAGCTTTTTGCCAACTTTATTTTAATGCTTTGGCTCGGATGTTACCAATTCTATGTAAGTTTAGAACGTTTGTTATCAAAATGAATATAAAGTTTAGATTTGCCTTTTCACCTTCCTGTTACATTATTTGAGAAATAAAAGTTTTTGGAGGTGGAAAGCATTTTATGGTTATTGGTATTTTTTGTGTTTCTTCTTATTAAAAAGCTTTTAATGTTTCATTTTTAGAATACTTTGTATAGGAACACACTATGTGTTTTAACCATCACTTAAAAGCCGTTCTGTTGTATTTGCACTTGATCTCAAAGTCTATAGAACCTAAACATCGGGTTCATCCGTTGTATGGGACTAAATAAAGTGAGAAATTGCGGAAGTTTTTTTAATAGTATTTACAAAAATGTGAAGGCAAGTGATTTATTAGTCAGTGTTTATTAAACACAGATTCACATCCAGTCATTTATAATGGTGGTGCTGGAATGGATGAAAAGTTTTTTATATTCAATGAAATATGTCAATAAATATATTGCAAATGGGTTGTCTAAAAAATTTCAGTCCAGAATATAATTAATTAACAACTCTTGGGTAGGCAGGTATAAACAGGTAAATCGATACTACTATCGGAGTAAAAATGCAAGGCCTCTGACTTTAGAAGCTTATATCTCAGTAATTAGCAATCATAATTTAATGAAATAAAGTGCACTTAAAAGACCATTTATTTCTACAAAAAGGTGTAAAGTTTTAGATTTTTACAATATATCGTTAATTTTTTGTATCAGTGTATGTGCGAAAAAGCGCTAATTATGACTCAAATCGCACAAGCGCTCCACTTTAAAAATTAATTACGGCTATATTATTGAAACTGGGTGGTAGATACATATATATTTGAAAAATGTACACTTATTTGTCGATGTGAGATGCTTTTCAGGCAAATATAAAGTTAAATTAAAATAAAGATTATTTCATTACGAACACGGCGGTATAGGGTAGTCTGCGAAAAATCAGTCCCCAATTGCGGTTGTCGAATTTTAAAAAGTGAAATATAGCTGCGAGTGAATACGTGCGACAGAGAGGTCCCAACGAACATCCCATGCGATAGAAGAGTACACAGCATCGTAGCTGCTGTGTGTAGTTCGTCCTTTGAAAGAAAAAGAGTGCGCATGCTATTTGTACACTTGAAAATGAAAAGGATAGCGATAGACTCGTACTTGTTGCGCATCATTTTGGAGTAGAATGTTGCTATAGTTATAATTGAAAAAACGTGGTACTATTTATTGTTGTAAAAAAATGGCCAAAAAGTAGTAATTAATCATATTCTGGACTGAAATTTTTTAGACAACCCATTTGCAATATATTTATTGACATATTTCATTGAATATAAAAAACTTTTCATCCATTAACCAGCTCGGTGAAGGTCGTCTTATGGTGGGATCTTAGACCTGCCGTACACGAGCCGCATTTTGCAGTCAGACCGACCACAAATTGCGGTCGCCCCATAAGAAACTACAAGCACGCGTTTCGACTGCAGTGAACGCCCGTGTACGTCTGGTGCAGTATTTCTTATGGGGAACTGCAGTTCGCCGGAACGTGACCGCAATTGTGTGGTCGGTCCGACTGCAAAATGCGGCTCGTGTACGGCGGGTCTTAGACTATATGGTGAGAAATTGGACAGAGCAATGTAACCCAACGAGGTAGGGTGAATGATGTGGTTGGTTCTGACAATCATGTCGCCTGATCAAGCTTACTTTTTTAAATAAATAATGGTCCGCTCACGAAGTATAAAAAGTATATTAATTGATTGCAAAAAAGGTGGCCGGCTCCCGGACTATAAGATTATATATAATGAACAATGGTTACCAGGTACATCAAGGTACGTGCACAAGACACTTTCCGAGGTAGTGGAACCAATCATGTTCCTTGTTCTTAATTAAATAATGATCCATTCAAGTGTTGTTTAACTTTCAGCATCTATGTAGATTGTGCATATTCACTGTAAGACATTGTCACCACTTATTGTAATAAAATAAATACACAACATAATGACGTAGTGCAATAAATTTAACATAGGTATTTCTTTTATTCAATGTAGTGAATTTTGAAAATGAAATTTTATGAAAATATGGTTCTGAAGATATTTTTAGCCTTAATTTCGTCGAGAAATTTCTGTCCATTCAATAGCATGCCATGAATCATGACGATATTTTTTGTTATAGTAGTTTGATTACTGTTCCATTTGTATCCTTTATTTCATAATATTGGCATATCGCATATCGCCATTATTTGCAGATATTAAAATGTTTAATGTTAAACAGTAATAACCTAATAACTTCCTTTATCAAGCACGTAATTACTTACTTATTAATAAATATCTCTAGACCTTTTCTCCTATCTTCTATAAATTCTTCCTCAAATATTCCATCATCACCTCGAAATGGTAATTGTCGTTTCCACGCTTTGCCTGGTAATGGTGGAACTACGATTTTACTATCTCGTTCCAATTCGTTTCTCAACCATTCAAAATCACTGTAACGGCGACGTACACTAGATTCCTTTACTTTGAAAACAGGTAAGTTAGTCTGCAAGATTTAAAATTGGAAATGAGATTGACAGATTGCTATAGCAGATAATAATTTTTCAAGAATTACAATTTCGATAATATTAGAGTAAGAAACCCTAGTTGTAATAAGGATTAACAAAGGTTTCATATAAGAAGGGGCGTGTTGTTCTTGTTAAGAGTAAAAATTTTTAAAAAAGTATATCAAAAACACATGAAGTGTTTAGACAAAATGTTTACTTACACGCATTCGCACTTCGTAATCCGTAAAACGTTTTTTCCCAATTCCTATTGTTGTTACGGGGTTTACAACATCAATTTCTAGAAAATTTGCGGGCACCGCATATGCATCATCTAACGTTTGTTTTTTTACATTTAATCTTCGAGTTGCTTCGGCTGTTGTATCAGTTTCTGCCATCATTTTTGAAACCTGTAAAGTAAAATGAAAATTGAAACTATTTCACAGGAAATACTCACCTAAAAACTTAAATTCCCATTAAACACATTCAATGACAGACTTTTCAGTCAACGGCAATAAACATGGTTGAAATTTGACAGCTCTGCGCTGCGGTGTTGTCAGCTTTTCATATTTACATTATACAGGGCGTATAAACTCTGATCAATGTGTTTTAATTACTTATGCCACAGACAACTAACCTTATGCTGAATTTTACATTCACGAATTACGACGCCTGGGAGCATTAAGCTGCATTTATAGTGTCGGTATCGGTAAGCAATAAGAAATAAGAAATAAGCGGTAAGGAAATGAACTTATGGATAACCTGTATATCATTTATAGTAGAAATAAGCGTCAAGCAGTAAGCAATAAGAAATAAGGAAAGCTGGATTTATAGTGTCGGTATCGGTAAGCAATAAGAAATAAGAAATAAGCAATAAGCAGTAAGAAATAAAAACGCATTTATAGTTCTTTAACGGTAACAGAGTAGGCATGCGCATTGCGGGTTTAATTTAAATTATTACTGTGTTTACGGTACGGTTTATAGGTTACCTAAGGTACGATTGTAAAATTAAAATCAACTTGACATAATATTTTCCCATCGATTCTTGAATAAGAGATATATTTCACTCAAATATTTCTTTAACACCTGATTCATATTGATGTCATCTGTCTTTTCTTAGCTCGTAAGCTCACAGCTGTACACGAATATTCCCGATTCGGTAACGGTAACGGCAAGAAATAAATTTGAACCAATTCCTTATTTCTTACTGCTTATTGCTTATTTCTTATTTCTACTATAAATGAAATACAGGTTATCCATAAGTTCATTTCCTTATCGCTTATTTCTTATTTCTTATTGCTTACCGATACCGACACTATAAATGCAGCTGAATTGGTTCAAATTTATTTCTTACCGTTACCGTTACCGAATCGGGAACATTCGTATACAGCTGTGAGCTTACGAGCTAAGAAAAGACAGATGACATCAATATAAATCAGGCGTTAAAGAAATATTTGAGTGAAATATATACTTATCCAAGAATCGATGGGAAAATATTATGTCAAGTTGATTTTAATTTTACAATCGTACATTAGGTAACCTAAGAATCGTACCATAAACACAGTAATAATTTAAATTAAACCCGCAATGCGCATGCCTACTCTGTTACCGTTAAAGAACTATAAATGCGTTTTTATTTCTTACTGCTTATTGCTTATTTCTTATTGCATACCGATACCGACACTATAAATCCAACTTAACTATCTAACCTAAGGTACCAACCACAGACCATTAAAAATAAAGGCGAACGAAAACATACGATAAAATGGGAACAGCGATAGTGGCGCTCCGCGAGCATCTGCTTGAACTATAGTTCAACGACGCAGCGCAGGTACAATAAATTATTGACATATGATTGACATTTAAATATTACATGCGTTATTGAATCTTTAATGCTGTGTGTTGTTATATACTAAGCAGTTTTGATTATTTTTGTATATTATATATAGGTCTTGGCACAGACAACTAACCAGACCCGCCACCGTGTATTAAATTTTTGTCATGCCGTTTTAGTATAATTATCGTAATGAGATGTCGCTGTCATTTAGATTAGTATAAAGTCACTAAATATTCTAAAGTACCGCAACGTTCGCCATTTTGGGGTTAAAATTTTGGCGGCAATTTCAAATATTGAAGACCTAGTCGCTAGAAAATTTAATGACTTTATGAAGTGTTTCTTAAAAACTAAACTCACATTAGATACTTATCAATATATTTCTTAAAAATTAGTTGTCATTGTTATTAAAAGGTACAGTTTAATTGAAAGATAAAAAATTTGGAACTTTGCCACACGAACCTAACATACGTTTTTAAAATTGACATTTTATTTTGTCGTGTTAATACTTCATTTAGAATCGTTATTTAAATCACAGAAAAGGATAACTAAAAAAATACAGCAAGTAGTGTGTAAGAATAAGAAGACGAGCCTGTCTATGGGAAAACTACAAGTTTATAATGTTTTTCAAATTGCCGCGTTTCAAACCAAGTGTCAAACGTCAAACTTAGTAATAGCAAAGAGATACTCTTTGGTAATAGTAAAATTTTAGACCAATGGTCTAAGAGTAAAATACTAATTTTCATCGTATGTCAAACACAGATGTCATTTTTCCGCCATTTTGGGGTTAAAATTAGCTTTCTCTCTCTAACTCATTGGAACATAAGGTTGCGGTACTTTAGAATATTTAGTGACTTTAGATTAGTATAAAGTCACTAAATATTCTAAAGTACCGCAACGTTCGCCATTTTGGGGTTAAAATTTTGGCGGCAATTTCAAATATTGAAGACCTAGTCGCTAGAAAATTTAATGACTTTATGAAGTGTTTCTTAAAAACTAAACTCACATTAGATACTTATCAATATATTTCTTAAAAATTAGTTGTCATTGTTATTAAAAGGTACAGTTTAATTGAAAGATAAAAAATTTGGAACTTTGCCACACGAACCTAACATACGTTTTTAAAATTGACATTTTATTTTGTCGTGTTAATACTTCATTTAGAATCGTTATTTAAATCACAGAAAAGGATAACTAAAAAATACAGCAAGTAGTGTGTAAGAATAAGAAGACGAGCCTGTCTATGGGAAAACTACAAGTTTATGATGTTTTTCAAATTGCCGCGTTTCAAACCAAGTGTCAAATAAACGTCAAACTTAGTAATAGTAAAATTTTAGACCAATGGTCTAAGAGTAAAATACTAATTTTCATCGTATGTCAAACACAGATGTCATTTTTCCGCCATTTTGGGGTTAAAATTAGCTTTCTCTCTCTAACTCATTGGAACATAAGGTTGCGGTACTTTAGAATATTTAGTGACTTTAGATTAGTATTATAGGGACTCTAGATTAGTATAGAGTCCCTATGATTAGTAGCTTAGAAATAAGTTTTGAGTGCACTTAAAAATCACAAATTAGATGGTATATTCAAAAATTACTTCTCATCAAGTTGCCCATACAGCTTAGTTTGCTTTTTTAAAAATATACATATAATAAACAATTATATCATATAACAGAACAATCACAATGGTGAATGACTTTTTAAATGTAGCTCATCATAGGTATGCAATTCAATATTACCTCTTCCCTTTTTAAATAAAACAAATTAACCTGAATTTTATATATTTACTTAAATCAAATTTTTAGGTAGGTATTTGTGGGCTTGTAAAAAATAACATAACTTTATGAGAGTGCATGTACCTACCTATCTTAGAAAGGGAGATAAATATATATTTTTGTAATTGTCATTGCCATTTTACCACAGACAATAATTTGTCTGTGCCATTTACTTAATAGTTGCCTACTCAGCCAAAACAGCGATATCAAAAAAATATATCTGTGGGAGGTTAAATTTCACATTGTAGATTATTTTTTGACTAGGTACAAACAGTTTATAAAAAAGAAAAAAAGTGATGTTTTAGAAATTTAGATTTCACATCATGTCACACCTCTGTTACAAATAAATAGGTAATTCATTAAATGTCATTTATATCATATCTTATGTTACACTGTGAGATTCGTTAACAATACTTGAGATGTTTTCCAGTATTATTATTCCTTAATGTTAGATATTTATTGTTAATAAAACAACTACCGCTTATTAATATATTTTATTACTACGAAGTTTACTTCTGCGTTCGACAGATCTAAGCCAAGTGTTCTTAAATAATATTTTTGCTCTCTGCTGCGCTACCCTTACCTTTTCTTTTGTCTCTTAGAGCGTTCACCCTTTAGCAATACCGTTACGGTCGGGGTTGGTAAACCCGATACCTTACACCTCCCTTTTAAGCATCTAACGCTAACCTATCATTTACAATCCTAATATAATCGATCCTTAAAATTACTCTTATTATATTACAATTTACATATTATTGCTTATAACGTTTTGGGATTGATCGTGTGCGTTCACTTCTACGAAGCTTCATGTGATCATCATTATTGGGTGAAACCGGTACTGGTACCTTATTAATTTCCCCTACATTCGTTTGATTTGCTGAAGAATCCGATCTCCCTATTAGACATCGTGTATATTGTGGTGCCGTTTGCGTTTGATCGCATTTTTCTGCGCCGTTATTCCGTTTTATTAATTGGTTTAAGTGTCTTTTCCAGGATTGTTTATTTTCCACTACTTCACATATGTACGTTCTCTTCCCTAACCGTTCTTTAATAATCGCGGGCGTCCAAAGTTTTTTATTCGGTGTTCTATAGTCTCGCGCCATCACGTAATCTCCCGTTTTAAATTGTTCGCGTCTTTTCCCTCGACTATCCTCCCTTTTAAGATTGCTATTTAGACTTTCTACCGGTTTTGGGCGTATTAAATCTAACCGCGTTCTTAATTCCCGACCTAAAAAAAGTTTTGCTGGCGATGCACCCGTTGTGCAATGTGCAGTACTCCGATATATTAAAAGAAATCTACAAATTAATGTATTTATTTCGGCTTTAAAGAATTCGCATTTGTCGCGCTTAATTTTTAATCCGGCCTCTGACAATCGTTTGAAAACCTCCGCTAAGTTTTCGAAATGCGTTTTTTCATCTTTCCCGGTAACTACTATGTCGTCTAAGAAGTTCGCTACCCCAGGTATCCCTTGTAATAATTGTTCGATTTTCTTTTGAAAAATCGCGCTCGCTGGAGAAATACCGAATGGTAGTCTCAGTACTTTGAATATGCCCCTGTGAGTACTCCACGCAAGAATTTTTTGACTCTCCTCATTTAGTACTAATTGCGCGTACGCCATTGTTAAATCGATTTTACTAAAACTAATTCCCCCTTGTAAAGCTGCTAGAATTTCTTCTATGCGTGGCAATGGATATCGAACCTCCACCACATATTTATTTACGGTCGTTTTATAATCCGCGCATAAACGTATGGAACCGTCGGGTTTTAACACCGGAACTAAAGGTGTCCCCCAATCGCTTGTTTCTACCGGTTCAATTATGCCGTCCCTTTGCAATTTGTTTAATTCGACTTCTACTTTTTCTTTATACGCGAATGGAATTGGTCTCGGTTTGCAAAAAATCGGTTTAGCATCCGGTTTTAAATTTAAATGAACCGTACCGTACTTATACGTGCCTAAAGTGTTGTCAAATAGGGTTTCGTACTCCTTTAAGATCTGTTCTAACTTAATGGTTTTAGCAAAAAAAATGTTACACTCATTGCTCCCCAATTTTGTCAGTCCCAATTTAAATGCATGTAACCAGTCTCTACCCAATAATGGTGGTCCACCACCGTCGACAACGTGCAAATTAACGTCTTTGATTTCATTTTTGTACTCCACTTTAGCAGTAAAGTACCCTACCGGTACGGTAGTTTTGCCTGTGTATTCTTTTAAAACCACCCTGCTGGGTTTTAAGTTACAATCACTGAATTTATTTGTGAATAAATCATTTGAAATTAAACTCACACCGGCTCCACTATCGACCTGCATCTCTAAAATCCTACTGTTAATTTTTACAGTTACCTTAATTGGATTGTCTACATTTGACTTAATATTAAAAAGAGTGAGTTCCTCGACCTCTGGACCTGTAATATCAATAAAATTGCTACCTGCCTGTTTAACATTTTTGGTGCATTTGTTGGCATAATGACCCATCGTTTTACATTTAAAACATTTAACTTTTTTTTGTTTACAAGTTTGATTTTGTAAATGAACTTTGCCGCAACCGTCACACTGCTTACCGCCCTGACCAGTTGATTGGTGTCGTTGTGCCCTTTCTTGTGGTTTGCCCTTTTGAGCCCAATTGACGCCTACGGTTCCAAAACCATTAATTGGATTTTTAGCGCTGGACGCTAAACTTGCCTCCTTGGATAACGCCAATTCCACCACACTCTCTAAGGTCAACGTCTCCTTGTATTCTTGTTCACATAGTTTGTCCAAAATCGGCCCTTTCCCTAAGCCTGTGACAAATTTATCACGCAAAACCTTATCCAAATTTGCAAATTTGCAATTTACCGCTAAGTTTTTTATTCGCGCATGCCACTCAGTAATTACTTCGTCGGTCTTTTTCATCGCGTTATAAAATTCCGCGCGTTCCCGAAATACTGATATTTTAGGGCTGAAGTGTTTTGTCATTATTTCGCACAACTCTTTATACGTTTTTTCACTCGGTTTATGTGGGTACGATAAGTCTCTCAACAAATTATACGTATCTGCTGTCAGTTGGCTTATTAAAACCGCACATCGTTTCTTTGATCCGCCTGTATCTTCTATTCCGTTGGCTTCCAGGAATTGTTCGAGTCTCTCTTGGTAAACTGTCCAATCTTGACCTACCTGATTGAACCGCTCGATCACTCCAATTAGTACCGCCATTTTTGAATAGAATGCCGCTCTTTTTAACTTCTAAACGTAATAATTTTAACACACCCGTTGTATTACACTTCGCTAATTTCTTTTTTTTTTTTTTTAACCTCGTCGCCAATGTTAGATATTTATTGTTAATAAAACAACTACCGCTTATTAATATATTTTATTACTACGAAGTTTACTTCTGCGTTCGACAGATCTAAGCCAAGTGTTCTTAAATAATATTTTTGCTCTCTGCTGCGCTACCCTTACCTTTTCTTTTGTCTCTTAGAGCGTTCACCCTTTAGCAATACCGTTACGGTCGGGGTTGGTAAACCCGATACCTTACACTTAATATTATAATATTTATAATTACATAATTCTCAAAAAAAAAACACAAAAAGGGATGAAAGTAAAAAATTCATCGTAGTGTGCTTTATTCGAAGTTGCAGATTAACGTAAACGTAATAACCATTGAACTGTACGCTATACGCAACTGGAAAGGAAACGCGCATAAGTAACACTGAAGCCAAACGACTGGGTATCTCTATCTTTTTCTTTTACACGCAACGTCATACAAACGATGACACGGAGCACAAAATGCAGTTGACTGATAAAAAAAATATATTGCAGCAGTTATCTCTCTCGTCTGCTCTACTACCGCAATAAGCAAAAGGCGACAGAAGTACCCATTCCGCATCTGCCTTTGTCAGCCTTCAACGCCCACAATCAGTGCTGCCAATAAAAATTTCTCGATTCCCCGCGTCAGTGTTGTCAATTCCCCGAAATTCCCCGAAATGATATTTTTGGAATAAAACGCTGTTTTTTTACAAAACTTATAAAATACTATACCTCATAACAAAATAACTCTTACATCTACATGCTATTATATGGTTTAAGGTACGCACCAATTTCTTTGAATTAATGAATGATATAGAAATGAATGCGTTCAGAAATACAAAATCTTGTTCAAATGACAGTTGAGCAGTCATTTGAGTGGTTTTGCCATTCAAAATTATGTTGGTAGTGTCGAGCTGTATCTGCCAAGTCCGAACGTGATTTTTTAGTTGTAAAGTATTACCCGAATCCGATATAAAATAGTTTTAGCCCACCGATTGTCTAATTCCCCGAAATTCCCCGATTTTTGTCATTCCCCGCGCTCTCCCCGCACTAACCCTCAATTCCCCGCAAATCGGGGATTTTCCCCGCGATTGGCAGCGCTGCCCACAATGCATTGAAATAGGCCGTTTCCCTTCCAGTTTCTTATAGCGTACAGTTCAATGACGTAAACACATACAACCTTAAAGGTCTATTCACACATGTCAGTCACGTCTCAGTTCCGTCACCGTTCCGTCTCAGTCTCATTCGGTAAACCTTTGTGACGGCTATTCACACATATCAGTCAATAATTCATATTTTTATGTAAAAACCCCAAACTGTTTACGAAAAGACGTCAGTCAAAACAGGAAAATATCGTTGACGACGAATTAAAATTATGACTGAACGGAGACTGAAACGTGTCAGTCACGTCTCAGTTCCGTTCCGTCAAACAGTCTCAGTCACGATAAAAAAATATATCGTTGCCTTTAATTTTAACGGACATATTCACACACGTCCGGCACGTCACCGATTTTACAGTCAGTCGCGTTTCAGTCTCCGTTCAGTCATAATTTTAATTCGTCGTCAACGATATTTTCTTGTTTTGACTGACGTCTCTTCGTAAACAGTGTGGGGTTTTTACATAAAAATATGAATTATTGACTGATATGTGTGAATATCCTTTACAGATCTTTACCGAATGAGACTGAGACGGAACGGTGACGGAACTGAGACGTGACTGACATGTGTGAATAGACCTTTAAGGTTGTCTGTAGTGTGACTGTGAGTGTGACGTAGTAAACAGAACAAATTGATAAAGTTTGCATAAAATTTTAAATTTAAAGAGATAGACCTAATTTACTGAATGACGGCTTATATTTTCACTTCTTATTACGCTAATTACTAATTTAGCAATTAAAGATACACAATTGAATGATCAGCATAAATAATAACGCTTCTCACAGGTGTGCTAAATGGCAGTAGAGGAATGATCTTTCATAGTTAAAAGGATCTTATCGCAAATTCGCAAACTGTATAATTAAATTATTATTATATCTTATACATGACAAGACATTTCTTCTGTTTAGGTATGTACCACCATAATAGAAGAGGGATAGTAGAACAACCTGTTCGCGCCAATTTTTTTGCCAGTGAAAATAATGTACAGAATGTGCTGCCGTTTGAGGAGAGTAGCGTAATGTAAATGGAGGAGAGTAGCGTAATTTTGTAAACGTACTTATCGTTTTCGTTATTGCCGGCTTTTGCCTCGACGTAATTAATGCATTGTTTGCGGGCGGTAATGAAAGATTTTATTTTTATAATACCACAAATAATTTATCTGCAATAATACGTATGTTTTAAGTTATTACATCCGGCGCATGATTGCACATTTTGTCACCAGTTATAATTTTTATTTATGCACCTTACTTAACCACCTAACCAATCGAATTCAATTCAAATCATAGCCAGGTGAATTTAAAAGAAAGGACCCGAAAAATATGGAAAATTTAAAAAAATGTAATTATCTCGGTTGTAGAAGCCGATTGAGATGTAAAGAATCTGTCACGTGATCTCTACAAGGAATGAAAATTAAAATAGTCAGCTTATTATTTCCGCTCAAAGGTGCAATTGCACTTAATTGCATTTAGAACTATTCAATCTTTATGTTTGTACAATTTTTAATGATATTTTAAGTTGTACAGCTACATATTTATTAGTTTCTTACAGAGTAAAGATCACGTGACAGGTTCTTTACATCCCAATCGGCTTCTACTACAAAACCTAATACAGGATGATGCAAGAAACACAAACGTTTAAATTCATAACTACCACCACAGATTGAATCACATATTTATACAAAAAAATATAATAAGGAATTTATACCCTTATTTACATTTAAATGAGTACAATTACCTCTGTAACGAGGTGGAATAACTTCGGAATACCGAATATACGAGGGTTATCCGTAAAATAAGGTCTACAATTTTTTTTCAAAGATAAACACGTCTATTTGCTTGGGTTACTATATTGTTAGAAAGCCCCTTCCTATCGCAAAACACAGTCGCCATCGCTTTTCCGGCAGACAATGTTTGTTTAAACCTTCGCGGCTTCGGCGATCCTGAATGCTGCCACTGACGGGACTGTTCTTTTGCTTCTGGTAATCTGGTGTCGTACAATGGACTCAGATTTCGCCGCCAGTGACAATTGAATTCACAGGCCGCTTGTCGTTACCGTTTCTGATCTTATGGGGACCAATCTTGTGATAATGATAATGTTCTGCCACAATCTTGTCAATAGTGGTCTTTCTGACATCAAGGATAAATTCGCACTCGTCGATTTTCAAGTATTAGGTACCCTCTCCACTTTTTGATCACTGACGGACAATTTGTAAATCACGAAAAAATGTTGGAGAAAAAAAAAATAAAAAAATATCGTTTTTCTCTCCCTTTCCGCCCCAAAAAAGGGGTTGCAGTTGGGAGTGAAAAAAGCGCAATAAAAAATAGGTGTTCCTATTTAAGTTTTCAAAACTCACCCCCGCTCCACCCGACAGAGGGGCGAGGGTGATGTGTACGTATCATGACGTTTCATAAAATGAAGGAAGCGTGTTTTTTACTTTTTGTAATTGGGTGTGTCGTTCAGTGGCGTACCTAGAATTTTTGCTGCCCGGGGCGGTCTCCAATTTGCCGCCCATTCTAAGTCAATCAAATGGTGGTTTTTATAAATTAATAAACATAAATGAATAGTTGCATTTAATACGAACGGTACGTAGGGAATTTTTTTACCATTGCATGCAATATTTAAATTAGGCAGTAATAAAGAAAGCCGCATGAGGCATAAATGCAACCTTTATAAAAATACAAGATACTTTTAAAGGCCATAAGAAACTTACGGAGGCCGAAGGTTCCCCCGCCTATGAGACAAAACCTAATTTACAAAAAAAAATTACCATTAAATATTTTTTATTTTATATTTATAAATGCCTGCGTACATTCCAAGCACCAACATAAACAAAATGCCGTTCGGGCAGCGAGAGTTGGCCACTGCCGCCCGGTGCGGACCGCAACCCCCTAGGTACGCCGATCCGATCAAAAAATTTACCAGAGATTTGGAATCAGTAAAGAATTTCCTATAAGATGACACCACTTCCAGCTTTCTAAACCCTCTAACATCGACCAACGCAATTGAACAATCCCGATCCGGTTCGCAATTAGCACTATCAGCAAGTTCCATTAATGTTGTTGTAACATATGCGCGGAAGGAGTATTTAAATTCTTGTGCACTCGAGTTTCTATTACATCCTCCTCTTTCCCTCATTGTCGAAAAGAAATGTTCGAGACTGTTCTAGTTTAGTCCACCAGTAATAAGGAAACGTATTTCTTCATGTCCCCGACTATTATACTTTTTAGGTTTGGCAAACATTTGAGTCACTCCGTTAACAGTTTGCAAAATGCCATCAAAGGGGGGTGCTCTAGATATGCTTCGTTAGATTTTCAATTAATTTTAGTTAGTGTCAAAGTCCTTTTTGAATGCTTGACCTACTGCTATGCCGCTATCGCTTAAAGAATATAGTTACATGGTGTGGTAGAATAAATTGCCCTGCTGTTTAAGACATCAACCAAATTATCCATTCCTTCGACAAAATGGGCAGTGGGCAGTGCTGTTTTTGGTTCTTAACGGTAATTTTCAGTGCACTGGACACACTATAACCATAGAGAATGTAATATAATATCAAGGGGTCAAGGGGGTCAAGGGGGTCGAGGGGGTCGGGGGGTCGAGGGGATCGAGGGGGTCAAGGGGGTCACGGGGGTCAATACATGCTCTATGCTATAACATAAAACCAGAGTGACCAATTTTACGCTAATTTATTGGAATGAATTAGGATTCATATTATGGCAGTGTGTTGAACGAGTAACGCCCTGCCAATTCTGTTTGTTTTATCCAACTGGTATATTTGTCTTATATATTCGAAGGAAATATTGTTTCGAACACTTTTTATCAAATGTGAAGCGTCAAAAAGTCAAAATATTTTTTGATTCGCGAATGTAAATGTTGGTTCATTTTATATCCCTAAGTAAACATCTTTTGGTTTGTGGTAGACTGGTCACTATAAACTATAAACTACTCCCATCACGGTAAAACTAAAACCAATTTTCTCCAAATGCGCTAAATTGCTTTTTATGATTTGTTGCAGTGATTTGCTATTCACGCCCTTTTCCGAAAAATAAAATCTATAGGAAGCTTTCAGTTGGAAAAAATTCTTCTTATCATTAAAACTATAGCGTATTTTGCGGAGGTATCTCCCAAATCTTGGCAACCCCGACGGCCCGACAATGTCATATTTACGACTATAATCCATCCAAAGCTTAATTCATAATTGACATTTAATCCAAGAGCAGCAAGCAGCATACAAAACTTCTCGCGGTTTGTCACTGAGGATGCTTATTTTATTGTGCAATGCCAATGCAGGAATCGCGTACCTATTTACGAAAATGGGAGGATATTTTGCATCAAACAAACGAATAACAAATCCGCGGGAAATAGTTATTACATCGATTTCAATATTTGGATGCATACTGCATATACAAAAACATAGATAAAAAAATGGTATTTATTTAGGGTGCATTTGTTTATTTTACGGAGTAGAGGGATGAGGTCAACTTATTATGCATTTTGGTAATTAAGACTTAAGACAAGTGATTCTGTCATCTATTATAGGAGGTAATAGAAGATTCCACATTTCACTATGATAGATAAATACCATTGATTGATTGATAGATATTTATTTGTCTTAAATACATAAACAAATAGATAAATACCAATAGTAACATTATAAAACCGGTACGGGTGCTGTATATTTGTATAATATTTTATCATCCATAAACATAATAAAAATTCAAAAATTTGGTAATGTAACGAGTTCGTTATTTTGTAAGTGCAGCATAGTGCAAGCATTGTATTAGTATTTAATATGCAATGGTGCAAGTAAGCAAAAATCGCGACTGCAGGGTCATATGTTTTACAGCACGCCAGTGGAATATTCCCTGTATGATCTAAAGAGCCAAGTTTTTACCTATTTTTAATATGACTAACTATACCGCAAGTTTGCGCCATCTTCAAAAGTATAGTTCCAATCACAATTAATAGCATGCATGCCACATCGTGGATATAAACCACTTTAAAAATATGGCGATCGTGAGACGCGTAGGGATCACAAATATGAACTAATAAAAATTCAAATACGTTGTTTTACTATCCCTCTTCTATTATGGTACCACCCACGCAAATAACTGACCTAACTTTCTGTTGACCAAACAAATAAACAAGTTGTTGTTATTCAATTGGACAACTGTTTGCGCAACTGACCGTAGTGACATCTAGTTTAGTTGCGCAAAGCTGCGTTTTGTTCAACCACAGACAACTAACCAGACCCGCCACGCTTATGAGTTGAACAAAACGCAGCTTTGCGCAACTAAACTAGATGTCACTACGGTCAGTTGCGCAAACAGTTGTCCAATTGAATAACAACAACTTGTTTATTTGTTTGGTCAACAGAAAGTTAGGTCAGTTAGGTGCGTGGGTGGTACATACCTAAACACAAGAAATATCTTGTCATGTAAAAGATATAATAATAATTATACAGTTTGCGAATTTGCGATACGATTACTACGATCCTTTTAACTATGAAATATCATTCGGCATTCCTCTACTCTACTCTCTACTGCCATTTAGCAGTTCAGTTATACCAGAGTTATACTACACCTGTCAGAAGCATTATTGTTTATGCCGATCATTCAATTATGTGTATCTTTAATTGCTAAATTAGTAATTAGCGTAATAAAAAGTGAAAATATAAGGCGTGATTCAGTAAATTAGGTCTATCCAAGTCTATCTCTTTAAATTTAAAAGTAGATTGACTTTAATTGGCGTTTTATGCAAACTTTATCAATTTGTTCTGTTTACTACGTCATACTACAGACAACCTTTAAGGTTGTATGTGTTTACGTTAATCTACATTATATTATGGCCACAGTATACTGTGTTATGGCATTGAATATTCACTCAACGGTTATGGCAATGGCATTGATTACGAGCTGCTTTACCATTGTCTGATAAGAATAAGAAACTACTAAAGTCTAAAAGAGGCTAGAGATGCACTTCTCATTAGTGCTACGAAGAATGTTACATAATATGTATAATTACTGCAAAACTGCAACTTCGAATAAAGCACACTACGATGCATTTTTTACTTTCCCTTTTTGTGTTTTTTTTTTGAGAATTATGTAATTATATAATATCAGGGAAGAAATACTGAAACACATCTCAAGTATTGTTAACGAATCTCACAGCTCACAGTGTATCATGTAAGGGTTCATTTTGCAAACATTTTAATTAGAGGCACATAGGACATTTAATGAATAGTACCTATTTATTTGCAACAGAGATGTGACATGATGTGAAATCTAAAACATCACTTTTTTCTTTTTTATAAACTGTTTGTAGTTAAAAAATAATCTACAATGTGAAATTTAACCTCCCACAGATATATTTTTTTGATATCGGTTTTGGCTGAGTAGGCAACTATTAAGTAAATGGCATAGACAAATTTATATTATTGTCTGTGGAAATGGCAATGACAATTACAAAAATATATATTTATCTAATTATCTCCCTTTCTAAGATACGTGCACTCTCATATAAAGTTATCAGTTATTTTTTACAAGCCCACAAATACCTACCTAAAAATTCGATTTAAATATATAAAATTCAGGTTGGTTTTACCTATTTAAAAAGGGAAGAGGTAATATTGAATTGCATAATGATGAGCTACATAAGTCATTCAGTGATTGTTCCGATATGATATAATTGTTTATTCTATGTATATTTTTAAAAACGCAAACTAAGCTGTATGGGTAGCTTGATGAGAAGTAATTTTTGAATATACCATGTAATTTGTGATTTTTAAGTGCACTCAAAACTTATTTCTAAGCTACTAATCTAAAGTCACTAAATATTCTAAAGTACCGCAACCTTATGTTCCAATGAGTTAGAGAGAGAAAGCTAATTTTAACCCCAAAATGGCGGAAAAATGACATCTGTGTTTGACATACGATGAAAATTAGTATTTTACTCTTAGACCATTGGTCTAAGATTTTACCTTCGAACATATAACAAAAGGAAGGAACATGCATATGGCAAAATGAGTAACATTAATGGTTTACCAATATGGCTACCTACTGTGACGTGTTCCGTCGAGTCATTGGTGTACTGTTAAGCAAGGGCGTAAATCCAACACTTTTATGTTTACGCGCCCGCTGTAAACAAAATAAAATGCATAAAATTGTTTTTAAATTTTATTGCTCTTTAAACAAAATTAATTTGGTATGCATATTTCTAATTTTTTGCACATTCTCTATGTTCTTAACCGTATAATGAATTCTACGCTACTGGTAACAACAAAACGAACATAACCAAACACATAAAGTTTATATAAATAATTCTATATTTTAGACTTTAGTAAGGTCAATTAATTAATATATTTTTACACTAAGATCTTCTGTATTACAATTTATAAATCAGAACTCGTAAAAACTCTTCGAAACATGGAACCGCTTTAATTTTAAATCGACAAACTGCACGCTACACCCGTTTGACCAATCACAAGTGGTTTACTGTTACGTCACTGTGACGTCAAGCTTGCGTAACTTCCGTTACATTTGTACCATCTACTAAACTATAGGGATATTCCTTCCTGTTGTTATATGTTCGAAGGATTTTACTATTACTAAAGTTTGACGTTTGACACTTGGTTTGAAACGCGGCAATTTGAAAAACATCATAAACTTGTAGTTTTCCCATAGACAGGCTCGTCTTCTTATTCTTACACACTAGGTACTTGCTGTATTTTTTAGTTATCCTTTTCTGTGATTTAAATAACGATTCTAAATGAAGTATTAACACGACAAAATAAAATGTCAATTTTAAAAACGTATGTTAGATTCGTGTGTGGCAAAGTTCCAAATTTTTTATCTTTCAATTAAACTGTACCTTTTAATAACAATGACAACTAATTTTTAAGAAATATATTGATAAGTATCTAATGTTAGTTTAGTTTTTAAGAAACACTTCATAAAGTCATTAAATTTTCTAGCGACTATGTCTTCAATATTTGAAATTGCCGCCAAAATTTTAACCCCAAAATGGCGAACGTTGCGGTACTTTAGAATATTTAGTGACTTTATACTAAACTAATCTAAAGTCACTAAATATTCTAAAGTACCGCAACCTTATGTTCCAATGAGTTAGAGAGAGAAAGCTAATTTTAACCCCAAAATGGCGGAAAAATGACATCTGTGTTTGACATACGATGAAAATTAGTATTTTACTCTTAGACCATTGGTCTAAAATTTTACTATTACTAAGTTTGACGTTTATTTGACACTTGGTTTGAAACGCGGCAATTTGAAAAACATCATAAACTTGTAGTTTTCCCATAGACAGGCTCGTCTTCTTATTCTTACACACTACTTGCTGTATTTTTTAGTTATCCTTTTCTGTGATTTAAATAACGATTCTAAATGAAGTATTAACACGACAAAATAAAATGTCAATTTTAAAAACGTATGTTAGGTTCGTGTGGCAAAGTTCCAAATTTTTTATCTTTCAATTAAACTGTACCTTTTAATAACAATGACAACTAATTTTTAAGAAATATATTGATAAGTATCTAATGTGAGTTTAGTTTTTAAGAAACACTTCATAAAGTCATTAAATTTTCTAGCGACTAGGTCTTCAATATTTGAAATTGCCGCCATAATTTTAACCCCAAAATGGCGAACGTTGCGGTACTTTAGATATCTAGTGACTTTAAACTAATCTAAATGACAGCGACATCTCATTACGATAATTATACTAAAACGGCATGACAAAAATTTAATACACGGTGGCGGGTCTGGTTAGTTGTCTGTGGTTCAACTCATAAGCGTGGCGGGTCTGGTTAGTTGTCTGTGGTAAGATATAAAACATTGAGGTTAAGTCAAAGACTTTGAAGTTGAAGTTTGGACCACTTTCGATTTGACGTTTGAAATTGCCAACTAAAATCGATCTCTACAAGAAAATAACTAACTAAGAGCACAGTATGGCGGCTCCCATGGTGGGGACAAATAAATGTTGCCGGTACGTACCAATTAGCAGTCCATTTGTTTTTTATACGTCCGTGGTAGGAACACTTGGTTCGCGGTGTGCAATTAGATCTTCCCATGGCATATATACTAGTACATATGTATTGGTTTAGGAGCAGCCTTTACGGAAGCGATGGTTCTGGATTATCTTACTGCCAATAATATAAAAATGCCAAAAAATCAAAAATGTACAATACCTAGATGAATATTATTTTAAGGTATCAGACCTAGGTAAAGGATTGCAATCCTTCGCCTACTCGAGTCGGTGTAAATAGTTTTTTAACCTTTCTTTCGAAAACAATGGTAAATACATAGCGAATAATGTACTTTCGTTATTTCACATAAATATACAATGTTTTTTTTAAATATTGATATACAGGGTGTTCCAGGGTGAACAGTCCACCCTAAAAATCTTTGTAAATAAATTTTCTAGCAAAAAACGGCGAAACTCGTCAAGTTTTATATTAAAGGGGACATGTTGTACGAGTATGACATATATTGTGTTTCTATTACTTCAGTCTCCTACCCTCCAGATCCTCCCCATGAAATTTTTCAAATAGGATGAGAGCTGGAATGATTCATTTCATTCTCTACATCTCTCTTTCTCATTGTTTTTTTAAACGTTATTATTATGATTATTATCGATTCACTCTTGTGAAATAAGGATAAACAGTAAATGGTACAGAGCATAATTAATAGTAGATATGAAATTGTTAGATACGTCTCTGTATCGCATGGATATAAAATGTTCGCATATTTTCAACCAACTTCAAAAAGTTGGTTACTAAACTCGTCCGGATGTCTATGTGTCTGTGCGTTGGTCGATGTTACAGGGTTTAGAAAGCTGGAAGTGGTGTCATCACCTTATAGGAAATTCTTCACTGATTCCAAATCGCTGGTAAATTTTTTGATCGGATAAGTTGTTCGCCGTCTGGACGCCATTAAATTCAAAATATACACCCTTTAATATCTCGAGAACAACACGTCCAATTACAAAAAGAAAAAAATACGTTTCTTTGATCTTTTGAAACCTCACCCTCACCCCCCTGTGGGGTGGAGCGAGGTGACTTTTCAAAAGTTAGATGGAAACACCTATTTTTATTACACTTTTGGATTCTCCATAAAAAACGATCCTCAAATTGCAAATTTCACCTCCAACTGGTGGTGAAAAGGGAGAAAATTTCACGTCCGCAGAAAAACGATCTTTTTTTACTTTTTTTAATCCAAGATTTTTTCGGGATTTACAAATTGTCCGTCACCCTCTCCATTCCCATCCCCCTTAAGGGCGGAAAGAAAAACAATGACTCATTTGTGCAGAATCCGCCGTGCTTGTGTCGTGTCTGAGGAGGGGGGAGGGGGGTTAGTTATATACATATCAGGGGCGCACCCAGGTTTTTGTTTCGGGGGGGGGGGGTCAAAAATATTTGAGAAAAGTTAAGCGGACTATCTAACTTCATCGAAGAAACAAAGTGGTGCGTGGTGCGTATCCAACACTTTTTTGTATACTTACACTACCTACGGTACAGCAATATTGGTAAATTTTGAAGGCGGAGGTATTTGTCGGCAAAATAACTTCATTGTTCAAAATTTCCCCCCCCCCCCCCCCCCACCGGTGCGCCACTGATACATATACCATATTATTTTCCATTTATATCTCCTCTCTGTTCAGGTCTCATTAAAGTCTCAAAACGTTAAAATTGTGTTTTAGTTAATAACTTGTACAGGGCCATTCAGAGAAATCCAGGTCCCCACGGAAAAATTAATCCGGGCCCCCCTCCCAATGTGAAATATTAAACTTACTATTAATTCACAGTGACCAGCGTCGTCCTTAAGTTGTAATATATTGTGTATTGATTTCTTGTAGTAGGTATGTAATTATGAATTTAAAAATAATTGTTATTTATTATTTATTGACTGTCACTTCAAATTCATTAATCTTTTTGAAGTAAAGAAAATTTTATAGCCATTTGTATGGAACACTGTTTTACTTTTTATTACTAAAGTTAAATTCGTCCCAAACAAACAAAATTCAATTTTTATTATGTAAATTTGTATGACTCTCCATTTATTTTAGTATGTATATTAAAAGTGTTTGTTAAAAAAACTCCACACATTTAAATTGTTAGATGAAAATGAGTTTCTTGATTTATAGTCTGTGCGGTACGGTTTTTTTTCCGGCATTTTAACTGTACAGGACGCCATTTGGCACGATTGTTCCTTATGTCAAGGACTTTCATTTTCGATTAGGACGCGTCGACATTTCATGCGCGTATCCAAGATGGCGGCCGTTTTCGAAAAAAACTGAATTTTGTTGAAAATATACATGTGGGGTATGGTTTCCAGTTGATTTTAACCTCCTCATTACGAAAATAATGTTTATTTTTTACTAGGAACCAATATAAACGCATATCAATATCCCCCCCCCCCCCCCCCCCCCCCCCCCCCGGTGCGCCGCTGATACATATATGTATATGTGCCATAATTAGTTACAGATTTGAAGTTGGTTGAAATTAGAATTCTATAAGAATTTGCGCCTTTTGATACTTGTTTACTGTGAAGTATCGTAGACCTTAAAGTTCATTCTTTAATTCGATTTTTGTATCTATGTGTTTATTCCATCTGTGTAAGTGATTTATTCGATAGAGAATTGTGTATAATTTGACCTTACGCATTTCAATGCTGTTTCTTTGGAATAATGTACCTAGTAAGTAGTAATGGACAATACCATAATACGTAGTAACATATATGGAACGCCGTTTACTTTTTATTACTAAAGTTAATTTCGTCCCATTTAAACAAACTTCGATTTTTATTATGTAAATTTGTATGACTTTCTATTTATTTTAGTATATTGTTTGTTAAAAAAACACATTTAAATTGTTAGATGAAAATGAGTTTCTTGAGTTGTATTTCACTCAAAAAATGTTTGTTGATAATTTTAATTAAGCGCTGTAGGTTACGAGGTTTTCAGTACCCCAGTACCACATACTAGTCAATTTGACAACGTGTTACCTATTTATAAATTATAAATTCCCATGCATGTAAGCCGCAAGTGCGTTACCATAAATTCTCAAAAAAAAAAAAATACAATAATTTGTTAATCCCGGACTAGTTCTAGGTCGTGGGTCAAGGCATCCACACAAACCTGATATTCCTGAAAGGATGACTAAAAGGGCGCCAAGAACGATAATATTGAATTTATAAATATTAACAAATTGTTAAGACCTATATAGTCGCTCTCGCTCTAAAAGCAACGTTAATGGTTGAGAGCCGGTATACACGCCAAGCTGAAATAAAAATAAGGATGCACAATAAACCCATAAAATAATGTTGTGTTCCACTGGTAAATTATAACAATTTCTTCTTGCAATGCTTATTGTCGACTTTATTTATAGGTAATATGAACATAAAATTTATATGAACAATGCGTTATGAATTAAACATGAAACTAGACTGAATGAATGAATTGAATTTTATCTTTTTCCTTAACTAATATATATTATATATAGCAGTTTACAATCAGTTGATTATTATACAAATACAATTAATTATAATTTCTCTAAATATAGATATTGTTAATTTATTTGTGGTTAAAGGTTCACTTAGTCAATCAACTTGATTAATCAACAGATAAACAATATCTAATATGGTATTATCTAATATGGTATCTAACAATAATCTCAACACAAAGCCCACAGTACTTCATAAACGGTGCATATTCTTAGTACTAGATAACATGCAAATAAATATATATATGTAAATAGATATAATTAAATAAATAACAAGAAGTGATAACGATAATGATGATATGATGACGATAATGCTGCAAATGAGGTAAATTACTTAAACGTTTTAAACTAAGTCATCAACGACTTAAATGAGGGCTTTAACAAGACTGCTTTAATATTGCGGTTGGCTATAAACTTGACCTGAAGAAAATTGACCAAAAATAAATAATATGATAACAAGGGCTAGGGGACTAAACGAAACGTTTCTTTTAGGTCTACCCAATAGTTGTGCTCAATATAAGTAGCTGAAATAAATAATAATTTTGGGTAGTTCTTGTTTTCCACCTTACATATGTAGTAGGTAATTTGTCCTACAGTAGTTAATACCTAACCTCTATTCTTAATGAATGAAAATGAATTTACATTGTGCTGGACTACTGGTTTGTAA
Source organism: Pyrocoelia pectoralis (assembly GCA_036250285.1). Lineage (NCBI taxonomy): Eukaryota > Metazoa > Arthropoda > Insecta > Coleoptera > Lampyridae > Pyrocoelia > Pyrocoelia pectoralis. Next base: position 53,670,174 of record CM070074.1, read on the forward strand.
TTAATTAATTATCATGATACAAATAAACAAGATATGATATTGCGCATGTAGGCGGAGTCATGATTACGTCACGCGGAGCTGGATTTCAAACAACAACCCTTAGTTTATGTGACATTTACCACTGTTCCGTTTGTTGTAAATTTTTTTTTGTGTTTCACGTGATTTACAAACGTATTTTTTTTTGATGCGGTGTGCAGTTGTAGGCTGTAACACGGATAATGATTCAAAACATTTTCCAAGGAATTTAATGCTATTTCGTTTTCCAACAGTCGAAAATATTCTAAAACGTTGGATAGCAGTTTGTAAACGCACTTACAAAATTAGTATTAAAACTTCCAGAGTTTGTTCGAATTGCTAAATAAATATTAAATCTTAGGGACTGTATATAACTGAATGGATGGTACAAACCCCTTCGATGTTAGGCGGGCAGCATGTGGCTTCTAAGGCGCAGGTCCTTAAATCCAATTAAAATTATCAACAAACATTTTAATTCAGAATTGTTGATAATTTGAATTCTTTATTTGAAATTAAAGAACAAATATTATTAACAAACATTTTAATTCATGTAACACTTTAATTCGACGTACATTTTAATTCTTTCATTTAAATTAGTTGCTATTTTTGTTTGTTAAATAAAAGTGTTACACGAATTCCTATGTTTGTTCATATATTTTGCTTCTCAATGTAAATGAAAGGTTTTAAAGCGAGTGTTACAAACGTTTGTGTGAAATATATTAAATCAAGAAACTCATTTTCATCTAACAATTTAAATGTGTGGAGTTTTTTTTAACAAACACTTTTAATATAGGTACTAAAATAAATGGAGAGTCATAAAAATATACTTTAGAAATTAAAGTTTGCTTTAAATGCTATAAACAAAATTTAATATTTAATACTAAGGGCAAGCAAATATTTAATAGAATGAATTTAAATGTATATTATTAATTTTTACTACAATTTTTGTGTTTGTTTAAAAAACTTCAAGTATTTATACGGATAGATGATTTAAAATGTTACTTGAATAAAAATGTACATAGAAAATAAAGGAAGTAACTTTATAATTTCTTAAATTTTAATGAATAAGTTTAAATGTTAGGATACTTTTAAGTTTTAAGCAACTAACATTTTAAATGATAGAATTAAAATGTTTGTTGATAATTTTAATTGGTCGTTTCGATCGGTGGCAGTTATTGAAAGTACACTAGTATAAGGAAACACATGTAAATTATTATAGTTCAAAATAACACCACCGATCGAAGCGACCAATTAAAATTATCAACAAACATTTTAATTCTACCATTTATTTTTATTCATGTAACATTTTAAATCAACTATCGGTATAAATACTTGAAGTTTATTAAACAAACATTAAAATTGTAACTAAAATTGTAAAATTAAGAAAGAAATTATTTTATACATTGAGTATAGAAACTAACAATAAAACAATAAAACATTTGGTTCATAGCCAAGTTTCGTCAATCTTTGCCGTTCTGGTTTTCTTGTGTACATAAACGGTAGAACATTTAATTTTTGTGTTTTTCATACATATTTGGTATTTTTTATATATGTTTCATGTCATGACTGGCTACTTATACACAGAATATGAAAACTTGTAATAGTTCAAAATGAACTGTTATCATGTCTGAAGTGAAATAGTTCGTTCAGTTCACCTTAAATGAATAGTTCATGCGAACGATTCGTTCACGAACTACACATGACTACTTTCTAGTTATAGTTTGCCACTGCCCACAGCCAGGCGCGAATTGTTTAAATCATCATCGATTATGTTGACAATTATTGGAAAAAAATTGAAAACGTACAAACACGAGGTTTTTGTACTATAGACATACATGTATTCTACTTTTAATAATGACAATGTTGGGCCTTCCCAAACATTGAGATTTACGACTTTTACCAACAAATAACTATAACAAAATACTTATATATTTTTTAATTTTTGCAAAGAGAATTTGCTGTAAGGTAATCCTATAAATATATAAAAAAAAATCATAATGATTGATGCCATAAGAAACACTGATGAATACCCTATCATTTTGTTTACGTTTCAATCACCAATATTTGATGGAAAGACGCCACAGTGATATCATTTTCTCTGCTTTTTCCAAAGACAGGCACCTACATAGTCCGACGATATCGAAAATTTATTTTTGTAAGATCAAGAATCAATGAAATCAGAATTTGCACTGTTATTATTTCATACCTATTAATAAATATAATGTCATACATAATAATATATTATTGTTACAGCGAAAAAAGAATATGAAGTCTCATACGCAGCATCCAGCCGCTCCAAATGCGTGGGATGCGGAGAAAGAATTCCTGCGGAGGAGGTTTGTATTATCGTTTTGTTTGGTAACGTTCGATCACTTGGTTTTTAGATCAGAATATCAAAAAAAAACTTTGATCATCGGTACGGCGCGGCGGGCGGGACAGATGGCACCATCTGCAGTGCTTCTTAGCCCGCCGTACCATCTACAATTTTACAGAGGCCCACATTGGGGAAGTAATGGGATTGGGCGACTTGGAGGACCCCGATAGGGAGGCGGTCGTCTCAGCATTATCGTAAGTTTTATTTACTTTTAAGATTTGCAGTTGAACTTAATGACATCGGATGTACTTAAGTAGTATGTACTGCAAATCATACCTATATTGTTACAGGAAAGAGGTTATTCGAAGTGGGGTACGCCGCCTCCAGCCGTTCCAAGTGCCATGGATGCGGCGAAAGAATTAATGCCGAGGAGGTTTGTATTATCTTTTTGTTTGGTAACGTTCGATAACTTAGTTTTTAGATCAGAATATCAAAAAAAAACTTTGATCATCGGTACGGCGGGCGGGACAGATGGCACCATCTGCAGTGCTTCTTAGCCCGCCGTACCATCTACAATTTTACAGACGCCCACATTGGGGAAATGATGGGATTGGGCGACTTGGAGGACCCCGATAGGGAGGCGGTCGTCTCAGCATTATCGTAAGTTTTATTTACTTTTACGATTTGCAGTTGAACTTAATGACATCGGATGTACTTAAGTAGTACCGCAAATCTCTATAACTTCGTTTGAAAAGAACGTTGTGTTAAATAGATCGGCAGGTTGCAATTGTTACAGCGAAAAAAGAATACGAAGTGGCTTACGCCGCATCCAGCCGCTCCAAATGCGTGGGATGCGGCGAAAAAATTAATGCCGATGAGGTATGTATTATCGTTTTGTTTGGTAACGTTCGATCACTTGGTTTTTAGATCAGAATATCAAAGAAAAACTTTGACCACCGGTACGGCGGGCGGGACAGATGGCACCATCTCCAGTGCTTCTTAGCCCGCCGTACGATATATAATTTTACAGACGCCCACATTGGACAAGTTATGGGATTGGGTGATTTGGAGGACGCCGATAGGGAGGCCGTCGTCTCCGCATTATCGTAAGTTTTATTTACTTTTACGATTTGCAGTTGAACTTAATGACATCGGATGTACTTAAGTAGTACTGCAAATCTCTATAACTTCGTTTGAAAAGAACGTTGTGTTAAATAGATCGGCAGGTTGCAATTGTTACAGCGAAAAAAGAATATGAAGTCTCATACGCAGCATCCAGCCGCTCCAAATGCGTGGGATGCGGAGAAAGAATTCCTGCGGAGGAGGTTTGTATTATCGTTTTGTTTGGTAACGTTCGATCACTTGGTTTTTAGATCAGAATATCAAAAAAAAACTTTGATCATCGGTACGGCGCGGCGGGCGGGACAGATGGCACCATCTGCAGTGCTTCTTAGCCCGCCGTACCATCTACAATTTTACAGAGGCCCACATTGGGGAAGTAATGGGATTGGGCGACTTGGAGGACCCCGATAGGGAGGCGGTCGTCTCAGCATTATCGTAAGTTTTATTTACTTTTACGATTTGCAGTTGAACTTAATGACATCGGATGTACTTAAGTAGTACCGCAAATCTCTATAACTTCGTTTGAAAAGAACGTTGTGTTAAATAGATCGGCAGGTTGCAATTGTTACAGCGAAAAAAGAATACGAAGTGGCTTACGCCGCATCCAGCCGCTCCAAATGCGTGGGATGCGGCGAAAAAATTAATGCCGATGAGGTATGTATTATCGTTTTGTTTGGTAACGTTCGATCACTTGGTTTTTAGATCAGAATATCAAAGAAAAACTTTGACCACCGGTACGGCGGGCGGGACAGATGGCACCATCTCCAGTGCTTCTTAGCCCGCCGTACGATATATAATTTTACAGACGCCCACATTGGACAAGTTATGGGATTGGGTGATTTGGAGGACGCCGATAGGGAGGCCGTCGTCTCCGCATTATCGTAAGTTTTATTTACTTTTACGATTTGCAGTTGAACTTAATGACATCGGATGTACTTAAGTAGTACTGCAAATCTCTATAACTTCGTTTGAAAAGAACGTTGTGTTAAATAGATCGGCAGGTTGCAATTGTTACAGCGAAAAAAGAATATGAAGTCTCATACGCAGCATCCAGCCGCTCCAAATGCGTGGGATGCGGAGAAAGAATTCCTGCGGAGGAGGTTTGTATTATCGTTTTGTTTGGTAACGTTCGATCACTTGGTTTTTAGATCAGAATATCAAAAAAAAACTTTGATCATCGGTACGGCGCGGCGGGCGGGACAGATGGCACCATCTGCAGTGCTTCTTAGCCCGCCGTACCATCTACAATTTTACAGAGGCCCACATTGGGGAAGTAATGGGATTGGGCGACTTGGAGGACCCCGATAGGGAGGCGGTCGTCTCAGCATTATCGTAAGTTTTATTTACTTTTACGATTTGCAGTTGAACTTAAAACTTAATGACATCGGATGTACTTAAGTAGTACCGCAAATCTCTATAACTTCGTTTGAAAAGAACGTTGTGTTAAATAGATCGGCAGGTTGCAATTGTTACAGCGAAAAAAGAATACGAAGTGGCTTACGCCGCATCCAGCCGCTCCAAATGCGTGGGATGCGGCGAAAAAATTAATGCCGATGAGGTATGTATTATCGTTTTGTTTGGTAACGTTCGATCACTTGGTTTTTAGATCAGAATATCAAAGAAAAACTTTGACCACCGGTACGGCGGGCGGGACAGATGGCACCATCTCCAGTGCTTCTTAGCCCGCCGTACGATATATAATTTTACAGACGCCCACATTGGACAAGTTATGGGATTGGGTGATTTGGAGGACGCCGATAGGGAGGCCGTCGTCTCCACATTATCGTAAGTTTTATTTACTTTTACGATTTGCAGTTGAAGTTTGTAGTACCGCAAATCTCTATAACTTCGTTTGAAAAGAACGTTGTGTTAAATAGATCGGCAGGTTGCAATTGTTACAGCGAAAAAAGAATACGAAGTGGCTTACGCCGCATCCAGCCGCTCCAAATGCGTGGGATGCGGCGAAAAAATTAATGCCGATGAGGTATGTATTATCGTTTTGTTTGGTAACGTTCGATCACTTGGTTTTTAGATCAGAATATCAAAGAAAAACTTTGACCACCGGTACGGCGGGCGGGACAGATGGCACCATCTCCAGTGCTTCTTAGCCCGCCGTACGATATATAATTTTACAGACGCCCACATTGGACAAGTTATGGGATTGGGTGATTTGGAGGACGCCGATAGGGAGGCCGTCGTCTCCGCATTATCGTAAGTTTTATTTACTTTTACGATTTGCAGTTGAACTTAATGACATCGGATGTACTTAAGTAGTACCGCAAATCTCTATAACTTCGTTTGAAAAGAACGTTGTGTTAAATAGATCGGCAGGTTGCAATTGTTACAGCGAAAAAAGAATACGAAGTGGCTTACGCCGCATCCAGCCGCTCCAAATGCGTGGGATGCGGCGAAAAAATTAATGCCGATGAGGTATGTATTATCGTTTTGTTTGGTAACGTTCGATCACTTGGTTTTTAGATCAGAATATCAAAGAAAAACTTTGACCACCGGTACGGCGGGCGGGACAGATGGCACCATCTCCAGTGCTTCTTAGCCCGCCGTACGATATATAATTTTACAGACGCCCACATTGGACAAGTTATGGGATTGGGTGATTTGGAGGACGCCGATAGGGAGGCCGTCGTCTCCGCATTATCGTAAGTTTTATTTACTTTTACGATTTGCAGTTGAACTTAATGACATCGGATGTACTTAAGTAGTACTGCAAATCTCTATAACTTCGTTTGAAAAGAACGTTGTGTTAAATAGATCGGCAGGTTGCAATTGTTACAGCGAAAAAAGAATATGAAGTCTCATACGCAGCATCCAGCCGCTCCAAATGCGTGGGATGCGGAGAAAGAATTCCTGCGGAGGAGGTTTGTATTATCGTTTTGTTTGGTAACGTTCGATCACTTGGTTTTTAGATCAGAATATCAAAAAAAAACTTTGATCATCGGTACGGCGCGGCGGGCGGGACAGATGGCACCATCTGCAGTGCTTCTTAGCCCGCCGTACCATCTACAATTTTACAGAGGCCCACATTGGGGAAGTAATGGGATTGGGCGACTTGGAGGACCCCGATAGGGAGGCGGTCGTCTCAGCATTATCGTAAGTTTTATTTACTTTTACGATTTGCAGTTGAACTTAAAACTTAATGACATCGGATGTACTTAAGTAGTACCGCAAATCTCTATAACTTCGTTTGAAAAGAACGTTGTGTTAAATAGATCGGCAGGTTGCAATTGTTACAGCGAAAAAAGAATACGAAGTGGCTTACGCCGCATCCAGCCGCTCCAAATGCGTGGGATGCGGCGAAAAAATTAATGCCGATGAGGTATGTATTATCGTTTTGTTTGGTAACGTTCGATCACTTGGTTTTTAGATCAGAATATCAAAGAAAACTTTGACCACCGGTACGGCGGGCGGGACAGATGGCACCATCTCCAGTGCTTCTTAGCCCGCCGTACGATATATAATTTTACAGACGCCCACATTGGACAAGTTATGGGATTGGGTGATTTGGAGGACGCCGATAGGGAGGCCGTCGTCTCCACATTATCGTAAGTTTTATTTACTTTTACGATTTGCAGTTGAAGTTTGTAGTACCGCAAATCTCTATAACTTCGTTTGAAAAGAACGTTGTGTTAAATAGATCGGCAGGTTGCAATTGTTACAGCGAAAAAAGAATACGAAGTGGCTTACGCCGCATCCAGCCGCTCCAAATGCGTGGGATGCGGCGAAAAAATTAATGCCGATGAGGTATGTATTATCGTTTTGTTTGGTAACGTTCGATCACTTGGTTTTTAGATCAGAATATCAAAGAAAAACTTTGACCACCGGTACGGCGGGCGGGACAGATGGCACCATCTCCAGTGCTTCTTAGCCCGCCGTACGATATATAATTTTACAGACGCCCACATTGGACAAGTTATGGGATTGGGTGATTTGGAGGACGCCGATAGGGAGGCCGTCGTCTCCGCATTATCGTAAGTTTTATTTACTTTTACGATTTGCAGTTGAACTTAATGACATCGGATGTACTTAAGTAGTACTGCAAATCTCTATAACTTCGTTTGAAAAGAACGTTGTGTTAAATAGATCGGCAGGTTGCAATTGTTACAGCGAAAAAAGAATATGAAGTCTCATACGCAGCATCCAGCCGCTCCAAATGCGTGGGATGCGGAGAAAGAATTCCTGCGGAGGAGGTTTGTATTATCGTTTTGTTTGGTAACGTTCGATCACTTGGTTTTTAGATCAGAATATCAAAAAAAAACTTTGATCATCGGTACGGCGCGGCGGGCGGGACAGATGGCACCATCTGCAGTGCTTCTTAGCCCGCCGTACCATCTACAATTTTACAGAGGCCCACATTGGGGAAGTAATGGGATTGGGCGACTTGGAGGACCCCGATAGGGAGGCGGTCGTCTCAGCATTATCGTAAGTTTTATTTACTTTTACGATTTGCAGTTGAACTTAATGACATCGGATGTACTTAAGTAGTACCGCAAATCTCTATAACTTCGTTTGAAAAGAACGTTGTGTTAAATAGATCGGCAGGTTGCAATTGTTACAGCGAAAAAAGAATACGAAGTGGCTTACGCCGCATCCAGCCGCTCCAAATGCGTGGGATGCGGCGAAAAAATTAATGCCGATGAGGTATGTATTATCGTTTTGTTTGGTAACGTTCGATCACTTGGTTTTTAGATCAGAATATCAAAGAAAAACTTTGACCACCGGTACGGCGGGCGGGACAGATGGCACCATCTCCAGTGCTTCTTAGCCCGCCGTACGATATATAATTTTACAGACGCCCACATTGGACAAGTTATGGGATTGGGTGATTTGGAGGACGCCGATAGGGAGGCCGTCGTCTCCGCATTATCGTAAGTTTTATTTACTTTTACGATTTGCAGTTGAACTTAATGACATCGGATGTACTTAAGTAGTACTGCAAATCTCTATAACTTCGTTTGAAAAGAACGTTGTGTTAAATAGATCGGCAGGTTGCAATTGTTACAGCGAAAAAAGAATATGAAGTCTCATACGCAGCATCCAGCCGCTCCAAATGCGTGGGATGCGGAGAAAGAATTCCTGCGGAGGAGGTTTGTATTATCGTTTTGTTTGGTAACGTTCGATCACTTGGTTTTTAGATCAGAATATCAAAAAAAAACTTTGATCATCGGTACGGCGCGGCGGGCGGGACAGATGGCACCATCTGCAGTGCTTCTTAGCCCGCCGTACCATCTACAATTTTACAGAGGCCCACATTGGGGAAGTAATGGGATTGGGCGACTTGGAGGACCCCGATAGGGAGGCGGTCGTCTCAGCATTATCGTAAGTTTTATTTACTTTTACGATTTGCAGTTGAACTTAATGACATCGGATGTACTTAAGTAGTACCGCAAATCTCTATAACTTCGTTTGAAAAGAACGTTGTGTTAAATAGATCGGCAGGTTGCAATTGTTACAGCGAAAAAAGAATACGAAGTGGCTTACGCCGCATCCAGCCGCTCCAAATGCGTGGGATGCGGCGAAAAAATTAATGCCGATGAGGTATGTATTATCGTTTTGTTTGGTAACGTTCGATCACTTGGTTTTTAGATCAGAATATCAAAGAAAAACTTTGACCACCGGTACGGCGGGCGGGACAGATGGCACCATCTCCAGTGCTTCTTAGCCCGCCGTACGATATATAATTTTACAGACGCCCACATTGGACAAGTTATGGGATTGGGTGATTTGGAGGACGCCGATAGGGAGGCCGTCGTCTCCGCATTATCGTAAGTTTTATTTACTTTTACGATTTGCAGTTGAACTTAATGACATCGGATGTACTTAAGTAGTACTGCAAATCTCTATAACTTCGTTTGAAAAGAACGTTGTGTTAAATAGATCGGCAGGTTGCAATTGTTACAGCGAAAAAAGAATATGAAGTCTCATACGCAGCATCCAGCCGCTCCAAATGCGTGGGATGCGGAGAAAGAATTCCTGCGGAGGAGGTTTGTATTATCGTTTTGTTTGGTAACGTTCGATCACTTGGTTTTTAGATCAGAATATCAAAGAAAAACTTTGACCACCGGTACGGCGGGCGGGACAGATGGCACCATCTCCAGTGCTTCTTAGCCCGCCGTACGATATATAATTTTACAGACGCCCACATTGGACAAGTTATGGGATTGGGTGATTTGGAGGACGCCGATAGGGAGGCCGTCGTCTCCGCATTATCGTAAGTTTTATTTACTTTTACGATTTGCAGTTGAACTTAATGACATCGGATGTACTTAAGTAGTACCGCAAATCTCTATAACTTCGTTTGAAAAGAACGTTGTGTTAAATAGATCGGCAGGTTGCAATTGTTACAGCGAAAAAAGAATACGAAGTGGCTTACGCCGCATCCAGCCGCTCCAAATGCGTGGGATGCGGCGAAAAAATTAATGCCGATGAGGTATGTATTATCGTTTTGTTTGGTAACGTTCGATCACTTGGTTTTTAGATCAGAATATCAAAAAAAAACTTTGATCATCGGTACGGCGCGGCGGGCGGGACAGATGGCACCATCTGCAGTGCTTCTTAGCCCTCCGTACCATCTACAATTTTACAGACGCCCACATTGGGGAAGTAATGGGATTGGGCGACTTGGAGGACCCCGATAGGGAGGCGGTCGTCTCAGCATTATCGTAAGTTTTATTTACTTTTAAGATTTGCAGTTGAACTTAATGACATCGGATGTACTTAACTAGTACTGCAAATCTCTATAATTTCGTTTGAAAAGAACGTTGTGTTAAATAGATCGGCCGGTTGGCATATTTACATATCCTCCTATACAATGGCACCAGGGTGTTGAAATCTGTTGGTCTTTGTGGCGTACAATTGAACTACAAAAGCTCATTAATTTAGGCACCTCTCCGAGAGCTGAAATCACTGCAAGCGTGTGCATATACACCATACCATACCGTAGGGTACTCTGTGCCTATACGTTAAAAATTTGGCCGTTATATTTCCGTTCCTAGTCGTTGATACATATCAGAGTGAGTGAAGTGCACGTTTGTTATTTATACGCCACAATGGAGGAGGAATATGTTACAAACATAAAGTCCCTTTTACAACATGTTGATCCAGTGTGTTAGATCGTGTTAAGTCAATGAATAAATAGTGTCTAGTGTCAGGAAGAAGCATATAGCAGACGGCTGTATATGTCAATGCGAGACGGAAATGCGGCCATGAAAGGCCAAGTTTGACTCACTTTGTTTATGTTATGTTGATGGTCGTTGCGTACGTGTATACTTAGTTTTTGTTTAAATTTACATTTTAACGATAAATTAGTGGTGATTTTTATTCTATTAGTGTGGAAATCACAATTCATGATTTCATATGGAAGTAGTTCAGATCATTTAATTTATGTAGAATTCATGATTCGTAGGCGTCTGTGTTGTTTCTAAGGGCTTAAAATTTTTTTCGCACGTTGATATAGTGTGTTTTATTGCTATAAATTACCTTTAAATAACCGTTTGTAGCCAAACAAGTAAAAAAAAAACAAAACTTAGTACTATACGAATGTATAAAAGTAGAAATCTATATTTTATTATTATTTTTCAAGTAAGTATCTTTTTGTTTTTGCGACAGCACACCACTGTGAAACAGGAAACAATCATCTGCCATATGCACAGGCCATCGCGGTCGCACGATAATATTGCAAATGCTTCTTCCTGACACTATTTATTCATTGTGTTAAGTACGATTATAAATGAAGTATATTTATCTTCATTTATAAATGCCGAATATTTTATGTAGAATACCTTTTTTCCTTAAAATTAATAATAAAAAGGTTTTCCATATGGTTTCAACTTACGGAGATATACATAGTGTATACCATACAATCTCAGTAATATATTTTTTAAATAAATAAATAACTAATTATTTCAACATGTGTTTATATTATTTTACTCTGGTTGATTTATTTCACCTGTAAGTGTTAAAATAAGTTAAACAATTCGCGGAGGTGCCTAAATCAATGAGCGTTTGTAGCTCAATTGTACGCCACAAAGACTAACAGATTTCAGCACCCTGGTGCCGTTGTATAGGAGGATATGTAAATGTTGCAAAAGGGAGTGTATGGTTGATTGATACAACAGGTGCCTAACTAAAACTTTAATCCGATAATGCACTGTCATCTGTTCTGAAATAAAATGACAATTGGAATCTAACATTATCCATTTTATAGGTAGTAGCACAGACAACTAACCAGACCCGCCACCGTGTATTAAATTTTTGTCATGCCGTTTTAGTATAATTATCGTAATGAGATGTCGCTGTCATTTAGATTAGTAGCTTAGAAATAAGTTTTGAGTGCACTTAAAAATCACAAATTACATGGTATATTCAAAAATTACTTCTCATCAAGCTACCCATACAGCTTAGTTTGCGTTTTTAAAAATATACATACAATAAACAATTATATCATATAACATAACGGAACAATCACAATGGTGAATGACTTATGTCATTGACTAAACAATCAACGCTTATGTAGCTCATCATTATGCAATTCAATATTACCTCTTCCCTTTTTAAATAAAACCAATTAACCTATTAACCTGAATTTTATATATTTAAATCGAATTTTTTTGTTATAGGTATTTGTGGGCTTGTAAAAAATAACTGATAACTTTATGAGAGTGCAAGTGCATGTAGCATGTATCTTAGAAAGGGAGATAAATATATATTTTTGTAATTGTCACTGCCATTTCCACAGACAATAATAAATTTGTCTATGCCATTTACTTAATAGTTGCCTACTCAGCCAAAACAGCGATATCAAAAAAATATATCTGTGGGAGGTTAAATTTCACATTGTAGATTATTTTTTAACTACAAACAGTTTATAAAAAAGAAAAAAGTGATGTTTTAGATTTCACATCGTGTCACATACTAGCAAATAAATAGGTAATTCATTAATAATGTCCTAATATGTGCCTCTAATTAAAATGTTTGCAAAATGAACCCTTACATGAATACATGATACACTGTGAGATTCGTTAACAATACTTGAGATGTCTTCCAGTATTTATTCCCTGATATTATAATTACATAATTCTCAAAAAAAAACACAAAAAGGGAAACTAAAAAATGCATCGTAGTGTGCTTTATTCGAAGTTGCAGTTTTGCAGTAAGTCTAAGTATATGTAACATTCTTCGTAGCACTAATGAGAAGTGCATCTCTAGCCTCTTTTAGTAGTTTCTTATCCTTATCAGACAATGGTAAAGCAGCTCGTAATCAATGCCATATTGCCATAATATAATGTAGATTAACGTAAACACATACAACCTTAAAGCGTTGATTGAAAAATCCTTTAGTCAATGCTTAAAGGTTGTCTGTAGTATGACGTATTGAACAGAACAAATTGATAAAGTTTGCATAAAACGCCAATTAAGTCAATCTACCTACTTTTAAATTTAAAGAGATACCTAGACCTAATTTACTGAATCACGCCTTATATTTTCACTTTTTATTACGCTAATTACTAATTTAGCAATTAAAGATACACATAATTGAATGATCGGCATAAACAATAATGCTTCTGACAGGTGCAGTATAAGTGTATAACTCTGGTATAACTGCTAAATGGCAGTAGAGGAATGATATTTCATATTTCATAGTTAAAAGGATCGTAGTAATCGTATCGCAAATTCGCAAACTGTATAATTATTATATTATTATATCTTTTACATGACAAGACATTTCTTGTGTTTAGGTATGTGCCACCCACGCACCTAACTGACCTAACTTTCTGTTGACCAAACAAATAAACAAGTTGTTGTTATTCAATTGGACAACTGTTTGCGCAACTGACCGTAGTGACATCTAGTTTAGTTGCGCAAAGCTGCGTTTTGTTCAACTCATAAGCGTGGCGGGTCTGGTTAGTTGTCTGTGGTAGTAGGAAGTTGTATTCAATTTTTACCTTGAAATGCTTGCTCTGTTGGCCATAATTATAGAACTAATTTGTGTGGTTAGGTATATTGCAAGGTGAAATTTTGCTTCAATTACTTAATTTAACGCAGTGAACTCCTGATTTAACGAAAACAAATTGAGGTTAAGTTTTTTCAACTTAGATACATACAGAAATAGTGTAAAAGATGAAAGCTGAAAAAGGTTTCGGAATGCATAAGTACATAATATTATTGTGAATGATTGCCAATAGGTAGATATAATATGTAGATATTTAATAATTATAACTCTAACTTTGATATTAGCTTATCAGCTGTTTGTAAAAATTGAATAAATTGAAGTACTTAGGTCAAGTTAGTGTTGATGAAAAGTAAATCGGATCTCGGGTTGAACACTAACATTAACGCACGTATCTCATGAATGATCTAAATACCTACCTATATGGCAGGCAGTAAAATACAGGTTGTGAAAATAATTTGAATCGATAATTATTACATTTGATTAGCAGTCCATTAAAATCTTAAAATTTTTGGTTGTACCGTTGATTGAAATATTAATGACAGGGAGCAATAATATTGCCTGCCATTTCATCTTGTTTCGCGTTTGTAGTCAGTAACTTTTTCCATAATTTAATTCATTTTCATCTGTTTTAATCATGGCCCTTCAGGCGTAACCTGGGGTATCTATTGAGATCCCCTTTTACCTCGTATTATAAATAATTTTCTGGTAGTAATATTGTAATTAAAGTGTCTCCCCTCAGGTAAGATTGTTAGGTTACCCCTTAGAACATATACGTATATGTTCTAAGGGTTACCCACCATATGTTTCTAACCTGTTCCATTTTAGCTATAATTAATTCAATAATGTTAATAATTCGTCAACTGTAATTATAAGGAATGCTGTAACTCATTGTTAACCTTCGAAATTTAAGCTGGATAATGGAATTAGCTAATTCCGAAACATGTCGCTTTTGATCACCAACTTCATCGTTTTAATTGGATGACTTCTGTCTCCATCTTATTAAACTAATTTAAGCGGAAGGTTGTGCGTTATTTCACATACATACCTATATTAATCCCCCCCTTCGGGAAAAATGGACTCCACAAAGATCATGAGGGAGTTCGCTAACGCACACAAAGGGGTTGATGTGAAAAATTGAGAGTTGTTTGGATTTGTACTGCGTAACATGATGAGGGGTGGCCAAGCATTTCAATAACATATCAATAACATTCCATTCAATTTTAACATTTCAATTTTAAAATAATAATATTAAACAACCAAGCAAACTGATCAAGTATAATGTTTCCTCTCGCCGCACAGCTTTGCACACAGGGTTAAGTGCAAGAGCAGACGGCAAAATTCTTTCTTTTTTTTTGCTGAACTGAACTTCGCCCTGCAATTTAGTTTAATTAAATTGTTTATTTTAGTATATTTAAATAAAGGCAATATTATGATTATTATTATTATACGCACCAGTTGTGCCTGCTCTGTAGTGAATATCTTTTTCACCAAATCATGAAGGAGTCCATACTCCCAAAGAGGGTTGTATACATAGAGAAATAATATAATCTCAACCTCCCCTTAACCTCGAATTTTATTAATTAATATTAAAAATTTTATTATAGTCGTAAAATTAGCGTCGTAAAATTAGCAATATATTTCGAGATGCTCTGATTCCATTCTCAAGCTAAGTAAATCGAAGTACCTAACGTCCAAATACAAATTTATGTTAAGTTAAAGGCTAAAATGTGGTGAATTAGAACATTATATTATATTATTCTACTAATTCGCCACATTTCAACCTTCAGGTAACTTTAACGGATCTGGGCATCCCGAAATATTTTGCTAAATTTTACGACAATAATTTTTTCATAATAAACAAAATTTTTATCTTTTATTATAACATATTTTTTTTAATCAACGGTACTACTCTACTATCAACCAAAACCTTATCAACTATGAAACTGAAACGAAACTCTTAACCTTAATTAGGCAAATTTCAATGTGTTGATAATGTACTGTTTAGTACTGTATAAATCATTTCTAGTACAATAAGTTAACTTCTATTGTGACAGAATTTTAAGTAGATACATATTAATTATTTGCTCCAAACGCCAGTGTGGTTATAGTCGTGTATCGTGTTTATCAAAATTAGGTGGTGCCTTGGAATTATTGAAACAAAATACCGTTAATCGGTAGTTGTGTTAATGTCTTAATCACAAATTTAAACGCATTTTAAGTTTTTTGCGTTTAGGCAATGCATTCTAGTGCCAAAAGCTTCTTTTTATATGACGGCTAACTAACCATTGTTTTTTGTTTCAATAATTCCAAGGCACCATCTAATTTTGATAAAATTTCATTTCTAATTTCCATATTTTCACTCTTGTATGAAAAATAAAACAATAAGTAATGATGTGGTTGTAAAGAGTATTTTTTTCTCTACAAGAAATGTATTTACACTTTTGCTCTGTAATAATTGGGGGAGATAATACAATAAGCATATTACAAATTTAACATTGACATCCCTATGGTGCGTAAATCAATTGTACACCCTCTATAAAGAACTGTAAAATTGTGTAGTGTGGACTGCAGTTACAATTGAAGTGTTGATATTGTATTATTTTACAGAGACGGAGCCGACGAGTCGGTAGGCGAGGCGACCTATGAGGTTTGTATGCCTATATTAAAATTTGGATAGCATACATATTACAAAATACAGCTCGCAGACTGCAACGATAATCATTTATTATGTCAAGTACAGTACAACTTTGATAATTAGCACAAAATTTAAAGTTACAATAGAATAAGTGCATGTTTATGCTTCTTGAGCCGCTCTTTCTTTTAACATTGCGTGGGAAAATTGTTTACTTTAACTCACTGTATACCCACTTAATGCCATTACAGAATCACAATGATATACAACGAATCTGTTATAATTTTTAAATCTTCTTTATTTAATGCACAAAGTCGCCTTTAAAGTTCTGACAGTGAAACCATATTATTTTCCATTTATATCTCCTCTCTGTTCAGGTCTCATTAATGTCTCAAAAAGTCAAAACGTTAAAATTGTGTTTTAGTTAATAACTTGTACAGGGCCGTGGAGAGAAATCCAGGTCCCCACGGAAAAATTAATCCGGGCCCCCCTCCCAATGTCAAATATTAAACTTACTATTAATTCACAGTGACCAGCGCCGTCCTTAAGTTGTAATATATGTATTGATTTTTTGTAGTAGGTATGTAATTATGAATTTAAAAATAATTGTTATTTATTATTTATTGACTGTCACTTCAAATTCATTAATCTTTTTGAAGTAAAGAAAATTTTATAGCCATTTGTATGGAACACTGTTTTACTTTTTATTACTAAAGTTAATTTGGTCCCATTTAAACAAACTTGAATTTTTATTATGTAAATTTGTATGACTCTCCATTTATCTTAGTATGTATATTAAAAGTGTTTGTTAAAAAAACTCCACACATTTAAATTGTTAGATGAAAATGAGTTTCTTCATTATTATATTTCACACAAACATTATTGTAACACTCGCTTTAAAACCTTTCATTTAAATAAATTGAGAAGCAAAATATATGAACAAACATTGGAATTCGTGTAACATTTTTATTTAACAAACAAAAAATAGCAACTAATTTAAATGAAAGAATTAAAACAATCATATTAATTCTGAATTAAAATGTTTGTTGATAATTTTAATTAAGCGCTGTAGGTTTCGGAGGTTTTCAGTACCCCAGTACCACATACTAGTCAATTCGACAACGTGTTACCTATTTATAAATTATAAATTCCCATGCATGTAAGCCGCAAGTGCGGTACCATAAATTCTCAAAAGATAGTTATAAAAGACAAATTTGTTAATCCCGGACTAGTTCTAGGTCGTGGGTCAAGGGATCCACACAAACCTGATATTCCTGAAAGGATGACTAAAAGGGCGCCAAGAACGATAATATGGAATTTATAAATATTAACAAATTGTTAAGAGCTATAGTCGCTCTTGCTCTAAAAGCAACGTTAATGGTTGAGAGCCGGTATACATGCCAAGCTGAAATAAAAATAAGGATGCACAATAAACCCACAAAATAATCCCAACACAAAGCCCATTCATAAACGGTGCATATTCTTAGTACTAGAACATGCAAATAAATATATACCTATATGTAAATAGATATAATTAAATAAATAACAAGAAGTGATAACGATAATGATGATATGATGACGATAATGCTGCAAATGAGGTAAATTACTTAAACGTTTTAAACTAAGTCATCAACGACTTAAATGAGGGCTTTAACAAGACTGCTTTAATATTGCGGTTGGCTATAAACTTGACCTGAAGAAAATTGACCAAAAATAAATAATATGATAACAAGGGCTAGGGGACTAAACGAAACGTTTCTTTTAGGTCTACCCAATAGTTGTGCTCAATATAAGTAGCTGAAATAAATAATAATTTTGGGTAGTTCTTGTTTTCCACCTTATATATATATAGTAGGTAATTTGTCCTACAGTAGTTAATACCTAACCTCTATTCTTAATGAATGAAAATGAATTTACATGTAAACTAATTATAACAACGGGGCATATCTAATTGTAGTAAGTGAATTTAACTATTATCTTTAATTCGATGTAACACTAAAAATTGAAGGTTGACCGTGGCCAAGACTGAAGTATGCAAAATAACCAAACAAGGGGAAGGGCAAATGTTGGATCACAGTTTACAGTTAGGTTATAGCCAAGGTAAGCTTTTCTTCCGATAACAAATATTCGGAGCCCCCGTTATAATAGTCGGTTTATAAGGGTACATAACACAATGTTTATGGGGGAAAATACAATGGACAACACGACACTGACTCCTGACCTGATCTGGTGAATAGGAGGTACCTCCTCCGATGTGACAATGTGGTGACCGAGGCCTTGGTGCACGTAGGTGGCGCGGATGGTAATCGGGCTAACGTCTAACTGTGACGTAGCCAAGGGACGCCTAGACGACACTCCCAGCCCTAATGGAGCTGCCGTTGCAGGACACCTACTTTGCAGGACGACGGACAACAATGGAGATGATGATGGAGATGTTCGCAAGGTAACGGCACGTGGCGATGAATGTAGAACGTGCGGTAGAACAGGTATGACGTAAACGGTACAATGTAAACTTCATCAACGATATAACGTAGCATAAATTATTGGTAGATGATATGATGTAACGTAAATTGCTGAAATAAATATTAAATCTTAGGGACTGTATATAACTGAATGGATGGTACAAACCCCTTCAATGTTAGGCGGGCAGCATGTGGCTTCTAAGGCACAGGTCCTTAAATCCGCTAAAAGCGATAAAATCGACAACCCCACAACAGCTTCCAAGAAAATGGTGAGCGATTTTGAATTACTTTGGCACAAATTCACTAAGATCCTTTAGGTAAAAAGGGATTTCACATCTAATTTGTGAATTGGCACGACCATGTGCTCTTACAAACTCTGATTTTCGAATGGCAAAATGGCTAACAACAGGAAAAGAAAAACTAGGTCTCCTCGAAGATAAGAGAACTAGAAAAATAGGATTTGAAAAATAGAGCGTAAACAAGGTCATCAGCTTTTCCCAATAGCATGCAACAAACAATACATACGAGCATTTAACAAGTAACAAACGCTGTTTTATTTCTCGCGCCTTTTCTGGAGACAAATGCGAGTTGTTCAATGTTGGTATTTAAAGTTATAAATTTAATTACATTAGGCGATATAGCCAAGTAATTCCGCAACCTACAGCGCCCAATTAAAATTATCAACAAACATTTTAATTCAGAATTGTTGATAATTTGAATTCTTTATTTGAAATTAAAGAACAAATATTATTAACAAACATTTTAATTCATGTAACACTTTAATTCTACGTACATTTTAATTCTTTCATTTAAATTAGTTGCTATTTTTGTTTGTTAAATAAAAGTGTTACACGAATTCCTATGTTTGTTCATATATTTTGCTTCTCAATGTAAATGAAAGGTTTTAAAGCGAGTGTTACAAACGTTTGTGTGAAATATATTAAATCAAGAAACTCATTTTCATCTAACAATTTAAATGTGTGGAGTTTTTTTTAACAAACACTTTTAATATACTAAAATAAATGGAGAGTCATAAAAATATACTTTAGAAATTTGCTTTAAATGCTATAAACAAAATTTAATATTTAATACTAAGGGCAAGCAAATATTTAATAGAATGAATTTAAATGTATATTACTAATTTTTACTACAATTTTTGTGTTTGTTTAAAAAACTTCAAGTATTTATATGGATAGATGATTTAAAATGTTACTTGAATAAAAATGTACATAGAAAATAAAGGAAGTAACTTTATAATTTCTTAAATTTTAATGAATAAGTTTAATGTTAGGATACTTTTAAGTTTTAAGCAACTAACATTTTAAATGGTAGAATTAAAATGTTTGTTGATAATTTTAATTGGTCGTTTCGATCGGTGGCAGTTATTGAAAGTACACTCGTATAAGGAAACACATGTTAATTATTATAGTTCAAAATAACACCACCGATCCAAGCGCCCAATTAAAATATCAACAAACATTTTAATTCAGAATTAATATGATTGTTGATAATTTTAAGTCTTGATTTGAAATTAAAGAACAAATATTATTAACCAACATTTTAATTCATGTAACACTTTAATTTGACATACATTTTAATTCTTTCATTTAAATTAGTTGCTGTTTTTTGTTTGTTAAATAAAAATGTTACACGAATTCCAATGTTTGTTCATATATTTTGCTTCTCAATTTAAATGAAAGGTTTTAAAACGAATGTTACAAATTTTTGAGTGAAATACATTAACTCAAGAAACTCATTTTCATCTAACAATTTAAATGTGTGGAGTTTTTTTAACAAACATTTTTAATATACTAAAATAAATAGAGAGTCATACAAATTTACATTGTAACGACAGGTATTCTAATCGCTTCCGACCGAAGAGGATCGGGGACGGCGATTTTTGATAACAGACATACAGTTAGAGTTAGAGTTTAAAAGTTGTATTAGAATTATGATATTGTGTTAACGTTTTGTTCATATACATATGGTTTTGGTTATAATAAATAATAATTTATACGAAAAGCGTTAAAGTGGCTTCCCAACGAGCGGCTCGAAAAAGAAAATTAAATGAATCGTTTCCATGTGACGTTATCAATAACCATATTGCAATAATCGTCTTTGTGTAAGACATTTTGTGCGAAGTAAATTGCGTTATAAACGATAAGCGTCGTGTGCGAGAATTGTATTTATTCGTTGATAAATAATCATTCGTCTTTGTGTAAGACATTGGTTACAAATAATTATAATTACGTGGTGTTATTGTGTAAGTTACGAGGGAAGGTCAACAAGTTCCAGACAAATTGTAAGTGTTTGCACTTTATTTTTGCGTCTATCCTGAATTTAAACTGGCTACTCATAACCACAATTTGCGAGGAAAAATGGCACAATCGGTTACGTTAACTGATGACCAGTTTAATCAACTATTGCAAAGGTTGAGTATGGGTAATAATGCAAATGTAGCTACTGCAGTCCAATCACAGACTGGAAATTTTTCGAAATGTTGCTCGAGGTTTAACGGTGAACCTAATGTAGATGTAAATGCGTTTATTAGTGCGGTCGAAATATACCGGGTGAATGAGACCACCCGTATCAGTCTTTTATTACTGCCACCCTTTTTAAGTAATATTCGACTAAAGTTATTAAATTTGAAATTCACTGTTAACCAGAAACATTGAAAAGTCGACTTTTAAAATCTAGTTAGTAGTTACCAATGTTACATGTGTTCAAAATATCTTCCATTTACTGCTAAGCACTGTTGAGCTCTTCTAGGTATACTATCAGTGGCTGTAATAAGTACTTCTTGAAAGGGAAGAACACATGTAACATTGGTAACTAGATTTTAAAAGTCGACTTTTCAATGTTTTTTGTTAACAGTGAATTTCAAAGTAATAAAATAATTTTTCCTATAAAACTTTCTTATTTTTTAACAATCTTTCAAAAAATACCTTTTCCGACTTATGGTGCCATTTAAAATTTTGGAGTTGGAGGCCTTCTGGAGGAATGCTGACTTTTCCGAGAAATAATGATATCACCATTCGATTCTTTATTATGGCTTTTATAATCACTTTTTTTACCCCACCTCTCTACAACTCACCGTTCTTTAAATAAAAGACTGATACGGGTGGTCTCATTCACCCGTTATAAAGAATGTGTGAATATTACCGACGACAATGCATTAAAGGGTCTCCCAATGCTGTTGGACGGATTTGCTGCAGAATGGTGGCACGGAGTAAAAGCTAACGTTGCGAATTGGGATAATGCGATTGATCATCTTCATCAAACGTTCGGTCCAAAGAAACCTCTATATCGTGTTTACAAAGAATTGTTTGCAACCGAACAAGATGGGAAAACTCCAACGGATGTTTTTGTGTGCAAGAGCCGCGCTTTATTGACTCAACTGCCAACGGGTTCTTTGTCGGAAATACGCAATTAGACATGATTTACGGGTTGTTAAATTGGAAAATTCGAGATCGAATACCGCGCGATAGCGTTACCGATTACTCACAGCTTTTGCAGGAAGCAAGAACTGTAGAGGACAATTTTCACGAACGAAGTGCGGATGTACAAATAAAACTTGACAAACCTCGTTGCGGATTTTGTAAAAACCTCGGTCATACTAAAGACGAATGTAAAAAAATGAAAGCAAAAAGTGGCGATGTCAAAAATTCGGATGATTCGGTTAACAAGCATAGTAGTCTTGTGTGTTACGGATGTGGTGTCACGGGACACATTCGGAGTAATTGCTCAAAGGACAAAACGCGAAAAACGACGCCAGCGGAACCAAGCTCTTTGGAATTTTGTTCGATTAATACGCGAGGTTCGGAACTTTTGCCTAGAGATCGTCCAATCTTGAATATTACTATTTTAGGAGCTCGCGGCACAGGGTTGATTGATTCAGCTGCAAAGCAGAGTATTGCGGGAAAACATCTTTACAATGTGCTCTTAAGGAAACGTCAACGATTTAATGAACAGAGTGTATCGGTTCGACTCGCGGACGGGACGGTTAAAAATGAAACACTGCAAGTGACGAAAGTGAACGTTTTCATTGAGAACAGAGTTGTGCCGACTATGTTCTTGGTGTTGCCCAAGGCTGAGTATTCGCTACTCGGTGTTGACTTTATTAATGATGCAAAACTAGTTCTCGATGTCGCGAGCGCGAAGTGGAATTTTTCGGATCTGCCGGACGTGAAACATGAACTCTCGTTCGAAAATACATTTGAGAAGGCTCAACGAACGGTAGTAGATTTGAGTTTTGCTGCGGTGCTACGTGATCACGAAGGAACAAGTTTGTCGATTGAAGAGAAAGATGTGGTGAATGGTTTTGTCACTGAATATTCTCATATTTTTGATAATAACACGGACGCGACTCCATATGCCGAGCATAGTATAAATTTAACCGATGATACGCCTATCGCGGTTCCTCCTTATAGATTGTCACCTCAGAAGAAGGAAATTTTGGAAAAAGAAATACCTACATAGAGAAAATGCTGAAGGATGAAGTCATTGAGGAGTGTGAATCTCCTTACGCGGCACCTGTTGTGTTGGTTCCCAAAAAGGATGGTCGTTGGAGAATGTGCGTCGATTATAGAAGCCTGAATGCTATAACGGTACCGGACAGATACCCGATGCCACGCATAGATGACACCCTCCATGCGACAAAACCTACAAAATACATTTCAACTCTGGATCTCCAAGTGGTTATTGGCAAGTTGCGGTTAAAGAGAGTGATAGGGACAAAACAGCATTTATATCACCTTTTGGTATTTTTCGATTCAGGAGAATGCCGTTTGTGGCCTGCGAAATGCGCCAGCCACATTTCAGCGGTTAATGGATAGATTCCGAGCAGGTGTTCCTGATATACATACCCTCGTATACCTGGATGACTTGATTGTTTTATCTTCAACCTTCGAAGAACAGATAGCGGATCTGAAGACGATTTTTGATAGACTTGAACTTTTTCGATTACGAGTAAATCGCGAGAAGTGTTGTTTGTTTAGTTCTAGCGTCAAATATCTCGGACATTTAATTACCACAAACGGAATTTGTGTAGACCCGGATAAAGTGAGTGCGATAAGGGATAGACCAAACCCAAAAAATGCAAGGGAGGTCATATCATTTCTTCAGACATGTAGTTGGTTTAGAAGATTTGTGCCTGATTTTGCAAAGGTCTCAAAGGCGTTAAGCGATTTAACCAAGAAGAATGGAGAATGGAAATGGGGCAAGGAGCAAGAGGATTCCTACTGCAAACTGAAAGACCTGTTGACGTCAGCTCCAATTCTACGGCAGGCAGATCCACACTTGCCATACATAGTAAAAACGGATGCTAGTGCATATGCAATTGGTGCGTGTCTACTCTAGGGGGAGGGCACTGATGAACGACCGGTGGGGTACGCTAGCAGGTTATTAACAGCGGCGGAAGTTAATTATTCCACATGTGACAGAGAGGCGTTGGCTCTGGTGTACGCTGTCAATAAGTTTCGTGGTTATTTGGAAGGTGCTGAGGTTCATGTGTCCACGGATCACCAACCGTTGAGATGGCTTATGTCGTTGAAGTCTCCTACTGGAAGGTTGGCGAGATGGGCGTTGCAATTGCAAGGTTTTGACATAAAGGTTGATTACATACCAGGTCGTACAAACGTTGTTGCTGATACGTTAAACAGACCTCCTGTCAACGAAGATTGTGTTGGAATTAATTTGGTTACAATCGACATGCCTACTCAAGTACTCAATCAATCAAAGATCTTGGCGCAGAACAAACAAAGGACCCCGACATTTCCAAAATCATTAAGTGCTTCGAGAGTGTTAATCCATTGCAAATTGATTATGACCGATGGTCGAATTGTGGTTTCGTGATGAAAGATGGAATTTTGTATCGTTTTTGTACAGAACTGGATACGGAAGAACCTCAATTGGTGGTTCCGAAATCAAAGGTAGAAGAGATTTTAAGGGAGTGCCATGATATACCAATTGCGGGCCATTACGGGACTGACAAAACTTTCCATAGAGTCGCCAAGAAGTACTACTGGTCAACCATGCGAAAAGATATAACCAGTCACGTTAGGAGTTGTGTAGAATGTCAGCGCTATAAGCCCAGTAATTTAAAGCCAGCAGGATTGCTGCAGACCCCGGGGATGAACCAGCGTTTTGAGATATTGGCTATGAATTTGTTTGGACCGCTACCTAAGACACCTGATGGATTTAGATGGATATTCGTTGTAGAGGATACTGCCTCACGTGGATGGAATTGTTTCCTTTACAGTCCGCAACTGCAGAAGCTTGTGCAAGAGTATTGATCGACGAAGTCATACTACGATTTGGTGTACCGAGGAGAGTCATCAGCGATAATGGTGCACAGTTTGTGGGAGAGATCATGCAACAAGTTGCTTATTTTCTTGGCTGCAAGCAGAATTTGACACCTGTGTATCATCCTGAAGCGAATCCGGAGGAGAGACGAAATCGCGAATTGAAGACTCAGCTTTCCATATTCGTGAAGGACAAGCCTACTAAATGGAAAGAAGCTGTAGCAGCTATTCGCTTCGCTATGAACAGTGCAGTGACTTCAGTTACTGGTTGTAGCCCAGCTTATTTGTGTTTTGGACGAGAATTAAGAACTCCGCTTGATGTGCACCACGATTTACGCCATGTGATTAAGAATGAGAATTTTGTAGAAGAAATAACACCTCATCTGCAGACAGGGGCGCCGGAAGAAAATTTGTTAGGCGGGGCCCTGACATTTTTTCAAGTAGAAATTAGAATGCTTGAAAATTTTTACCTACTTTTAAAGTAATAACTCAATAGGCTACGCAGAGTCACCGATGGGATACAACATTATATTCCAAAAGTGGTTAATATTGTGAGCTTTTAACATTTTCTAAAATGGATTTACGCGTTTTATGAAATTCCAGGGGGGGGGGGCGGGCCCTCCCTTGCCCTTTAGTAGCGGCGCCCATGTCTGCAGATTCTGGGAGAAGTCTTGACCCAGGCGCGACATGCCCAAGAGATAGCCGCAGGACAAATCTAAACAGTACGCCGATAAGCATCGTAGGACCGCAGAACACTACAACTTTGGAGATCAGGTGATAATCAAAACCCATCCCCTGAGCAATGCAAGTGCACAGTACTCTGCAAAGTTAGCACCAAAAAGAGATGGACCCTATGAAATAAGAGACAAAGTGACGGCTACTACCTATAGAGTGTGTCCTCTGGGAAAACCTGAAGAAGTGCTTGGCGTTTACCACGTATCGTCTCTAAGCCGATATCACGGGCCCGAAGACCAAATGCCGCCTTCGCCTGTGAGGCCATTGAGGAAGAGAGGAAGGCCTAAGGGTAGTACAAAGAAGAAAGCGACGGTGTTGGATTGCACGCGAGACGCTTCGTACAATCCAAAGGGGGAGAATTGTAACGACAGGTACATATTCTAATCGCCTCCGACCGAAGAGGATCGGGGACGGGGATTTTTGATAACAGACAGACAGTTAGAGTTAGAGTTCAAAAGTTGTATTAGAATTATGATATTGTGTCAACGTTTTGTGGTTTTGTTCATATAGATACATATGGTTTAGACTTTAGGTTATAATAAATAATAATTTATACGAAAAGCGTTAAAACATAATAAAAATCGAAGTTTGTTTAAATGGGACGAAATTAACTTTAGTAATAAAAAGTAAAACGGCGTTCCATAGAACCGCGTTTAGTGAATGAATTTCAAAAATTTACATACAAGCTCAAGTTTGATTTATAGGTAGGTGGTGGGTAATGGTATAAATTGTACATTCGAATACTTCTCGAAATATCTCATACATTCAAAATGTATTCTAGGAATATATTAAATATCCTTGTGCATTTACAACATTTTAAATGTACAGATACGTATTCATTCATGCACATTTACAAACGTTTCTATAAAACCGCACGCTGGAGTTAGATCTCCTAATGCCAGAGATCTGTACCCCCCTTTACATGTGTTACGTTTACATCGTGGCCGTTAGATATTTTGGTTTATCTTGTATCATTTAAAAAAAATTAGTGATTTACTTTACATAACTACTCCCCTTTTTAGGGTATATATGCACATTAACGCTTTGTTTAATAGCTGTGGTGATCTACAAATCAAATTTCGCCGACGTTGGAATTGTTCGCAGATATAGTTACGTATGCGAATGCGATTTACAGATAGTAGCAAACTGTGTAAACACAATATGTTCAATGTTCAGTTCATATGCTCATTTTGAAACAATTTTGTAATGAATGTTATGTTGAGAGAAAATTGTCCTTTACTTAGTATTTTCAGTACAATTAATTATTGGTGTAGACTAGTAGTAAAATATACCTAAATAATTCAAATTTTGAGTTTCGTGACATTGCAATATAGTCATTGTAGAACTCTATTAGTTAAGTCAATCTGTCGTAAAAAAAATAGTTTGAATTGTAACGGTACGTTGTATAAAAAAATTGTTTAAATAAAAGTTGTTCGTAAAATTAAAAGCAACAACTTTTCTATTTAAATTTTTGCATTAAATAGTATATTATTTTATGTGGCGGAGAAGTACAACTTTTCATGGCGCGCCTGTGTTTAGCCGCCGAACGAAGTGAGGCGGCTAATAGAAGGCAAGCCATGAAAAGTAACTTCTCCGCCAAATAAAATATGCTATTTTTTCTTCAAACTTCCGCAAATTTACGCAAAACATTTATTTTTAAATGGTTTTAAGGGATATTATTAGCGGCGTTCGTTAAATTAAACGTCATTGTCAAATAGGTAGGTAGGTATTTGTTTTCACGAATAGGACGAATAGGTAGGTAAAAGTGGCTGTTTCCTTGGTAACGCATGAGAATCACATTGTTTTACCTCCGGCGGCGGAAAAGTGTTGCTATGACAACACTTTTCCCTCCGGCGGCGGAAAAGTAAAAGAATATTTATATGGCGAAAAAGTGGAAAAACACTTTTCCGCCGATCGTTCAAAAATTGTGACATTTCTGACAGAATTTTGAAAGGAAAAGGACAAGATTCCGGTGCATATAGTCGTTGCTAGGCAGCCAACGATTACTGTAAGGAAATATTCATTTCTGTACTCTAAAGATTCATTTCTGTACTGTAAAGAAATGTACTTCTCCATGGATACCGACGTTCGTTATATTTTCAAGGCATCGCTTATTCTTTTCTTCATAAAATAATTTTTAGAATTTCCATGTTTTTAGTCTGTTTTTTAACGATCGGCGGAAAAATAGTATGTGTACCTCGTAGGAAAAGCAACATTCCCCGACTCTGTGTTGTTGGGCTCGGCTGACGCCTCGCCCAACAATATTCACATCGCCCGGGAATGTTACGCTTTTCCTACTCGATACACAATGTACTATTTTTTGGAACTTCAGCGCCACCTACCGTGTGCATTTCTTGCTATACAGCATTGCCCCAATGACATTAATTGTAGATCTCAACGTCCTCTACATTTTGTCATCAATCGATTTTTCTGTGAAATGCATACATTTCGAGAAAAATGCATTTCAAAATTTTTTTGGCACTTTTTTGAGTTTTCAAAAAGACGCGCCAAGGTAGCACATGCCCATCGCGAAGGCAGCTTAAGTACGTCATTCTTCAACGATTAAAACAACTTTTACCCTTGGGGCAGTTTTTTCATCACTCCATCGACAGATTGACTGAACTATATCTACTCGAGAGACGATGATCCTGATTAATTTGGTACTGGCGTTGGCGACCATATATTTAGTAAATATATGCTGGTGACAAATAGGGGACGGTCCCAAGTTCAAACCCTAACCAAAAGATGTAAGGGGGGGTTAAAAACAACATAAAAAGCAGCATTTCTTGTAGACATTATGTAAACGAAATTATTAGGCTAGGAATAGACGAGCGTGTCACACGCCCCGCCGCGCCGGTTTTCTAATACACGTGCACGTTTTTGGCGTGGAGAAATTTCACAAAAACGCAGATACAGTCAGTATCAAAATGGATCCTCTGCAAATTGGTTGTGTTGCAGCATTGTGCTTACTGCTGGAAAAACGAAAACGTAGACACCGTCGTTGGTGGGTACATCCACTCATCAGTAGTAGACTCCAAACAGGAAATTTTCAAGCGAGTACTACTGTCTGCTGTTCGAGTTGAAATGATTGTGAACGGGTCTGTACTTAACCGACGTGTAATATCCACTTGTGTATCCGTGAGCATAGTAAGCAATGCATTTCATCGACGGCGTTTTTGACACGACGCGGGTAACACGCAAACAGCGGCGTGCGGCCAGCGGATACGAACGTTTTCAACGCTCGTGTATTTGTTGCAATTTAAATACATTATATGCGTTTCAGCGGAGAAAACGCAGCGTTTTGCACTCGGCGTCTATGATAGCCCTTAGATGTTAATTCTGCTTATTCAAACTATCTAATTTAAAACTGTTATTAAAATGTCTACGACTTTCTCAATGAAAACCATTAATTGTGTATGTTTATTTAGAGAACATCCCTATCCACCAGTGGCGTATCCATGGGGGGATAAGGGGGATATATCACCCCCAAGCGCCCAACCCTTCCATTCTATTTTACGCTTATTCTTATTAATCCTTAAAAAAGACCTATCTTAGAAATTCAACCTCACAGAACAGACTTAATGGACTGGCAATGATGTCAATTCATGGTGAACTACCAGACGAAGTAATAGAGGAACTTGCACGACAGCCAAGCGGATTGGATTTTGTATTATAACATTTATTTTATAACTTTCTGTACATAAAACAAATGTTTATTAAAAATTATAGATCACACCGCACTTTTTATCCCCCCCCCCCAAGGCTATAGTCTGCGTACGCCACTGCTATCCACAATAGAATTATGTTAATAGTGATAATTAAATATGGGAAATATAATCTTCACTTTTGCAATAAAAAGTAATATCAATTCAAGTCAAGTCAATTGAATCACAAAACATAAACAAAAAAATTACATGTTTTGAAAAATAGGTACATATTTTTAATTATAACTTAATACTTATGTATGTGGCCGTTCGAACTATGTAATGATTTTTGTTACCTAGTTTCTGTATACAGTGTGACTCATTTAGATTGGAAACACACATGTAAAATATGAAGTTATTTACCAATTTTAACCATTTTTTTTTAAATGTCAAATAATGAAACATCTACTTTGGGACAAAATTTTAAATGTTTATTCCAATTTTCAGGGCATACTACGATAACTTTTTCGTACTCGGAATGGAGAATTATTATTAGCGATTTGTTTATAAAAAAAATATCTACGCCACTGGATTCAGAATGCTTCCAAATAGCTGTCACCAAAATTTTACAAAAATATATTTATTAATAACAAAGTTATGACAACTTAAAGTTCGAAAACTTTCTAAGCTAACAGTTACAAAACAACACCCTGTGTCAATAGATGGCCATGGAAATTATGTTAATAATCCTTAAATTAAACTATCAGTGGAGAAAAAAATATTTAAAGTAACGTAATATTTAATAAAAGTAACGGAATCGCACAATTGAGTAAATAATAAGACCTAACATTTCCATTTAAATCTTAGTTACCATGGAAATTATGTTACTGTTTAACAGTTATGATAGATTTTTATTAAATATTACCTAAGTACGTTACTTTAAATATTTTTTTCTCCACTGATGGTTTAAATAGTTTAATTTAAGAATCATTAACATAATTTCCATGGCCATCTATTGATACAGGGTGTTGTTTTGTTTTTTGTAACTGTTAGCTTAGAAAGTTTTCGAACTTTAAGTTGTCATAACTTTGTTATTAATAAATATATTTTTGTAAAATTTTGGTGACAGCTATTTGGAGCATTCTGAATCCAGTGGCGTAGATATTTTTTTATAATGCCCTGAAAATTGGAATAAACATAATTTTGTCCTAAAGTAGATGTTTCATTATTTGACATTTAAAAAAAAATTGGTTAAAATCGGTAAATAACTTCAGATTTTACATGTGTGTTTCCATTCTAAATGAGTCACACTGTATATCCCGTATACATCCTGAATTTTTCCTTTTTGGTATTTTTTATTTGGACGTAAATTCAGATATCGGCTAGACTTATGTTTACGCTACACGCTAGCCAGATACAGCAAAAAAACGGCACTCGGTCCACCCATGACAGCTGTAATCTCAAAATTAACATTATTATTAGTCTTTTTGTTGAAAGCAGTGGATTGAGCCTTTAATGAATATTTCCGGGGACGGGGGTCTAAACGGTTACCCCCCCCCCCCTAGCTACGCGCTTGCTACATTTACCTTACCCTAACGAATGACCTAGCTTAGTTATATGACCAAATAGTTTAATTCAATGGAGGTGATTTTTCTTATTAGTTTATGCTCTTTGTTTCAGAGTAAGCGCCTTATTTTTTTTAGCCACACTATGGGTACTACTTTCAAAATATTTGGTAGTAGTTTGTTTCAGCACATTCTCTACACGATGGTGATATCAGATTTTTAATTGAACGAATTATTTCAAAATGGCGATTTTCTTTTTACCTAAATGGAATGCCATATATTTTTTTTATTATATTAGGATCCTAAAAACATTCTTTTTACGATAGTATTTCGTTGTTCTTAAATATTCATTTCTTTCCCTATCAGAAAGCAAACTAACATTTTAATCTAGTAGCGCATGAATGTTTTACACTCGATGTTATGTTTTTGTCCAAATATTAAGGCTATGTACACATGAGGGCGTTAGACGCCGCGTTTGTCAAACGTACGTTAGTTAAGTACCAAGAAGCAAATTGGATCGTTCACATGCAACGTACGCTTTGAACCAACGTCGCCAAAACGCGGCGTTAGTAGTTTTCTCTTCAACCGCTGCGTTTGCAGCGCGCTTCGAGTTATTAGAGTAAGCATTGGACCGTACACATGATAACTCTACAGCGCGCTTTTGCCCAATTTACATCATCATAGTAAATAAGGCTATGTACACATGAGGGCGTTAGACGCCGCGTTTGTCAAACGTACGTTAGATAAGTACCAAGAAGCAAATTGGATCGTTCACATGCAACGTACGCTTTGAACCAACGTCGCCAAAACGCGGCGTTAGTAGTTTTCTCTTCAACCGCTGCGTTTGCAGCGCGCTTCGAGTTATTAGAGTAAGCATTGGACCGTACACATGATAACTCTACAGCGCGCTTTTGCCCAATTTACATCATCATAGTAAATAAGGCTATGTACACATGAGGGCGTTAGACGCCGCGTTTGTCAAACGTACGTTAGATAAGTACCAAGAAGCAAATTGGATCGTTCACATGCAACGTACGCTTTGAACCAACGTCGCCAAAACGCGGCGTTAGTAGTTTTCTCTTCAACCGCTGCGTTTGCAGCGCGCTTCGAGTTATTAGAGTAAGCATTGGACCGTACACATGATAACTCTACAGCGCGCTTTTGCCCAATTCACATCATCATAGTAAATAAAATAAAAATATATAAAAAATAAACTAAAACGGCGCGTCTACCGCTCTCATGTGTACAGTACCACCTTTAACGTACGTTTGAGAAACGCGGCGTCTAACGCCTTCATGTGTACATAGCCTAAAATAAAAATATATAAAAAATAAACTAAAACGGCGCGTCTACCGCTCTCATGTGTACAGTACCACCTTTAACGTACGTTTGACAAACGCGGCATCTAACGCCCTCATGTGTACATAGCCTTAGTAGCGGTAGATCCTTCGATCTATTGGCTCTATTGGACGACGTTTTAATTTATGTATTGAAAACAGAAGGAAAACATTTCGAGCATTTCTTGTAAATACCTCATTTTTATTCGATGTAAATTTTTAATTTTGAGTTTCAAAAAGTAGATGTTTATTGCAAAATACGAGGGAACGTGGAAAACGAAAACAGATACTGGTGGGAGAATGAGAAAAGCATGTGTAGAATGTGTGGGGAAGGCAGGGAAAATATATGGCATATGATGAGGGAATGTGAGGAGTTAAGGGAAGAGAGGAGAGAAAGAAACGTGATTTTGGGAGGGAAGGGGGAAGGGGTGGAGTGGATGAAGGGGGTGCTAGAGAAAATGGAAAGGGTAGAGAAAAGAGGACAAGAGTAGGAAGTTTTTTTTTTTTGGAAAATGTACCTAGTTTTTTTGTAGAAATAAGAATCTTTTGTCAAAGTTGTAGTTAAGACAAATACCATGATGCAATAAAAGAGAGATAAGATTTCGCGCAGGGGTGGACGTGGCCAAATTCAGCAGCCGACCATGGTACTGTTAAAGATTTACCGCCAAGTGCCTATCTTAGTTTTAGGATTTAAACGGAATTTTATCAAAAAAATTGTAATGTAACCCCATGATATTTTTATTTACTGTAAAGAGGGCTTTATACTCCATCGAATAGATAAAAAACAAGTTAGGGTTCGTATTTAAAAAAAAGTCGGATCACGTCATAGCTAATAAACAGTTCAACCAAAAATTTTTTTTTTTTATTTATTTATTTTTTTTTTTTTATTTATTAAATTAACACAGATACAGATATTTATAGTATAAAAACAAGGCCACAGGCTATACCAAAAACGGCCTTCATAAAACAAAATACTTAAAGTCTAGAAAATTGAAGACAAAAAAAACTTAAAAATTATTCACTCAAAAATTGGATTCACAAGGATCAAGCTGGCTCTGAGAAATACATTTTTTAAAATTGGATTTACTATTTGAGAAAATATCTATTTTTCTATTCGTTACTGAAATGTTGTTGTAACGGTTCACAGCACTAATTAGTGTTGAGCTACTATGTATGTTAGTGTTAGTAATTGGTATCCTAAAAATATCATTTAATCTCATATCACAAGATCTAGGAACACGTAGAGAGATCTCATCCAGTAAACCAGTGCAGTCAATCATACCATTTACCAGCGCCGGATTTAGACTTCGGCGGCCCATAGGCAGAGCATGTGGTGGAGGCCCTCAAATCGTTTGTGGTTAATTGTTGAAAGTTTCTATTAAGGTCAAGGTAAAGAAGAAATTATTCACGCGCCGTGTGACACGCCATTTTCCGCTGTTGCTATTGGTCTAGCGCGGCGCGGTAGAATGCGCGAAAAGCGCTATTTGTGTTCATATTTCGTGCTGCTTGATCTCGCAGATTTTTAAATGTTAACTTTTCCCGCTCAAAGATAAAACTAAGTTTTTCGTCTAACTATTTGTAACAAAACTCAGTATTTTTTGTTTCTACTGAGCCTTTATTGATTTAATTTTATTTTTTTATTTTTTTTGTGGTGTGGTGGCGGCCCCCTTGTGGTGGCGGCCCATAGGCAACTGCCTATGTTGCCTGTGCTTAAATCCGGCACTGCCATTTACTATTTTAAAAAGCAGTAACTGAATAAACTGCTCCCTTCTATACGACAGTCTTTCTATTCCTGCCACCTCTCTTAGAACGTCACTAGGAGTATCTCTGGGACAATATTTATTTATTTTAGCATATATATATCTGAGCATTACATTTTGCACTATTTCAATTTTGTTTCTCTCTTTGAGAGTCCTAGGAAACCAAATGTTGGAACAATACTCTAGTCTACTTCTCACTATTAAAGAATACAGTAACAAGATCGCTTTGGAGCTTGAGAAATGATTTGTGTTTCTTTTGATAAATCCAATAAGTTTGTATGACGAGTTTGTTAACATATCAATATGATTTGAAAAAGTGAAGCTCTTGTTAAATATTACCCCCAGATCTTTCATACTACTAACCGAAGTTAACTGCACATCATTCAAAAAGTAGACCGGTTCATAATTTGATTTAAAATAAAATATTTTGTGTCAGTTATGTCGACCAAAATATCCTTTTGTATAAACTGTTTTTTTGTAAAATTTCTAATAACGACAAAATAATAGCGGTTCCTTACTTTATACTCACGCTGTATCTACATGTATTTTTCAATCTTATAAAAAATTTGGGTTGCATTTATTTCCTGTAAAATACATTACTAGGTAAATAAAATAGTAAATGTTAAAAAAATGATACATATTAACTAAAAAACTGTTGATTACATTTAATAATAATAATAATAATAATATTTTTATTGTGTTATCGTGTTAGTACACTTACACTTGTCAGTAAACAATACGTAAATATGGAGGTAAGTATATAATAATATAATAAGTACATGGCGAAATAAAATTGTTCAAATGTAAATTTACGTCTGTTGATATCCAGTATGTTTTTGTACTGCGAAAAGATTCTTTCCACATCGTGCGACCACTATAGCAGCAAATTTCAAATCCGTAACATACGTCGGTGAAAATATTGTTGATTAGTTTCATTGAGCGGGATTTTATTTTGCAACATAATAGCTTTAACTAATTATAATTAGATTACTAATTAGTTACGGGAAGTAAGTACATATTAAAAGTTATAATATTACTATGGAAAATAAAACTTCAAACAATGTATATTGTATAGGTATTATATTTTATAACATTATACAGGGTGTCCATTTAGTAGCCCGTTCTTCAAGTACGGCTTTATTGTTAAATTTATTAAAAAATAAATATACGGGATGGCAATTGGGTTGGATGAAGCACATTTGCAAATTATTTAGACACATACAGGGTGTCTCCAAAAAGTATGGTACATAAAACGTATATTTTTTTAAATGGAATGACCCACTTTTTTTAAGCCCAAATGTAGGGGCCTTGGGTGAACTTTTCAGTCGTACATTATTTTTGTATTAATACACGGCGTTGCCAAGTTATTAATTAATTCATATTTTTTTGCTAAAAATCAACCCTTCCATTATACGCTTGTATTTTTTTAACGTCTTGTTTTTGTTTTTACGTAAGTTCGGTGGTGGACTTGGGTTGAATCAGTGTAATCAACCGTGACGAAATATTAAATTATTTCATACAGGATGTTCACTTTTTTTTGCTCCAAACATCGACATTTTCAAACTAATTTTTCTTCATTTTTTTAAATGGCACACCCTATTTATTATTGCATATTTGGAATCCCCGGTAAATTTTAGTGCAACTTTATTAAGCTTACCCTATACCTAAGTGCGATAGTTTTTTCGTAAATTGAGATTTTCTATTCCTTACGGCAGTAGATAGTGGCGCGATGGTTAAGGCGCGTGGACGAGCCTCGAATCAAGGATGCGATGAAATAAGGTTCTATTTATTTTTTTAAATATGTGCTGTTTACGGACGAAGGCACGTTCCATAGAAGTGGTTTTGTAAACAGATACAACTTTCACTTTTATGACACGCAAAACTCGCACATTATCCGCGTCAACCATTTCCAACATAACTGGAGTCTCAACGTTTGGAGAGGAATCGTACATAACTATGAACTTGGTCCTTATTTTTTTGAAAATCCACTAGCAGGACAAATCTTTTTAAATTTCTTGACAGAAGACTTTCAAAATTTAACTCAGCATCTTCCTAACTACATTACGGAGATAATGTGGTTGCAGCTGGACGGAACTCCGACTCACTTTTCCATACAAGTCAGACAACAAATTAGTGAATACGTTTATCGTAATGGTGCCACTACTAGATAGAACATGATGGAGAGGATTCAACAGTCCTTTCCTCGCATTACTCCAGCTATGTTGAATGAAGTGATTAAATCTTTCACCAAAAGAGTAGACTCGTGCTTAGTACAAGACGGCAAACATTTTGAACGGTATCCTCGATTCGAGTGTCCGGCCTATGCGTTGCCTCGTCCACGCGCCACTATCTACTGCCGTAAGGAATAGAAAATCTCAATTTACGAAAAAACTATCGCACTTAGGTATAGGGTAAGCTTAATAAAGTTGCACTAAAATTTACCGGGGATTCCAAATATGCAATAATAAATAGGGTGTGCCATTTAAAAAAATGAAGAAAAATTAGTTTGAAAATGTCGATGTTTGGAGCAAAAAAAAGTGAACATCCTGTATGAAATAATTTAATATTTCGTCACGGTTGAATACTCTGATTCAACCCAAGTCCACCACCGAACTTACGTAAAAACAAAAACAAGACGTTAAAAAAATACAAGCGTATAATGGAAGGGTTGATTTTTAGCAAAAAAATATGAATTAATTAATAACTTGGCAACGCCGTGTATTAATACAAAAATAATGTACGACTGAAAAGTTCACCCAAGGCCCCTACATTTGGGCTTAAAAAAAGTGGGTCATTCCATTTAAAAAAATATACGTTTTATGTACCATACTTTTTGGAGACACCCTGTATGTGTCTAAATAATTTGCAAATGTGCTTCATCCAACCCAATTGCCATCCCGTATATTTATTTTTTAATAAATTTAACAATAAAGCCGTACTTGAAGAACGGGCTACTAAATGGACACCCTGTATATAATATGGTATCGAAACCAGCTAAAGAATGTACAACAATGCCGTAAAAGCTTCCTGATATACTTAGTAAAATATGTAAATATGCTTTAAAAAGTAAATATATGCATTTATAACCAAAAACGGCTAAAATATGTATTTGCATATGTAAGTATGCCAATGCATAACTATCCGAAGCCTAGTTATGGTTATAGTAATACCATAGAGCATGTAATAATACATTCTCTATGGTAATACCATTGAATAGTAATACGATAAACGCGGCTTCGCGCGCACTTGGGCTCTCAAGTTTGCATCGCGGTAAAGCGAAGATTCGAATCCAGTATTGCTAAATAACAGATATATGATTCCAGTTAAGAATTTTTTTCTTTATTTAAAGCAGCTTAGCCACTGTGAACAGTAAACTGCTCACAGCGTTGTCCAGGAAGCATCACGAGGAGGTGCTGCTAATCTTTCCCGCTTACAGTGACTCTATTACAAACAGTGGCGATAAGCGATGTATCGATTTTTATTGGTCGTGGTATATTTTGCATCTTAATGGCGGCCTGACTGTGTTTACCTTTGATCAGCGTGTGATTTTTATTTGGATTTAGAACGTTGCTAGGATACCACCGTTGAGTTCATAGAAACCCGCCCAAAATTTTGCCTCCTAATGGCGGATGGGTGGAGCTAATCGCTGCTTGTCGTCACTGTTTGTAATAGAGTCACTGACCTATGGACGTAGCTTATTCAAGATGGCGCATATACCTATTGGTGCATTTTGAAATACTTTGCATTGTGAATATAAATATTGTACCTAACGTTATTGTTAATAAATGGAGTTCTCGATGAACGAAATTTTGAATTGGTTTGGTCCGAATCTTGACCAACGAAATTTCAAAGTACCTGAACGCATTTTAAAGAGTGGTCACATTACAAGTTGTGACATAATATTAAATGAAAAAACACCCGCCACTGACGGCAATATCATAACAATCAAAGCCGCGTGCATTGTTACATCTAATATTAGTGGAGCTCGACATGATATTAACGGAGATATTGGTAAAGGTGGTCAGCTGGTCACTAAGTCATAATGCTCACATATTATGTTGTAGCCTGAAGATGACTTGCGTCTATACATGCAGGGCCGGACTGGACAGGCGGGATACCGGGAAAATCCCCGCGGGGCCCACGTACTCCGTAAGGTCATAAATATCTAACAATCGAATGAAATCGAATTCGTAAATTATTGATAATATCGTTGGCCCACTACGGCGGGCTACCAATAAACAATCGCACAAATTTCTGGTTCGTGAAATATTCTCGCGAAAAATTTTTTTTAGAATAATTTGGGTCGTTAATGTCAAAAATAATCATTTATTTTTCCTTTAAATATATTGCAAGGAGCATTTAAATAAGTATAAACCGATATATTGCTGTAACTTTTTATTTAAGAGGGTTTCCCAACGGCCGGTTTAGATATGTTGCAAGTCTCTACAAAATTCGCTTTTCCATTGAAAGTATAAGGGCTAGACACTTAAAATCAACTGAAATAATTAGGAAGGTTAATTAGTTATGTAGTCGTCTTAAGACATTTTGAAGCTAAAAACATAAAAAATGAGTAGAAAACGAAAAAATTTTCTCGTCCTGCGTTTCTGGTCTCAAACCCAAAAAATTTAAACAAACGTTCAAGAACCGTATAAGGTTATGGCAACTGTTTTTTGAGACCAAAAAGGTGTGTTGCTTGTGGAGTTTACGCAGCTGGGGAGAACAATGACCGCACATTCTTATTTTGAAACTTTGAGACGCTTGCGGAGAGCTGTTCAAAACACAAGAAGAGGTATGCTGACTTCTGGAATAGTTCTGATCCATGACAACGCTCGTCCTCACAGTGCTCGTGTAACCCAACGGCTCCTTGTGCAATTTAAATGAGACATTTTCGAACACCCACCATAAAGGTAGTCCCGACTTAGCACCGAGTGACTTCCATCTTTTCCCTGAATTGAAGAAGTGGCTTGGAGAGTTGCGCTTCCAAACAAACGAGGAGCTCCAAGAAGCAGTCTCCAACTCACTTCAAATCATTGGAGGCAACATTTTATGAAGAGGGTATTGCAAAGCTTGCTCGCAGATATGACAAATACCTCAATCATCAAAGTGAAAAAAACAGCCCTCGTATTAATGTACGTTTGTTTTGTTGAAAA
This sequence comes from Pyrocoelia pectoralis, assembly GCA_036250285.1. Classification (NCBI taxonomy): domain Eukaryota; kingdom Metazoa; phylum Arthropoda; class Insecta; order Coleoptera; family Lampyridae; genus Pyrocoelia; species Pyrocoelia pectoralis. Next base: position 53,709,179 of record CM070074.1, read on the forward strand.
ATGGTACAGTGCGAATTAAAGTAACGATATGTGGTGGGGCCCTAGCGTACATTTTTCCCGGTAGGTCCTAACAAAGCAGTCCGGCCCTGTATACATGTCGTAACTTATGTAATTGGTAACCTTGCAATTTTCATTGATAATGACGACTTGGTGATTGAAACGCCTACTTAATTTCAATTTAAAACTTCATTAAAGAACTATGGGGAAGGGAAGGTTGTGTGATTTTTTTACTATTATTACAATAGTTATTTACATTTGAGTATAATGGTAAATCAAGGTTCACGAGACGAGCGATTGCGAGTTGAAAAATCGAACTTTCATTACGAATTGTGTACCTATACTATTTTTTCCAACAACCTAAAAATGAGTTTCAATTTTAAATTTCTTTATAATTATTTTAGTCTCCTCTTTTTTCAAGAATCTACTTGCTGATTTTGTATTCTAACGTTGCTATGGAAATGAACTTTCCTCACTAGTGATGCAAACGCCTATTTTCCTTACTACATTGAGTGATGAAAGTGTCATTTTCATAACCGATGTTGGAAAAAATAAATTAAAAACTAAAGTTAAGGGACTAAAATCTTCGTCTTCGTTTTTCAATTTCTGGGTTTTTATTTGAAAAACATGTTCATATTCACTGAATATCTTCACTTCGTCGACTTTTTCCTTTGCCGATTGTTTGTTTGTCTTTTTTATACATTCTTTTTCTATCGCGACTTTTTCGGGAGTATCGGTCAAATCTCTAGATCTCCCAGGCTTTCTATTACCTTTAGTCACGTCGAAAAATTTTTGATTTATGTGTGTTGTACAAAGTAATTAACGGCATGATTGACTGCCCAGATCTTCTTCAAAGAATCCAATTTTGGTGTGGGAACTATTCGACCAGGTCTAAGGGAGTTTTCTTCATACACACGGCAAAGACCAACCTTACTCATAACATAACGATTCGTTACGGCGTAAGATGCGTATCCTTCCATTAACTGGTTTGGTGGATCTTCCAACAGTTTTAGAACTGTTCTGAGAAGAATATAGTTGCTGTTTAGCTGTTGAGACTAGTGTACTTTCATCATGAGGTTATTTTATTTATTTTATTTTATTTAATTTGGGACATATAAGTATTGTATATGATCAGTGCTGTTTATACATTATACATTGTATATTATAATATATTATAACATTTGTTACTTTACTTATACTAAATTCTACAGTGTAATTATTATTTTTCTTGGTGTTCTCGAGAGTAATGCCGGATTGGTTCTGGACAGCGAAACTGAAATGGAAGATCGTTGTTTTCTTTATTATCAGCGCTGACCCCTTTAGTCTAATTTGAAATTACAATATCTTTTGATGTGCTAAGCTCGCTCCTTTGCTCCACTCTTATAACGATATCGGCTTCTGTTTCTGCTGATAAATCCGTTAAAGGACACTTGGCAATTTCTGCCAAGGAAAAATCCGAATTGTCAAATATATGAGGATTTTATAGGGATGGATTGTAATGTTTTGAAGGACAAATTCCCGAGAGTATGCTCGCTCAACTAATTCTGTAACGGTTCACAAAGATGTTGTTTGATCCAGATTATTGACCATCCACACATCAGTAGGTATGCTCATTATATAAGTGTATAAATGGGCCGAAACATCCAGAGCTTGGAAGCGGTGTGTAACACGCACAAACTCAAATACACAACAACTATTTATATCTGCCATTTGTAATTATTTACAGCGCCACCGCCCACCATCGTTAATTTCAGTTATGAATACATAAAATTCTGTGGTAACTGGGAACGCAACAATCACACAACCCCATTTTCAATTTCTTTTAATCAAGTTGCGAAAGTAAGTAGCATTATATGAAGAAATTGCCGAAGTTCTCTTTAGAGACCTAAAAGCGCTTACCGTGGTTGTAATAAAACATGGCAACCATATTAAAAAATATATGAAAGGTGCAATTAGTTTTCCACTTTACATTTTCTTCTCATGTTACTTTTTAATGTAAATTAAGCATAGGTATAGTTTGTCCCACGAGAGCTCGAGTGTGACTCATACCTAAAAACTATCCGAATGATACAAATTAAAACGTTTGTCTTAGCTATCTTCTATAGGGCATTTTAATCTTCTAACCTCAAATGTACCAAAATATAAATTTAGTGTACTCTTATTTACCTAAACTATTCATGTTAACGGTAAATTTGATCCACCGCGATCGCGTTCGTTCTCAAAATATTCGAGTACGTTCATTAGCATAATCTGCGATTGACTTTTTAACGATTTATTTGTAAGCGACATTATAAAGCAAATATAGGTTAACAATAACAATCAATTTGACAGCTAACAGCTGACACTATGATGCATACTATACTCAACGTACGTTTACGTAATTTACAATGCCAATGTTAGAAGATATATTTTTTATATTCGCTCTCTTTTCCATTAGGTACTTTTTGTAAGTATGACAAAGACAACCTAATAATTTGCGTTAATTCACACACCAATAACTAATGAGTCACACTCGAGCTCTCGTGGGACAAACTATACGCATACGTTTAATTGGTCAACAATTATGTCGAAACCTGTTTTCAATCGATTCCATTACTGAATCTGGAAAACCTTCACACCTGTGAGTATAGATAAATACGGAACATTTTTGCAATTCTAGTTTAAAATCTGATATAGATAAAGTTTGATTTTCTAGAAGGTATGCGTGTACGTCATAGACATTTTACATAGTTACAATTGTTGTCAACAATATAATAACAATAGAAATATGTCTTAACTATGTAAAATGTCTATGACGTACACGCACCTTCTCAAAAATCAAACTTTATAGAAAAGTTCCAGTTATCCCTTTTCCTTACGCGTTATTTTTAGCAATATTGAATAGTAGATACCTATATTATAAACACGAAGAAGGAGCTTAACGTGAGGGGTGAGATATAGGTAATGTAGACTACTATAGTCAAATATTAATAAATTTGAAACGTGTAGCTGGTCGTGTAGCCTAGGCGTAATTTGCACACATACACATACACATTACAAACAAGAAATAATTTTAAAGCTCTACTATTTGAGCATCTCTTCTGTTCACAGTCCTTTCAATATTATTTGTACCCGTGGTAAAACCAAAGAGTATAATTATATACTCCTTGGTAAAACTATTGGCCCCAAATGCGTCAAAGATTAGTGTAGGTATACTATTGGAGTAAAATAATTTTTCTGTTCTGCCTTGTTTTGCTACAAACTTCTGATATTTCACAAGGATGCTAAACTAGGGAGTTATTTTTGCATACGATTACACGATTACACCCTTGAGAAAAATATCGCATTTCCCAACCTGCCAGTTTACATACATACAATCTACATTGTTTTAAATTCATTTTTTAATAGCATTAGGTTTATTTATTGTTACTATTCATCAAGTATGCACGCTTCCTTTATGTAATAAATGCGATTAATTTTACTTGATTTTTTTAGGTTTCTTATTAGAAAACGTGACAGCGCATTTTTTTCCTTTTAAATAACGTGAAAAAAAGTAAATTTAAATTCTGTGAAAAAGAAAAAATATGAATAATAACGTTTCCAATTCCGATCTCTTAGCGAAGAAGCGTAATTGAATTTTTGATCCATGTAGTTTCTTATGAAAGCAAACTCCTTTGAAGTACTACTTACACTTACTTATGTCTGTAAAAACTAAATTGACTTCCATGAAATAATCCTTTTAACTACAAAGAAACTGAATATTCTTATGTCTATGGTATTGACGGTATTGTGTAAATATGCATTGCAAATTATTATTTTCATTTCTAAAACTTTATCCGTTCGGTAAAACACATTAATTGATTTCTCTTTATTTACTTGATACATAGGGTGGGTAAATGCTTCCTCGTCCATTATTCTTTGCATTTCTGGATTACGGAGGTAATACAGCTGGTTCAGTTCCGGGTTTTGGCCTGGGAGTAGAGAACTTCTTTAATTCTTCGTCTAAGAATTGATTGAGCTGTAACAGTTCCTCGTCAGTCTCAGTCTGCCCTCTAAGGGATGCTATATCTTCCTCCGCTGGTGCGCTTGGACTTAATACTTTTTAGAAGCATAGGTACCTACCTGCCGCTCACATAGGTACATTTATGTATGTAGGTATGTGGCGTTCACAGGCCTCCTTAGGCCCACTGCCTTGTAAATAGTTTCCATTTCACTCTATCCTTGGCTATTTCCTTGCAGTTATGTCGTTCTTTTTCTTTTAAGTCTTCATTCACTGCTTCCCTCCTCGGTATCCCCCCCTTTCTCTGTCCTTCCGGAACACTCCATCTTAACTTCTTCACTATTCTATCATCAGGCAGCCTTTCCATATGACCTAACCATCGAAGTCTTCGGCCTTTAATTACTTGGATTATATTTGGTTCATTGTATAATTCATATAACGGGTGCGCCATGGGAAACGGAAGTTTTATAAATGAACGGCACACAACTATTTTAAGGTTTAAAAAATTGATTGGCAGAAATAAGTAGGTCAGAACATGCAGTTCATACCTATGTACGAAAAATAATATCATTAAGGCGGTGTCCATTTTCACGCCGACAAATGTGGAGACGCTCTCTGAAGTTAGCTTCCACTCTCCCCAATAGTTGACGACCGATCTGAGCGATGTTTTGCTCTATCCCTTGTCGCAGTTCGGCCAGTGTAGGACGGTTGGTTTCACACATGAGACTTTAGAAAAAAAACCATACATTGAAAAGGTCTGAAGAGCGAGGGAGCCAATGCAAATCACCGAATCTGGAGATAATGCGATTAGGGAAGATTTGCCTAACAGCAGCCATCTACACTCGGGAAGTATGGGTCCTAGCTCCATCCTGTTGGAACCAAACATTTCGCAGATTGATTCGTCGTCCTCTCAGCTCAGTTGTCAAGAAGGTGTTCACCATATTCACGTAATGATCAGCTGTCACGGTTACAGCGTTCCCGCCGTACTGAAGTATCGGACAATCGTAGTGCTGCAGAATGCCGACGAGCTGAACGCCTTGGACTACGTAAGATAGCCTGCCTTACACGTTCCACGTTCTTCGAACTGTGCGACGTAGTCCTGGTGGCTTCTTTTTCATTAAACTGCCTTCTCCACGAAGGGCATTAACCCATCGCAAAATGGGTGTTCCGGCTCGGTATGTCTACATGACGAGGAACGTTAAACCTTCCACGAAAGAGACGTTGAACTTCCGTGACTGATTCGCCGCTCTGCACAAAACTGTCGTACACGAAAACGCGATACTCCACGCTCCACAGCGGCATGGTTGAAACTAAACAAAAACCATTCACAAACTGCAAGGTCAAGGGAAGGCGCCGATGGGCTTGGCTCCCCTTTCCCACCCCTACCGGTTTAGTACTATCTATCCCAAAAACGTCAGTTTCCCATGGCGTACCTCTGTTAGTTCTACGTTTGTTCTTCTCTCCCATACTCCGCCTACTTTCTTCCTCCATATATTCTCCTAAGCATTCTTCTTCCCATACTTCCAAACTGTTTTGGGTCTTCTTTGTCATAGTCTATGTCTCACTGCTGTATAATACTGTCGGCCTTAATATGGTATCTAGTCACACAGTAACTTGCTATCCACAGAGCTGGAACGGGATAAACAACCGGGTGTCCGAAACATGAAGAGCTGCTAATTCCAGTTGTGGAGGCTGGTAGAACTATTTGACGATTTGAGGATTAAAGTTTATAATCCTGTTTGCTTTATACCGTATCTTCAACCAACTTCAAAAAGTTGGTTACTAAATTCGTCCGGATGTCTGTGTGTCTGTGTGTCTGTGTGTCTGTGTGTCTGTGTGTCTGTGCGTTGGTCGATGTTACAGGGTTTAGAAAGCTGGAAGTGGTGTCATCTTATAGGAAATTCTTAACTGATTCCAAATCGCTGGTAAATTTTTTGATCGGATCACCCGTTCGCCGTCGGGACGCCATTAAAGTCAAAATATGCACCCTTTAATATCTCGAGAACGACACGTCCAATTACAAAAAGAAAAAAATACGTTTCCTTTATTTGTTGAAACCTATTAAGTCATGATACGTAAACATCACCCTCACCCCTCCTGTGGGGTGGAGCGGGGGTGAGTTTTCAAAACTTAAATGGGAACACCTATTTTTTATTACTTTTGGATTCTCCATAAAAAAAGATATTCAAATTGCAAATTTCACCCCCAACTGCAACCCCTTTTTTGGGGGTGAAAAGGGGGAAAATTGCACGTCCGCAGAAAAACGATCTTTTTTTACTTTTTTTCCTCTAACATTTTTTCGTGATTTACAAATTGGCCGTCACCCTCTCCACTCCCATCTCCCTTAAGGGTGGAAGGAAAAACAATGACTCATTTGTGCAGAATCCGGCATGGTTGTGTCTGAGGTGGGGGGGGGGGTTAGTTATATACATATGATTGTATATAGTATGTGCCATAATTAGTTACAGATTTGAAGTTGGTTGAAATTAAAATTCTATAAGAATTTGCGCCTTTTGATACTTGTTAATTATGTATTCATGTACAAAAGAGACAAACTAAATTTTTCTAATTCCATTTTTTCGCTACATTTGCGAAACTTAAAACTATCTTTATCAAATGATATTTCAGATAAATTAGCAAATGAAGCGGCAAATGTCAAGTACCTAAAGTCCATGGCCTACCTAATTCCATCATTCTTAATAATAATCACTTGTCCCTCGTATATAAATGTGTTTTTATCTTTGGTGATGTGTTCTTCTTTATCGTATGCGCATTTCAACGACTCAACGGCCACGCTACAATCTCGTGGCTGTAGTACATTCATTTTATACACAATGGATCACGACAGAATTCCCATTGCTCTATAGTTACTAGTTAAGCTTGCATTTTTATGAAGGTGCGTGTACGTCATATGCATTTTACATAGTTACAATTGTTGTCAACAATATAATAGCAATAGAAACTAAGAAAAATGTCTATGACGTACACGCACCTCTTACGCACCTTCATAAAAATGCAACATTAACTAATATTGTAATTATTACGTAGAAAGTACAATATTTGAAAATGAACAAATGCCTAGGTGGGCGATGACATAGAATAGTAACCATTGCTTTTTTCTATTATACTTATACTTTCTATACTACTTAAGACTCAATTTTAAGCCAATTATCAGCTATCCGCGTAGTTGTATAAGTATAAAAGTTTCTTGAATTAATAATGTATCAGTCTTTATTTGTAATTGGCTAATAGATTGTTCGATTCGTTTCATCTGCTCCTTTTTTAATAGATTACGGATCATAATGTATACCTACTGCGTGTTTAAAAAAGGTTGATCCAAAATTGCTTCAAGAACTTTTTTAATTTAGATAAAAAGTATATTTACTCTCTGCATGTTTCGCGTGTTTCTATTATTATAATGGGGTTGGCGTGTACGTGTAATTGAATGGGAATTATTTTATATTACGATGGTTAACTTGCTCGTTAACACTGCATTTTAGTAGACTTAAACCATTTTATACATTTATTTATCTAATGACAATCTGCTGGGATTTTCCTAAAAGTGTAGTACGGCATATATAATAAAATTAACTATATGGTATAAACTTTAATGTTGCTATATTTAGACTCGGCTCGAGGGTAAAGGTAACTTATTGCAGCTTTATACTCAAATGTGTGTATTATACGTATGTACATTATTTTGTACATACAAGATATGAAAAACGTTACTAATGCGACAAAGAAACACTTGTTAAGGGTTGAATTACTGTTTTGACATTTAACTTGAAATTTTATGTAGCGTCAATTTATGTCCATGGACCCCCTCGTTTCATTTACTTGATAAACGTTATCTAAATCGCAGGAGATTGAAAGCATTTTTAACAATAATACAGTTTTGACATGTGATTTATGTAACAGTGGGTCACCGACTACACGATCATAACGAGGAAAAATGGGTTAATCTAGCTTTAACATAATATAATCCTATATATGTACCTATAAGATAAAATAATTTAAAAGATCGTTTACTTATTCAATTGGAAATATCCAACTTATACCTAAGTATAAGTACCCTACACAGTTTTTCCGCTTTCATATTTCTAGTTCGTACTAGTCTATGCAAATACTTATAGTCGATCTGTAGGTGCATGGTAACGTATTGTGAACGCAAAACTGCTTGGATTCTGACTTCAGGATGAGTGGTAGAGGTAGTGAATTTTCTCGTGACCTTTGAGTCATACCGTCGCAGTAGTCGCAACTGTCTATCTTGCTAACAACAAACCAATCTAAAAATACATTTATGTATAACCATTTATATAACAAATCGATGTTTTTATCTTTTGGAATTTCACTTACAATATCCCCCTCCCTCGTAAATAGTCACGCCTTTGCGCAGCTTTCTTCAAGAGCACGGGTTATGAGAAAATGCACTACCTACCTCTAACAAGTTTGTAGAGTAGATGCTGAACCGCGCTTTTGACAAGTTTTTATATTACACTAGTTGTTATTAATAACCGTCAATAGACTTTATGCAAGTACTGTCAATTTCAGACTGAAATGAAGAGTAATTTCAGCCAGCTACTAGCTGAGATGGAAAAACTGGAGAAATCGACATCCAAACCATCCACATATCAGTAAAAGGAAAATAAAAATGTGTAACACATTTGGAACATTATCCTCAAATCTGAAACACCCTTTTCAGACAAAAACCATATAAAAGTAAAAGGATACAGTGTCTACTGGATAATATTATAGATCTCAGTGAAAGAGTAAATGCAGGGACTGCAATCATCATAAAGCAGAACATCTACCATCCATTTAGCAAGAAGAAATCCGCCTTTTACGTATATATTTTTACATTTTAATTTTCAATCACAATTTGTAAGTAACTAAACAAAATACTCATTTCATTTGTTACTTACTCACCGCGTGACTATATGTGTACCTATACACTGTGTCCAAGATAAGGAGGGCCACTATGGGGATTTCGAAAACGGTAAGAGATAGAGTTCCGGTTAAATGGGAGAAAAGTTGGGCAATTTTGAGTTTAGTAAAATTAAATTTTTAAACTGATGAAATTCCGAACCGTTCCGAAGTTATGCGATAAAAAGCGAATTTTCAGGATTTCGTTTTTGACAAATTGTTAGTTTGTTGTTGATGTTAACTAAAAAGTAAAAGAACCTTCTACAGGTACTTTTTAACGTTCTTTAACACGGCATACAGCAAATTGGAATCCGACGTTTCGTTTTCGAGTAACCATCATCAACTTTATTTTTTTAAATACGGTCTTGATTTTTTTATGCATAATATTAGAAGAGCTTTTTATTCTGCATTCAAGCATGTATCACACTTTATGGTTTAATTGCGATTTTATAATTTACGATTAGCAGAAAAAATCCTAAGTACGAACCTGTATCCCCCCTCAATAACATTCAAACTGAATTTTATTTATAAATGGACTTTTGCTAACTGTGCTTCCCTCATCAAATTAATGAAATGACAGAATTTTCAATTTTGAAAACAAAGTTTGTAACCAAGTACACAATTACAAACAATCAACAACACGTGATAAATGAACAGAAAACATTTGATGAAACGAAAATTTAAACATGACACATACCAATAATTAAAACAAAATTATAATAAATGCTCGAAAAGCCGTCCTTCGTTCTCCAATCGTAAATAGCAACTTCTATAACTGTAGAATCCAAAGCATTCTTTAACATTGCAGATGTTACAGTTTGGAATGCGTTAAGTACAAACTTTCGGAGTTCTTCTTCTATTCCAAAGGTATCTTTGTAAACATAATTTCTTATGTACCCCCAAAGAAAAAAATCCAGCGAGGTTATTTCGGAAGAACGAGCTGGCCAGGATGTTTCAGAATTGGTGCTTAAAACTCTTTCGGCAAACCTATTTCAAAGGTAATCATTAACCACCCGTGAATTATGCTCAAGTGCACCATCCTGCTGAAACCAACAATTGCGTACTACGGCTTAGAGTAAAAGATCAAGAGCATCTTCCAAAGTAGAATCTAGTAAATTTAAGTACAATAGTAAAATAAGTATAAAATCGCAATTAAACCATAAAGTGTAATACATGCGTGAATGCAGAATAAAAAGCTCTTCTAATATTATGTATAAAAAAATCAGGACCGTATTTAAAAAAACAAAGTTGATGCTCGAAAACGAAACATCGGATTCCAAATTTGCTGTATGCCGTGTTAAAGAACGTTAAAAAGTACCTGTAGAAGGTTCTTTTAGTTTTAGTTAACATCAACGACAAAGTAACAATTTGTCAAAAAGAAATCCTGAAAATTCGCTTTTTGTCGCATAACTTCGGAACGGTTCGGAATTTCGTCAGTTTAAAAATTTCATTTTACTAAACTCAAAATTGCTCAACTTTTCTCCCATTTAACCAAAACTCTATCTCTTACCGTTTCCGAAATCCCCATAGTGGCCCTCCTTATCTTGGACACAGTGTATATCTTTTCTTTTTTCCCTTCATCAGAGATGGAAGTGTGAATGCTTCTAATACTCGACTATATTTCTATACAAATCTACACATTTATGTTGATTGTAATTTGGTTACGTTCAAACTATTTACCACTTCCCGCAGTCCTGACGTGATTTATTTTGTTTTGTGAGTTTACCGGTTAATTGTGGAGAAGGCCAGGATTGTTCGGTTTTGTAACAGAATACTCAAATAAAGAGTCCTTTAATAGTCCTTTATAATTGATTCATCATGTAATGTATATCTAATTAAAATAAATAAATGTAATTTAAGTGGAAGAACTGGAACCCCTGTGGCCATTGAACACCACACTGCAATTACCAAAAACAACAATAAACATCTAATAAATCGGATTTGTTTTGATCGCAAAGCTGTTATCATCAGCGAACAACTCAACGCAAATGTGAGATATTTATACTAAGTGGAAGTGATATAACTACATAGTTACATTGAAATTTAGACCTGATAAGCCTAAAGTAGGTACCTCAATTATCATTATTTATTAAAACACTTTTTTTTGTGAATGTCGAAACTTTCATAACAATCGACTTCATTTTACTTGCTTACCTAAGAAAACATTTTCTACTTTTTGGTTAGTTTCGAGCATGTGTAGAGCAAGAGTAGATTTATCTCAAAGATTGTATTTAAGGTGACCAAGTGCTCTTTGAAACGAATTTTGAGTGATCTTTCAGTTTGTCCGATATGCACAAGGTTACAGTATTTACATTTAATGTTATTTATTCCCGATTCGTGTCTACTGGGTCTTTGGGATTACCTAAAAGCTTTTGTAAACTAACTTCTGTAGTTGCGACCGTTTGCAAATTTAATTTGGAAAATATTTTAGACAGACCTTATCTGAATTGGAAGACTCCTGTACCGTGGTTACGTTTCTGATGCCCTTAAGTTTATGAGTTTTATTAAATTAATCACTAAATCTTCTGAGATACAATTGTATATAGCAAGTTTTTTGTTTGTAAGTACCTAATTTTTTGAGGTAATTTTTATGTTTTGAAAGAGGAAAATTGATCAATTTGGGTGTCAAAAGAGTTGAAAGTAGCATTTCTATGCTGCGTGCGATGATTGGAGCCATTAGTATCAACCTCCTAATCTAGTAAATGATTAGTTATTTACGTTTTACAACAATACATTGAATATGACATGACGTATAGTATAATTTCCTAACACATTTAATTACCTCATCAACAAAGCAAAGTTATTTTACATGTCCAAAAATTTGTCTTATAGAGTTGATTAATAAGCAACAATAATTAAAAAAAACGGTACAAAAAAATGACACCAGTATTTTCAAAATATCTAAAAAAATATACTGCTAGGTAATAACTAAACATTTTATTGGAGAGTATTCACAATAAAATGTTAAAAACGAATTTAATGTTGTTTACTATTGTGGAATAGAAAATGTAGTGCAATATCACATATTTATCTGTGACAATATTAATCTATCAAGAAAATGATTTACAGTTGTAAGTCGGTTACGGTTAATGCTACAATTTTTTAGCTCATAAAAGTGAAAATTTGACTAGTAGTAGCAGCGTAGTCGAGAATGCCTTAATGGGATTAATGAGAATGTATAGGTACATACATTTAGGTAGTGTCATAAAATTATAAATTGTATATTCTAATTTAACAGCAATTAATATTAAGTAGCTGTAAACGAAAGCCGTTTTGTATTGCAGTAACTTAGGAGGTACCTTCATTTGTTTGAGTTTAATTACTTCACTTATAATTACAATATTTATTATGGTTGTTATGTGTCGAGTTTCGTAAAATTACGTTTAGCATCCACATCATCACAATTATTCACATAATCTTAAATGCTTACACAGAAAGAAATAATTGACCTGATATTAATGACCACTGATGATGGATTGAAACATCCTTAACACAATGTATTTTTCATTATTACAATCTACAGTAGCGATAATAAGCATTAATGTTTATGATTGACTTATTAACACTCTCGTCAATACAATGGTCAAGTTATCGTTACAGTAATGTACTACAACATCAAATCAATGTAAAAAGTCATGTATACCACGAAATTTACCTTAATAGGATGAAAATTACATAAGAACGTGGTGAAGAATGCATCAAGACAAGGATTGCAAGGTGTTTAATACTATGTATCATCAATCACCGGACTTTATGGTACTAATGTATGGTAATGACCTAATGCCTAATCTCACATTTAGTAAATGTCCCAAGTGATCAATATAATATTAAGTTTTTTATTGGAAGGCAACTGTATCATTACTCAATGTATTTGGTTCTTTGTCTTAATGTCTGCGTGCCTTATATTAATGTTTTGTACTATCGGCCCTTTGCGCCTACGCTTGTCGCTTAGCAACTCCAATCAGAGCTCATTCGCCAAGAAGCATCGTTGTGTGTTTGTGTCTCTTACGTAGTGACTAGCAGGTAAGATATAATTTATTCAAATAATTGTAATTCTCTTATGAATGCTCTAATTTTCTGGGTGCTTCATGGCTATTTTGTGCCAACCAGCAAAGTGGCAAAGAAGGATGTGAATGGGAAAAACCAGACCACAAAAAATACAATTCGGGACTCGCGGCAATTCTTTCTCTATTTGGCTACATCCATACAGGAGGTCGAAGAGCGTATACGGTTTCTCCAATCCAAGAAAACTTATTTCTACACAGTTAATGTAGGTGCAACTTACCCAAAAATACATGTACTAAGTAAGTATGTATTTGCAAAATTGAAATTAAATTGTTACACCATCAATAGTTGTTTCTTATTTAATAAACCCAGAATATTTCAACTAAAGCTGCAGCTAGATAGAAATGGGATTCAAGGACACGCTCGCCTTCTCTCAAGTAACCAAACATTGGTTACGTGTGCATGGCAGGAGGGAGAGAGCGTATCCTTGAATCCCAATTCTATCTGGCCGCAGCTTTAATTCGACAACTATGTAAAGCAGCCATGGATTAATGTACACGGTCCTTACATTAATGAAATTTGATCAAGTAGGTAATGTTCCAAATCATTATAAGAATGATCGAAAAATTGTATCCGGGTGACTGACGTAATGCTTTTGCTCATCATCATGATGAAATAGATACATTGATCAATGTGTACATAACATTAAAGCAATGTTTTAAATTAAAACAATTTATGTTCAGTCGGATCGTTTCAAAAAATTTTATGATTACCTGATGAACAGCGGTGATGAATATAATGTACTTTTTGTTGAAAATTGGACGATGTAATCAATGTATATAAGAGATTGATACAAACACCTTAACATTGGGCAATCAACAATACTACATTATAATGATGGAACGTAGCATCGGTTGAAAATTAACGTCCAAATACATTGACTTAATGTCCTGTTTTATTATATTAAGGCAACTTTTTCGTTCTGTGTATTCATACAATATGAGGAAAGCATCAAATAGTTATAGCAAAGGTAGGTTACAGTTACACCCTTGGTCAATAAAATGACGGATATACTTGTAATTTATCAAATGATGTCAATAGGATATTACAGTACAAGTGAAGAAACTAAGAACTTCGCTCACGCATATGCCAGCATAATAAAGAATGGCATAAAGTAGGGCTTCCAATACCGGAAGAAATTTTGAATACCAGTTTTCGGTATTTAATCAAGAGAATGCCGGGATCCCGGTATTGATACCGGTATTGACTTTTTTTACTGCTGAAACTATAAAATAAAAATAAAAAACGCATAGCTTAGAAATTCAAAGTTCAAAATTCCAAATTCAAAATATTCAATTTATTCAAAGATGTAAATATAATAATATGTAAATTAAATAAATCCACATAAAATTGAAAAATTACGTATTCAAATTAGAAATTTGAAATAAAAAATTGAAACTCAAAATATTAATTAGGAATATTTGGTAGAAGAGAAGTACCAGTATTTTTTTTGTTTTTGTTAGGAAGACTAATCCATTGTCAGTTTACATAAAAATTAACGTTTCACTGAATCGATGTCAGCTTCATCAGAATGTTTTTGTCGTGTAAATTGTTTAAGTGTGTCGTATATGATGTATTCAAGATGGGTGAAAACCTTTTATTATTTTTTGGTTTATGTTTTTTGTGTTTTTTTTTTTTGAATTTTGAAATTTCAATTTAAGAGAGATTACAACTCTTCCTTTTATTTTTATTTTTACGACACACTTAAACAATTTACACGACAAAAACATTCTGATGAAGCTGACATCGATTCAGTGAAACGTTAATTTTTATGTAAACTGACAATGGATTAGTCTTCCTAATAAAAACAAAAAAAATTCTGGTACTTCTCTTCTACCAAATATTCCAACTTACTTACACCAGTACAACTAAAAAGTTTTTTAATTTTCAAAATATTAATGCTAATGAATCCTAAATTATAATTTGAAAATTCAAATTTCAAAATTCGAAATGCAAAATATTACTGCTACTTGAAGTTAAAAAGTTTAAATTAAATTCAATATTGAAATTGGAATAAACTCGCATCATAGTTCAAAAATTAAAACGTAATAAAGAAAAATTGGTAGTGCCATTTGAAAAATCAAGTTACCGTTTATAGAAATTTTATCAATTGACGTAGTAATTTCTCCGAACCGAACACAAGAAGATTTCGGATTTACGATAGTACATTTCATGTTTTAGTAATATCGCATCGTCACAGCCTTCTAAGCTTTGTGATCCCTGCGATATTCAATTTTTGGACACATGCGGCCAAACGAATCGTTTTAAGTACTATGCGTGACACATAAAGGCGCACTAGAATTGACCAAGGAATATACAGGGGGTTCCATTTAAAAAAATGCAACTTTGATATAAATGATCCTCTATAAACTTTGCGATTCAAGTGAAAATATTTTAGATTTGTAGCCTTACCATATCCTATAAACGAAATGTTCGTTAATAAACCCACAGTGTTCCATCCACACACTATTGGCCTACCCTGTATACATACAATATTTTCCACTATAAATAAATATCATTATTCCAAAATATTTTCTACTAAAATAAAATTAAATTAATACTTAAATATTGCATCAATTTTGTCCGGATCTCTGTTTTCGAATTCCGGAATTCCGGTATTGTAAGCTTTAGCATAAAGTGAGCGAAATTGTTTTTTCACGTATGCTGTATAGCGTTTTGTTCAATCCTGCTACTAGAATTTAAAAAATCTGCTTTTTAAATTTCGCAATTTTGACAAAAATAACGTAGGAGCAGGTTCCGTCTTCATGACGATTTTCGTACAACAATAATCATTTATCTGTCCACACCTTTCACGTTCTGTATCCAAGTAAGAAACTACACGTTTCAATGGCAGGATTGAACAAAATCTGTTAAAACCCTTAAAACTTATTTAAATTTCGAATGTTATATTATTAAATTAAGATATTCGAACGCTAGGTTCTTCCAGGAGGTGATCAAAATATCCAAATTATACTTCTCTGACGACTTTAGCCTTTGAATATCAATTTATATACCTTACAATATGTTTTAAAAATCATTCGCGCATAAAATTAAAAGAGTGATCTCGCACTAATTTTCCCTTACTTGAGTAGGTTGAAGCAGCAGATCGAACGTAAGTTTACTAGCATGGCGACAATGATGTTATCGCTTTATACAGGTCATGAATTAGGTTCACCGGGATGCCCACTTCTCTTTCAAGTTTAGTACGTATGCTAATGTATTGCATGCTCCTTCCATACCCTTTAACTAAATATTTCAAGACACATTTGTTTCTTATGCCCGCAAATTGCTATACAACGTGATGTCGCATTGGGTTGAACCAAAGAGTATATTATACTCTTTGGTTGAACGGATGACACAGGATGGAAAAAGGGCTAATGCATGTATGTTGTGTCTTCATAACGAGACAAGTAAACTAGATTAATACATTGACAAGAAGGGCCCCACAACATATATTGTGGCTGCTAATTCAAAAGTAAGTCGTTGATCGCCAGCTCTCTCATAACGCTTTCGTAAAGTATGTAGCAAAAATAGGTAATGGTCGACGACTACGAATTTAAAGGCTTAAATTTGATTAATCACAATAGGTAAAGGACCTACAGTGTAATAATTCTGTTACAACTGTGGTTATATTATGTATTTGAAATTGCCGCCAGGGAATATAAAAATTATATTTTCGGTGTCCCAAGAGGTTTTCGATGTACTTAAAAAAATTTGATTTTCAAAATTAAGCTTGAGATTTTTGTAAGGTGGAAGATGAGAGGCATCGGAGAGAACTTACGATTCATTTTTTCTATCAAACGGTTTTCGAAAACAAACTTACAGCTACATAATATTGATATTGTTATTAGACGCATAAGGCTGTGACTCTCCAGAAATATGCAGTTAAGATGACAAGACCGCAATGGGACACATGACACGAACGAGTGATATTGAAGCACAACAACGCACCGTGACATCACACTTCCATCGTCCAGGGCATCATCAAATTCCGAGTATTACTTGTATCGGTCAATGGAACATGGCTTGACTGGGCTCCCCATGGCCAATTTCGAAGAAGTGCAAAATTTGTGAGATGAACCATTTCGGCCAAAACACACCTCGTTTTATCGTCGCGGTATTCATGTGTTACCAGAGAGATGGCATAAATGTGTAGCTAGCGAGGATAATCCAGTTTTTGTATATCTCTTGAAATTTTCCATCTTCATTCGTACAGGAATCCGGTTAGTTTTTCTTTTCCGTGTGGCCAGTTCGCGAACGTGTCATCAACACACCGTAGTCATAGTTTTGATTTGAAAACCCCAAAATCAGTAGTTGAGACCTAGTATTAGATATATTCTGTGAAGAACATCAGCTCAGATAGACACTTTTATTTCGGTATAAAAATTTCGTACTGTTTAGTTATATTAGAAACGCGAATCGTAATTTAAAAGAGCAAGATTTGCTTATAATTAACTATGATATCTTCGCCGACCGGCCGCGGCCAACTGGCCGCCGGACCAACTGGATGCCGAGACAACTGGCCGCCGAGACAACTGGCCGCCGAGACAACTTTCCGCTGAGACAACTAGCCGCGAGACAAGTAGCTGCCGAGACAAGTGGTCGTCGCGTCGCTGCCAGTACAACTTGACTTCAAATAAATAAATAAATAAATGCCAACCTAAGCGTATATTATTGCCACTCAGGCGGTTAGGTTAGAGGTAGGTTTAGTATAGTTTTTATCAATTGATAACAGTCCCTCAAGATTAAAAGTTATTTTCGATTTTCGATTTGTATGGCGAATCGTTCCTACGGCGAATTTGACCAACGGCCAACTGTCCTGACGGCGGAACAGCGACGGCGAATCAGCGACGGCGAAACGGCGACGGCGAATCGGCGACGGCGAAACGACGACGGAGATTAGGCCTAGACCCTTTTTAGAAGCAGTTGGCCGCGGCCACTTGTCTCGCGGCCAGTTGTACTAGACCCTATTATATAGCTATATAATATTAATAAAATAACAACATAAAAATTAAGTAGGTACATATTATTCAAACTAACGTAAACTTTGAGGATTTAAGTATAAATCCGCTTACTGATTGCGTTGGAAACGGCCATCGATACGGATGGAGGATAAACTTGAAATTCACGGGATCCACGTGGTACTTATAGACATAATTATAACCACTTCAAATAGTAAATAAAACTACTTAGTACCTCCCCTTGACAATGAATTTAATATGAGAATTAAGTCAAAACTTAGGTGAAACGAAGGATGGGGTGAGTGGTTATGTTTTTTAAGATAAGTATACAAGTATACTGAAACATTAGCCCCGAAATTAATCGGCAACACTAACGGGTATTGAAGTAAAACGATTAATTGGAAGCACCCCGCTACTCACTTTCACGTGGGTGACAATCCAGCATTAATCGGAAAATATTTTTATAAGTAAAAACACCTCGTTATTAACCTTCAACAAAGGTGAAAAAACAGCAGTAAAGTTTGACTAATTAACAGGTTAAATTGAAGTTATGAATGCGACATGTTTCGAGACATCCTAGTCTCATTTTCAAGCAAAAATTGATTCTAAATAAAACTAACGATACAAAATTCCATCACAAATTGCATGTCAAAGGGGTGAAGATCACATAATTAAAACAAAACAATAATTAAAGTTGAAACATTATAACAAACATTATATAAATTCCGGAGCCAAAAGGGCCCGGGTTAAAAGAGAAATTTCATTATAAAATTGACTGATTTTTACAACAGCCGTTATACGGTGACATTTTTGAAGACCAATGTTTCAGCAAAGATTATATTATAGTCTTTGGTTTCAGTATACTTGTATCCTTATCTTAAAAAACATAACCACTCACCCCATCCTTCGTTTCACCTAAGTTTTGACTTAATTCTCATATTAAATTCATTGTCAAGGGGAGGTACTAAGTAGTTTTATTTATTATCATCGACCCCCTTCGTGTATTACTGACTTACTATGGATCACTTCAAATAGCCTAAGAATTCCAAAAACATTTAAATTTTGGATACCTACTCAATGTATGTTGATAGAATCAACATATTCACAGAAAGTTTATCATAATGCTTTCTAATTGCCCTACATCCTAAAATTACAATACCTACTTTAATAAATTTTCTGTGTACTTATTTAAGTATTTATCCAATCTGAAATTTTGGAAATATACTTTGTTTTAAATGAACTGTATCTATCGTATGTTGCTCCTGCTTGTAGCAGGCCTCGAACTCTTTAATAAATCTAAGTACCCAAATAAGATATTCCATTGTTTTTTATCCGAAGAGGTTGTTTTTGTAATTGACTGTATCCTTAGGTACGTTTGCTCACAAAATATGGAGGGTAATTGTAATTACTTATATTTGTTCCTTAGCTAATATACCGTAATTGTGTGTTATTTTTGTTTCCCTATGGTTGCGTTAAGGGGATAAGAAGTTTGTTTAATGAATGGTCAATACGTAAATCAAAATTCCTGCATTGAAGTTAGCCACGAGAACAACCACATTCAAGAATTTCTGCATGTAGCCCCTTTTACCCAAGTAAAAATAATAGAGAAACAACTAAACATGCATGCAAAAAATAACTGTATTACTTACTAGAAAGTGTTCTTGTTCTTTTGAGAGAAAAGATGAGGGGAGGGCGTGTGCTGGTTACAGATGTAACCGATCTTTCTAAAACTTTCCTTTCATCATCAGTTCTTCACTGGTTCAAGTCCAAGGCAAACATAAATGTGTACAACACCACATTTACTGAGGAAAGAAAATGTCGTAAAATTGAAAGTGGAAGCGACTTTAAAATGAAACTTGTATAGTTTCGAAACATGTCGCAGATCGATTAAGTCTGTTTAAGGGGGGGTTTGGAGTCTTTGATTACATTCCGACAACCCCCTTTTTCAGTGAAGAACCCCACAGGATAAGGATCTAGATTTGTGCAAGCATCTTAAAAAACAAAAGTACACAGTCTATATAGGTACAGCCGTGGAATAACTGTTAAGCCAACGACGGTAATGAAAGCAGTTGTACAGTATCAGATTTGAAAGTTCCTACCTATCGATCATCCGGGAATTACCGTTGTAACTTGTAATGATCTGTTTCTCTCAAATAATAGTATGTAATAGTAATCGAAGTTGTTTAAATAAGCGTTGATTACTGTCACGATCTATGTAGTATCATCAACTACTTATAGGTTTTCTAGAAATGGAATTCATATGTTTATAATTCCATTTTAACGTGGAAATAGTAACTAACTTTAATTTATAGATTTAACAAATGTTCGACGATTTTTTCTTAGTTTTAGTCCAAATACCAAATTACTTGCTGCATTGCCAAAGAAAATTGAGGTATAAGAAGTATTATTACTTATTTAAAGGGAATCACTTAATTTGGATTTAGAACTTTTGAAAATTAAATTACGGAATAATGAGGAGATTTTGTAGATAGCGATTTTAATTTAAAGCATTTCAGAAATTTTAATTTATAGTCTGTGAAGTTACTGAGACTTTTTATATTTAAGAATCACTTCCCTTCAATCTACCAATCGGAGTAATTCGAAACAAAATCTAAACTAATTTTTGTGAAGAAATGATTCAACTTTGACGTTTCCAATTTCAACTTCGTCGAAAATTGGATTAAATTAGCGTGTACATAATTTTTCCATTTCCAAAAAATCATTCGATGTGTTGTTTATTTATATGAACTAATTCCACAAAAATTTTTATTTTAAAATTTTCAATGCTTGATAATGACACTTTGATGTGTGAACGCGTTGGGAATTTTTAAATAGGTCGCAGTTTCTATAAAATATGCGCATTTAATGGAGTTTTGATACAATTATTAATTTTACTTCAGATAAGTTTTTATTTTACATATTATACTATATGAATGTTCGTTTAGAGCGATAATAACTCCACTAAAAGAAGTTCTAAATGGGATCCTTATTTTGTTAGTATGTAATACTAAATGGAAATTTTATGCTGAAAGAATATTAATAGGAGCAACAGATTGAGGAAGGTATAATAGCTCGCAAGTTGGCCAGTGTTATATATGGTTAGAGTAATATTTTTAATAGAAAGTTAAAAGTAAAAGTTTTCAAGTATCAAGTTGTTATGGTATTAATATAAAGTTGAGATTACTTCAAAGAAGAGACTCTTTAACATTAAACTAACGACCACATCCATATTAAACAAAATTTGCATAAAAATTGTAGTTGTAATGTTGCAAAGGAGAAACGAAACACATTAGTGATAATCTCATTTTATTATTAAGAGAAATACATAAATTTATATTATAAGGGAATCTATATACGTTTGTATTTCTTGAAGATATAGTATTTTTCAAAGATTTATGACTCTGCGCCTTTTTACGATAATATGAGCTTCCTTCTTTACGCTTTGAATATTACCAAGTTTATTACAGCATTACTGCCCGAATCCTGAGTTTATAACCTGATGGTAGTGTTTCGGTGCCAACTTACAGGTTTGTCTAAACTTTGGCGTTTACACAACTTTTTTTACAGAAATCTTAGTTTTACCCTCAGGCATAACTTTAAAGAAGGTAAACAGTTTTACCGTAAAAGAGTTTTGCTTAATACTAATGCACTTAGTCTAAAATATTTATTAAACTTCTTGAAACTTAATATCTTGAGGTAATTTATCAATAACTTTATTACCGGCGCGGCGTGCAGTACTACACTCGTATTAGATACAAAGGAAGGAAGGAAACGAGTGTGTCTGTAACATTTCATTGCCTTTAACTCTTACTGAGTTCTACGATTTATTTATTTCTCCTTCCCTTCGAGTGTGCTGAAGCCTCATAATTGTGAGTATTTTGTTAACTAAGATCCCACCGAAATATAGGATATTCCCAAAGTATACATCAGGGTCAGAAGAAGAGACTTCCGTCATTTGCAACATGAATTAAGGTTAAATGTTAAAATTGGTACCTCATTATAATAATAAAACCGTTCGTTTGTCGATCGCTCTGCCTTATTGGTTGACCATAATTTATACATACCTATGTATAATATAATCACCCTTTCTATTTATCTGTGTGTTTGTCCGGAAAACTCCTCATAAAGCAGGGGTTCGAACCCTGCCAAGGTAAACATTTTCTTTTGATTCAGTAATTTTTTTTAATCGTTTTATTTCTGGCCGGGATATTATAAGCCTATGTCGTCATGCTCATGGTTATGCTGTCAATAAAGAGGGTTATAACTCCCTTGGGATATTAAAGATTTTTGAATTAATAATAACACAGACGTTCATTTTTTATTTAGGTTGAATTACATCTTTACGTATCGTTAAAAACACACTGCGAAAGTCCTTTTAGGTGCTCAATGTTCTTAACTACGCTACGCCTCGCCCATCATTTATAAACACCTCGGAATGAAAACTACGCTTTCGTAGCTTGTAATGCAAATAAGCAAATAACTATTTAATTCCCTTTACCTTTTACAAGTAAAAATGAAACAAGAAATACTAAAAAATATTTATGAAATGAAAACCAAACCATACCTACTTTATTTATTCGTGTTTTAAAGGGAGGTTTTGAGTGTTTCTTTCACTTTACCATTTAACCCCTTTTTGAGTCACGAACTTTGTTAAAAATGTCAACATACACCGTCTTATTTCTTAATTCGATACTATTCTCCAAATACCCCTACGCCGACGTGGAGCTTCCCCAACCACCATGTCTTTTTATGTTAGTCAAAGTTGCTCCTGCATTGGCTAGAGCAGTACAAAAGTGCGACGAAGGTAGTGTTCCGTATAGGAAGATGGGTTTGACAATCCTAAATACATTGCGATTTTGCTGGGGATTTTCCCAAACACGTTTTTTTCCAATTGGTTGAGATGTACATTTATTTTGTCGGAAGTTCAAAAAAAATCGTTCAATACTGTCAGGACGCAAAAGCAGAGAACACTTTTTCATTCACAATTGTACATTTCTGCGATGTACTCGTTTTACTTTCCAGTACGTTCACTTGTTCACTACCATAACGGAATCCCGGTCTTTTATATTCGCTATCTTCATATTTAGAAGTTCCTTAGTTCTGCATCCTCCAAAATAACACATAATTAAAACAACCTATAACAAATAAGGGGAAATAAATACACACAAAAAGATAAAGTAATAAGTTAATAACAAAAAATTACTTTATGGAATAAATGAATTTTATTGGGAGCGTCCTTCTGATGACATCTTTAGGAGATAAGACAGCGGATTTTTTCGGCTTATAACCTTGCTCTTCCGTTTTTAAAAGGACTCTAGTTCATTGAACTTGGGTGGTATTTCGTTTCTCATGTATATTTACCATCAATTATAGCTTGACGACAGTTAAACACAATTTATGTGCCAATCTGTGGTTATTTGGGACACAGGTGGGGTTAAATTTAGGTAAAATGCTGCATCAGTGGCGTACGTAGACTACAGCCGTGGGAGGGGATATAAAAAGTGCGGTGTGATCTACCAATTTTAAAAAACATTTGTTTTACAGAAAGTTAGAAAATAAATATTATTATAATACAAAATCCAATCCCTTTGGCTGTTGTGCAAGTTTCTCTATTATTTTGGCCATTATTCTTATTGACCCCAACGAAACATCTTCAAGAGTAGTGGAAATTCATGTTGTAAAAAATTTAAGTAGATATCGCCGTTTAAAATGCCATTAAAAATAAAGGGTCCACCAACTTTATCACTCAAACACTTTAGCACAACAGACGTTTATACATATACTCCATCGTCTCCATCTGTGATGAGAAGATGATAGGGCTGAAATTTATTGTCTCTTACAATCCGAAAAATTGTTGTCTTACTTATTCCTAATGCCAAAGACACTTCTTTTGTACTGCAGTGAGGATTGGCTTCAACATTGCATGATGGCAGGACATTTATTTTATTATCATCAGTTCCAGCCCTGCGTTTTTTAATAGTGGGTTTAGTCACCCCAACATTCCCAATGGTACGTAATTTAGTCGCCAATCGCTTAAAAACCTTTCTGTTAAAATGCCTTCTTTGAGGATATCTAACAACATATTCACGTTCAGCTATACATGCGTTTTTTATAATACACTGAGAGTATATCGTATGCTTCCTTGTTAGTATAAGACATTATTTCTAAGAGTAGAAACGAAAAACGAGACAATAAATACTGTAAGTAGGTAATATATCTACAGGGTGTACCAATCTTACGACAAAGTTCGGTATATGGCTTATTTCAAGACATATCAAAAAATTTTTTCGAATTTTTTCGAACCTTTATGGTGGGCAATCCAAATTTGGCATAATATGCAGGGGCTCTGATTTAAAAAATCATATGTTTGGTTGTAACGGAGTTATGCAACACCCTGTATAGTTCAACATAATTTAGAAATATGGTCCTTAAAGACATCTATTATTTTTCTTAACAACATTTTTTGATATGTCTTGAAATAAGCCATATACCGAACTTTGTTGTAAGAATGGTACACCCTGTATATTAATAAAAATGAATCGGCGAAATGTATGTAATTCTATAACTTCCGAACGACTGCTCGAAATTGGATAATTCTTTTTTTGTTGTGTTCATTATTGTAAGGAGAAGGTTTGTATAAAAGAAAATTAAAAAAAATCGAAATTTAAAAATGTAAAATATGAAATCCGCCACTGGGATTCGAACTCGAAGCCTGCTATTTATCCCTCAGCTACGATACTTGATATCAATAAAAACGAATATAAGACAAAAGTTTTTAAAAAGTGTGTGAGTGAATGAGACAGAAGACCGTGATAAATCTCTCAGCCGCCATTTCTTAACTTTAAACAGACCATATGTCATAATTAAAAGGTGTTTCGTGTGTTGTTATGTGTATTTAGGTTTGTCGTCTTTATCTATCTTCTATATACAAAAAAATGAAATGCCGAAATGTATGTAAGCGCATCACTTCCGAACGACTGCACGAAATTGGATTATTCTTTTTTTTGTGTTCGTTATTTTAAGGACAAGGTTTGCATAAAGGTAAATTTTAAAAAAATCGAACAGAAAGTTTTTAAAATCTAATAATATAAAAAGTAAGTGAGTGAATGAGACAGAAGACTATGAGAAAGAGAGTGAGTGAATGAGACAGAAGACTGTGAGAGATCTCAGATCGACGTTCAGTTATTTAGTCAGCATTTGTTAACTTTAAACAGACATACGTCATAATTAATTAATTGATATACAATTACGTAACAATTACCTATGAACGTTTGGCGTTCAGATATGATAGAATGTAAGATTTCCGGTACTTTTTAATTTGACGGGTTAATCATTTGCGATAAATCAAACGTGTCAGTATATGGAATTAATGAGAATCAAACTAATTTGAATTTACAGGAAGTGTGACATTTCCTTAGTCGGCGTGTGAAGCCGAGGCGGACATAAATAGTAAAACAAATCTTTTAGGAATTTATGGCGGTACGGAGTTCGCCGGGTCGGCTAGTTTTTTATAATTATTGAATGAAACCGTGACTTTTCGAAAATTGCATCATGCATCTTCGAATACCTAAATAAAAAAAACACAAAAAAATAATTTATTGGTAAAGGTAAAATAAATAAATTTCATTAAAAAAAAATTATTTCAGTTGATATTTGATGTTAATAAAAATAGGATAGTGAAAAATTACCAGAAAAAGACATTTTTGGTGATATCTCGAAAACGACAAGAGATATCAATACGGGGTTTTCGCCAGTATCTTAGATTATTAAAGTTCTACCGAACCAACATAGAAGAACGATATCCTTCCATTTAAAATTGTAGAGAAAATTTGGAAAAACAACTTCAGTTGGAGATAACCACCTCTATCAAATGTATTAAACGATTATTGTCAATTATGATTATAGGCCCAAAATCTGCATTGAATGCCCTTTAAAATAAGCAAAAATTCATTGAAATCGGGTAAAAATGGTAGAATAGCTATTTATATAACAAGTTGCAAAATGAACGTGTTTTTTGCACTAGATGTGAAATTGAATCACGAGCGTAGCACATCGTGTGCAAAAAAGACGGAGTTTTGCAACGTGTTTATATACAAGATTTTTTGCAATTCAGTAAAATTCATCTTCATTTTGAATTTATTTGACTTGGTAATTATTTGACGTCGGATATTTTCAAAGCAATCCTTGTTTGTTGCTATGGAAATAATCCATCACAACAATGAAATGAGTGACAAAATGAACAACATTTTGTCACTGAAATGAGTGACAAAATGATGACATTTCGTAACTGAATTGCAAAAAATGGTTTTTGTTTCGTAAGGTTTGGCCGCGTCCCCTGGCTTTATTATTGGAAACATCAAAAAATGTTTTAAACAAAAGTTGTTTGAAATGAACTAAGCTTTAAAGAAACTTATTTTAGATTGTAGCTTAGTAGGGCATTTCCACTGAAAAAATCAATTTTTAGTGTTTGTCGTAGCAGTTACGCCCTTTTGCGGTTGTTTTTATAGTTTAAAAATATTTTCATTGCATTTCTCATACTTGATTTAGTTACAACATTTTTTATTGATTTAAATTGAGACCCTTGGTTTTGAAGATATTGCCGGTGGCCATCCATAATGAAACGGCCTGTATAGGTTTGTCCATATTTATCTTTTATAATACGAGTAGATGAAAAATCTCAAATTTTAATTTTTAATACCAAATCATCCATTTATGCAAAATATCAAATGACAGTAAAAGATAATAAAACGAATCTAAATAAAATTATAAATAAAAAAATTTGATTTTTATTTAATATACACCTTGAAATTAGAATGTACTATAACTATAGCAGTTCTTTTTTCATATATCAAAAAGGATACAGCTGGTTTTAGACTGCTGGAAATGTATCGGGAATTTAGGTAGTGCTAGATGTTTTTAACTTTTATATTCAAAATTTTTGACATTTGCCCCTTCCTTTTTTTTATTAGACACAAATGTGCATAAAAATGACAATTTCGAATAAACTACCCGAAAATAATCGATCGCTTGACTTCTTACTTTTCTATTCAGTTTAATGCAAGATAATTACAATTAATAACAATTCTAGAATTAGGTACTGCAAAACTATAAAAGATAGGTATAGCGAAAGCACAGTCTGATGGAGGATGCTGAAACTGACTTTCCGTTTCTCGTATTGAAATACTGTTGAGTTTGGAAAGAGTTTGAATCATCGTCAATAGATTTTCCAAATAATAAAGGGTGCAGATTAAAGAACTTCTTTTATCGATGTAAATGAATGAAGAGTTACATTACATTTGTTTGTACAATATATTCATGTAGGGGGAGGAGAGTTTTTTTGTCTATGAACATTAAATTCAAAATCTTAACAACGTGATTAGAGGCTTGTTGTTTTTATTTCAGGGAATTTTAGTCAGATTTAAGATGATGCAGTATGACAAAGAAACAAAGAAAGGATTGGTAGATATATTAAGGGAAACAATAGATTTTCTAGTAAAATCAAATTTGCTAACAAGCTTCTCTTACACTACCGCTAGTCGTCTACAATCGTTTGGGAATTCTATCCCTAAATTTTATCTCAAGAGATGCTTGCGTCCTCTTAAATAACTTCACCTCTTGTTCTAAGGGAATACAAAAATCAAGATACATGGTATTCCAAACGTAATTTATATTACCTTAGTAAATTGACAGTACACGGCAGGTCATCTGTAAATTGACGTGCCGCTTGTGAACTGGATAATACTTGTGAACGTGTTGATAGTTTATAAAATGAACGTTAAGGCTTATAATGCTTTATAACTTTTTTTATTTATAAATAAATTGTTAACAGTATTTTGTTAAAATACTGCACATGAATGGAGAATATCGTTAACTGAAACGTGAAAAATTACATTTCGCAAGTGTCGCTCATTTCCGCTTCTCAAACTTTCCAACACATTTTGCCCGACTTTCCGCAAAATTACAGGGGTGATGGCACAGATTTCATTGCGAATATTGTGTTTCAGTTGAGGGATGGTCTGCGGCTTATTGACGTATACTCTCTTTTTCAAATAGCACCAAAGACAAAGGCTGTAGCGGTCAAATCCAGCGAACACGGCGGCCAATTAAAATCGCTCCTACGCGAAATAATGTGTTCGCCGAAGATCTCCCGTAACATAACGATTGTGTCACTTGCAATGTGGGCCGTTTGAGGGTAGTTTGCCACAGCTGGCCGGAAAATATTACGGTAGTGTTCAGCATTGATGATAACCGCAGCACTGGCTGCATTTTCAAGGAAATATGGCCCAATCATCCTTTCGGACGATTCACCGCAGCAGATAGTACATTTGAGTGGGTACAGCTCTTGCTGATGAACTGCTCTTGGATTCTCCGTAGCCCATAACCTGCTGTTTTGTTTGTTGACAAATCCATTTAAATCAAAATGGGATTCATCGCTCATTATCAAATTGTTAATGAAATCGGGATATTCGGATATTCCCCTGCTTTTTACTGTAACGCAATAGCATAATTAAGGCGTTGCTGGTCGTCTGCCGGCTTTATTTCTGGTATCAGCTTGATTTTGTATATAAACATGTGCATCACCAAAATTCTCTGAATGTTTTTGGTCGTTCTTCCACACTCTCCGGTATACGTTCAATATTTTCGGTGGTGCGCACCGTACGTGGTCTTCCTACATCAGGGAGGTTCCCTACTGAATCTTGTTGCTGAAAATTTGCAACCAGGCGATTTATTGTTGGCACTGAGGGTCAAGTCCGCACATTAAAATATCGACGTATGCACGCTGCGTCAGAATAACTGAGTTTCCGATTCAAAAATAAGATTCAATGATTTTTGTTCGTTGTTCTATTGTGTACTGTTCCACTTTGGATTATCCAAGCCTTCTTCATACAATTCTGAAACAAAAGAAAAAATGAAAAATGAAATAAAAAAGTTGCAAAGCATTTAAACTATAACGTTCATTTTGCGCCACCCTGAACAAGATTAAAGGGAAGCTTTATAACTCTAAATTGGAATGAATGTATGAAGGACGAATTAGTTGTCAGCATAATGTAAAATCAACACAACATATACCTTTACCGTGTAGTCAATTTGGATTGTGTGTCAGATTCGAGAATTAGGTAATACAGTGGTCCCCCTGTAATCCGACACTTCCTCGATCCGGCCCTGCCAGTAATCCGGCGTTGCGAGGAGCGTGAGCTAAGGGGCGGCTTTAGTGTGTTATAAAGCTCATAAATATTGTAAAATATAAATAAATGAAGTACAACTACAAGCAATTACAGAAAATGTCTTCATTGTATACTTGCTGAGTAAGAATTATAAAAGTTCAACTTTATGGAAGACTTTCTCTATGCTGCGATCAGTGATAAACATTCGACGTGACATTGATATATCACAATTCATGAAGCTTCAAGAACTTCTTAAATGATTGTCAGCAAGGTGTGTGCCCAATAAATTAAAGACAATAGAATATAGTGATATAGCTAGGGAAATTTTTAATGATACACCTGTCATAGATCATCTTGCAATAATGGCGAGCTAATGATATTTATTATGACTTACGATAGAGCAATACAGTTTGTAGGTAGGTAATCTAATAAAAAATATTATAGTTTGAGACCAACTCATACAAAATTATAACTTTTTTATACGCTACAAATATGGTATGCTTGTATTCATATTGAAGTACAGAGTGCACCAGGAGCAAGGGCCAATATTCAGAGATAGGTAATGAAGTGGACCTTACATTAAGAGAAAAATAATCATAAACAATATTTTTATTTTCAACGTTTTCGGAGATACAGCAATGAACTGTAAGCTTTATTAAAAAAAATTTAATTGCATGGTGGCGATGATTGAAATATTAGTAATTTCAATCAACGATGGTGTGGATAGTGTAACATTTCATTGAAAGGGCTATTTAATAATTAAACGATATGCACCTTTTTAGATTTCGTCCATTGGTTATCTAGATCAATTTTTAAATTTATTGGAAATTAATCAAGATACTACAGAATGTTTTATCTTAATAACAAACGAATTACTGGTTAATGTCATTTGTGACTTGTTGATTATTTATCAGTCATGCTAGCAACGTTTACACGTACCGAATACGCCGGTATGGTGCTCATTTATGGTTTTTAAAATGGAGGTACCCATGCAGCCATTGCCAAGTATCGCGGTAGATTTCATAATCGACGAATTCTTACTAAGAAAGTGTTTAGTGAAAGTGATTTGCGTCAGTGTGTGCTCTCCAAAAGGATTGCACATGCGCCCTAAGAAAATTGCTGCAAATATTTTAAGCATTTTTCTCTTAAAATCTCTCCAAAACGGTTGAAAATAAAAATCTTGTTTATAACCATTTTCTCTTGATATAACCTCTTTTTCATTATCCCAGAATATTGGCCCTTTCTCCTGGGTCACCAAGAGGAGGTCAACTTTTTGTATTCCAAACATGCCATGAACAAGATGTGCTTGTCAATGTATGTTGTATTTTGTGTGTTCTATATATATTTTTTAATATGTATCTATTCTATGTATAAAATGCACTTTTTCAATGTACTAATTTAAAATTTATTTTTGATTTATTTTATATATCCTTTGGCTTTTGCATATTGAGTGCAAAATGCATTAGTTCATATTTGTTTGAATTTTTTTTGTTTTTACATTGCCCTACGAAAGTAATGTTATGAGTAATTCCACGCAAATAGTCTAATATGTCCCTATTGTCAAAAGCATTAACTATAAATATTTGTAATAGCCGATGGGTTTTTTCTCACAAGGAGGTACTTAATTCTTAGCTCGTTTGCTCTTTGTTCTTTTGGGTTTGCACCTAAAAACTTCCATATCGGCTGATGCTCACAACTTAGTTGTAATTTAAACTGGCGATACCGAGCTTTTACAGAATGGTTTGATTTTTTGCTTAACATGTTCGAAACAATTATGCATTTCTAGTTGCCATCGCCTATTACTTCTAGTAACGACGTCCTCTCTATGTCTCATGAAAATAATTCATGACATATGGGGCTTCCTCAGGAAAAAAGTTCGAGTCAATTTGTTTCTCGAATGCTTGCACATCTTCGAAGTGCGACGTTTCGAAATTGTTCAGTTATAGCATTAACCATTGCCATTTCGAAATCAATTAAAATTGCTTCTGGTGTGTTTTCTGCTTGAATTTTTCTTACTTAGGTCCTTTTGTAATGTCAGAATCAGAGTGTAATGTTTAATATGAAGATTGGCTGCAATTGTTGGAAAACAACCCCTTTCTGAAAATTCCTGTTGCCCTTTTGCACAGTTCTCAGTTTTTGAAGAACACGTTAATTAATGAATTAAGTTATGTATTATGTTTTCTTAACCAGTACCAAACCCTAGATCAAACCTTTAAAATCTTAACAATGGTAGAACGTTGGAATTCCTTACGGCAACGGCTTAGGGAAATGTATAATGATCGCAGTGTTGTTCCCCATCCATACTATATCATTAGTGAATGTCAGGAGTAGTTGTTTTATAGTTTACATAGCGCTAGGGATTAACAGAACTAAATTCCTAAAAGTGCACAGCTTATACAATTTGCGATCTTTGCCAACTACTTAGTATTCAGAGTCAAGTATACCTAAATGTATTTTGAACCGTATTTTGTGACGTAATATGCGTGAATATTATTAGTATTCATTTTGGGATATGTACGAGTAGAATACGATTACGTTGGTATTCCCAGATCACTCTTATAAGATTACAACAACAACAAAACATCTGTTAGGTGTAATAATTGAGTAATGCTTTATACAAATAAACCGTTGAAAATATAAAAAGGTGGAAATCTTTGTTGGGTTATCCAATAAAACATGGAAATATGCGGGCTACACTTGAATAGCAAGCGTGATAATTAAATTGGAACATTTTCGTATGTCGTCTGATGCGTTCAATAATTGTAGTATAGAAAAGGTACATTGATATATGTATAAATAAATCATGATTGTACGAGTATTACAATAACTAAACGGAAGTAATACCACTCGTTATTTTACCTCCATGTTACCTTGATAAGTTGGCTGCGCCATTGTGGAGGAGTAAGTATTACTGTGGTATTACCGTTCTACAGGGTGCGAGGAAATAACGGAGATGAATAGTTTGTAACGTAAATTTATTGTTTATAGTGTTGAAATTTTTGTAGCTGTATAAAAAGTTGAAAATACGATTTTGGAAAGGTTTCTTTGTTCAGATAAATTAATTTTTGGTTTTCAAGTCTTTATTCGATGGGAAACATTTTCCATTTCTTTTTAAGACCATCGTTCGTACATAGTGGAAGTTTCAAAAAAATTTTAATGACGTTTCGCTCACTTAGTGTGGGCTTCTTCAAAACAATCAGTATTTATAAAATAAAGATGACGTTACCTAATTAATAATTATTATAAGTTGTGGAGGGAATTGAGCACCTCCAATAATTATGATACTTGGTAATATTTATTGTAGTGTTAATTTTATGTAAAATGCAGCTGTAGACGCCATGGTTGACAATTTTGTTATCATACTGACAAATCACTAATACCAATCTCGTGAGAGACTTTTCTTGAGAAGATCTTCAAAGTTTACTGTACCTACATGCTTCCGAATGATCTGCTTGTTTCTGACTGTATTGAGAGTGCGATTTCTTCCTCGGCCTATACGGTCGCCTTTAAACCTGTTAATCGCTTTGGACACAATCTGCCGGGGCACATTACGCAGACATTTTAGTGAATGTATGAAGCATAAAATGATAAATCTTACATGTGAATAGCCCTAAAAACTAGATGAAAAATTAACGTGTGTTGCTTTTTCCCTGTTTTGTAACTTAGTATCTGCCTAACAATGTTATGCTTGTTTGATTTGGGTCCCAATAATTGTGACTTCAGCTATATATTTTCTTATGACAACCTATACTCATTTAGACAAGATAGAATTTCCGAATTCTATAACATTGATTCGTTACCTGAACGTCATGGTAGTCATAGGTGGGATCTATTAGATTGTGCTAGTAAAAGACAAGCGAACACGATAGTGTTAATTTACAGTCGAGAATGATGCTAAGTGTTTCTGGTTTATAAATACTTAGTGGGGTGAATAATTTGTATATACAGTGTATTCACTTCTTACATCTTCAGGTGTCTGTTATTATTTTTGGAAAATTGCGGACCGTACGGCAAAGGTCAAACAGGTGATTCTTCTGAAAAACGTAAATGTAAATAATGTTTTCGAGCAAGTGTGTGCGAGTGTAGTGTAGGATTCACCCGTCACCTGGTAGGGTATACCGACTAATGTCCTTTCCTTTTTCTGACGTAGTGCCATTGCTGAGTACTGCATGAGCATTTCTTCCGATAGTAAGAATCTCAGAGGTTGGTATTTTTTTTAATCAACGCGTAGATAGAATATTCGCAAAATTAACTCTAATCAGTAATAAAAAATGTTCCTCCTATATATGCTTTTTTACAGCTCCAATACTGTCAGAAAATAGACGCATAACTATTAGAAAATTCTGGAGTATACGGTATCATTATTTTAACGATAACACAAATGAACCAGCAAATGAGGCTGTAATGTTTCCAAAATCATTTTTGAAACCAGATGCATTATACGGGGTTCTTTGAGATCATGGACTACGCAAGAGAATGCTTCACCTAATTTCAAAGTTAATTTAAGAAGTCATTACTACCAAGATTAGACTAATAAGTTTTGATACCTCGTGAAGCTTATTATATTCACTTTTTACATTGAAAACGTAACCTATGCACTCGTAGTGTGACCGCTCTACTCAGCTTCCCACGTTGGTGGATAAAGTGTGAACTCTCATGGTGCACTAAAAACTTTGTCAAATATATTGAAACAATGATTGCATTCCATTCAAATTTTGTTAATAGGGGGATTAAACTTGATTCGTGAGAAAGTGTGTAAGATTTAATTTCCAACAGGCAGGGACTCAAAGATAAATGAATAAGCGGCATATTTGGACATCTTTTAATTAACCGAAAAAATAATTAAATCCAAAGAAAACTCATCGATTTCTCATCAAAATTTACAATTTCTGATTTTAGACATTCCATGGTATTTAGATTTCCCCAAAGATCGATTATGTTAGAATTTTGAAAGTATAATTCTGGATAAAATCGCTTTATATTCTTCATTTTCTTCTTTATACGTGTTAATACGTGTAACTTCTCCTTGTTTAAAGATAGACTTCGGTGACCAATATCATTTCTTTGTTCACAATTAAGATCACATGTAATATCTTTTAAAATGTGTTCATCCAGAGGTAAGTTCGTCTGCACGGATGTTCTATCAATCGTTTCAGTACTTTTCAACTCATCACTACTAATCACATTGTCAAGTAGGATTTTCAATGCAAGTGAACGTAGTTCGTTTTCTTTTTTTGATTTCAATGACATTTCGGTTTTAATTGTACCGTTATTGACATATGAGGTGTATATATAAAACAAATGCAAAGATTTGATTATAGTATAGGAGCCCACGACACTAAACCTGTCATGATAGGTCTCCCAAAGTTCATACATATAATTCGTCATGACATTCATAGGGGAACACAAAATGGCCCTGCTGCCATGTCTGGGGCCGGTCAACCCTAAAAAAATAAAAAAAATTAAAAAATATTTTTCTAGGTTTCTGACATGTTAAGTCTCCCGTATTCTGATTGTTCCTCGAGACAGAGGAGGGGTAGTACTATGCGAAAAGGTAGTGCTGCCAGCCCCCTGATAAGTCGCATCGGTTGCTGCCGAGAGATAAGCGACATCTCGCACCCAGGTGTCTATCATCATCGACCTCCTCAAAAAACCAAAGTTTATCTGAAAGATCATCAATTTTTGTGTAAGAAAAACCACCGCTGCCTTTTCCAAACAGTGGAGAAAATGGCGGCAGCAGCGTTTGAAAGTCGCCCTCCGCGCAAGCGAATTTGGAGTTTCAATTCGGTTTGACCAGCAATCGCCCGGTTCTTTTCGATTTGTATTATTGGAATACGCCTGCCACTATCACGAGCAATGAATTTTAGGTGTCGTTGATTGTTTAAACCAATGAAATCGCATATTTTATGTCATATTTTTCGATTTTTCAACCGTTTTCAATGTGTGTTTTTATACTTTCTTATGTCTTTCGTTACATTTCAAAGTAAATTACTTTTCTTCGGTGAAAAAAAATTAGGTGTCATTGTTTCAACGAATAAGATTCCATAAATTATTCCACAGTCGGGGATTTTTCAGCCATTTTTTGGT
The DNA here is from genome assembly GCA_036250285.1 of Pyrocoelia pectoralis. Taxonomy (NCBI): domain Eukaryota; kingdom Metazoa; phylum Arthropoda; class Insecta; order Coleoptera; family Lampyridae; genus Pyrocoelia; species Pyrocoelia pectoralis. Next base: position 53,744,356 of record CM070074.1, read on the forward strand.
CCTCCGGTTCCTCGATTTCCATCGCTGTTGGTGAAGATGCAGACGGTGACGTCGATGGATTCACGGTTTACAAGACCGCGGGTGTGGAGGTCGTCATGGTTTCAGATATTCCAGGTTCCTTCGCAAGATCTCCTGGTGCGGATTTTGACGTACTGGGAGCGGGGTTTATGTCCTCAACAATTTCCTGTATACAGTATTAGTGCAACGGAGCTTGTTGGTGTTATTGTAACACCAGCGTGAACTGTTATTAACAAAGAAAAAAGCTTATCGAAGAGGTCCCGATAATAATACAGTAAAATAGATGAACTCTGCCGTTTCAATCGCACTTGGTGGAAAAAACTTACCCCAGGTGCCACGCCATTCCTTCCAGCCGCAGAATCATCTTAGTTCCTCGCTGAGCAGATGGACTTCCTGGAATGCCTCTTTCTGCAAGACCGAGTTTCTCTGTAGAGGCGGATGTGTTGGACTGTACCATTTGTGAACGAGATATGAAACACGAAAGGCAGAAATGGGTGAAATGAGATATTGAAGCCTCCTCTTATACTTTATACACATAATGTTTTTATACTCACATTTGCATTCGAAGAAAACAGCGCTTCCAGTTCTTCTTGGTATTTTTGTTTCAAAGCAGCAAATTTTCTGTAGCACCCATAGTGATGATAACTGATAACCAAAATGGACACATTCTCACAAGTCAATGATGAGTTGCCGTATTTGAAACGTTTCTTCCTCCGGTACGCGACAATAGTTAGACATTGGTCTAATGTTCTCTCAGTAAATTTCGTAACATCGCCACACTTTGCAAACAAAGCAACGCATTTTAGAGAGATGTAAGATTTCAAAAACGGACAGCGACACGGCCGTTACGAACCTGAGCCACTGAGCTGGTATAACGTCTAAGCCCTTAGCGCCCTCCCCCCTTTTTATTCTGACCGTTTTGAATAGCACAGTCGGACTCTTACAATGTAGGGTCGAAGACCCGATTTCTGCTAAAAATATGTAGCCAAAAAATCTGCATGTTTCAGGTAGTCCTTATTTAAAGACATAAAGCGGAAGAGATTTGTACGGGCCACGAGAAATCATAAAGGACCAAAAAATGGCTGAAAAATCCCCGACTTTGGAATAATGTATGGAATCTTATTCGTTGAAGAAAAGTAATTTACTTTGAAATGTAACGAAAGACATAAGAAAGTATAAAAACACACATTGAAAACGGTTGAAAACTCGAAAAATATGACATAAAATATCCGATTTCATTTGTTTAAACAATCAACGACACCTAAAATTCATTGTTCGTGATAGTGGCAGGCGTATTCCAATAATACAAATCGAAAAGAACCGGGCGATTGCTGGTCAAACCGAATTGAAACTCCAAATTCGCTTGCGCGGAGGGCGACTTTCAAACGCTGCTGCCGCCATTTTCTCCACTGTTTGGAAAAGGCAGCGGTGGTTTTTCTTACACAAAAATTGATGATCTTTCAGATAAACTTTGGTTTTTTGAGGAGGTCGATGATGATAGACACCTGGGTGCGAGGTGTCGCTTATCTCTCGGCAGCAACCGATGCGACTTATCAGGGGGCTGGCAGCACTACCTTTTCGCATAGTACTACCCCTCCTCTGTCTCGAGGAACAATCAGAATACGGGAGACTTAACATGTCAGAAACCTAGAAAAAATTTTTTTTTATTTTTTTTATTTTTTTAGGGTTGACCGGCCCCAGACATGGCAGCAGAGCCATTTTGTGTTCCCCTATGAATGACATGACGAATTATATGTATGAACTTTGGGAGACCTATCATGACAGGTTTAGTGTCGTGGGCTCCTAGACTATTATAGATACTTATGTTTTGTAAGTAGATTATACCACGAGTCAATAATGAAATTCCCGAGGAATATTTACGAACCGAACCGCGTAGGTGGCGAGGAAGTAAAGTTCCGTATTGCGAGTAAAATCTGTCCCACGAGAGCTCGAGTGTGACTCATACCTAAAAACTATCCGAAGCGTACAGTTCAATGATTCTTATTTACCTGAATTTCATCCACCGCGATCGCGTTCGTTCTCAAAATATTTGAGTACGTTCATTAGCATAATCTGCGATTGACTTTTTAACGGTTTATTGGTAAGCGACATTATAAAGTAAATATAGGTTAACAATAACAATCAATTTGACAGTTAACAGCTGACACTACGATACAAACTTAACGTATGTTTATATAATTTACCAATGAATAAATAGTGTCAGGAAGAAGCATATAGCAGACGGCTGTATATGTCAATGCGAGACGGAAATGCGGCCATGAAAGGCCAAGTTTGACTCACTTTGTTTATGTTATGTTGATGGTCGTTGCGTAGGCGTATACTTAGTTTTTGTTTAAATTTACATTTTAACGATAAATTAGTGGTGATTTTTATTCTATTATAGTGTGGAAATCACAATTCATGATTTCATATGGAAGTAGTTCAGATCATTTAATTTATGTAGAATTCATGATTCGTTAACACATAATTTGAGGTTAAAACATAGGCGTCTGTGTTGTTTCTAAGGGCTTAAAATTTTTTTCGCACGTTGATATATTGTGTTTTATTGCTATAAATTACCTTTAAATAACCGTTTGTAGCCAAACAAGTAAAAAAAAAACAAAACTTAGTACTATACGAATGTATAAAAGTAGAAATCCATATTTTATTATTATTTTTCAAGTAAGTATCTTTTTGCGACAGCACACCACTGTAAAACAGGAAACAATCATCTGCCATATGCACAGGCCATCGCGGTCGCACGATAATATTGCAAATGCTTCTTCCTGACACTATTTATTCATTGTAATTTACAATGCCAATGTTAGAAGATATATTTTTTATATTCGCTCTCTTTTCCATTAGTTACTTTTTGTAAGTATGACAAAGACAACCTAATAATTTGCGTTAATTCACACACCAATAACTAATGAGTCACACTCGAGCTCTCGTGGGACAAACTATAGTACTTACACTAAAAAATTTGAAAACACCATCTAATAGAATTCAAGAAGTGTCCATAATGAAGGTCGAAATAGCACAAAGGGGGTAAATTGTAATAAATAAAACAACTCACAAATTTCAATCTCAAAGGGGAGGTTGTGAGTTGTTTTATTTATTCAAAAAGTGACAATAAAGAAGTATCTTTGGTTTTTAAAAATCTTTTAAAATAAACGAAGGAATTACGAAAAAAGGGAAGCCCAAAAATCGCATTTTGTTTTAAATCTCGGAAACGATAAACAATAATGAACTTTTGCAAACTACATGTGAACATACCCTAAATTATACAACTTTTCTCTAATTTAACCGTCTTCGTTTCTCTTATTGTTTTTAAGATCCCCATTCTGTTCATCCTTATCTTGGGCACGTTGTATACTACGTAAAAACCAGAATGCTCGCATCAACTTATATTATACATATATTAATCATAGATAAAGTTAAATAAAGACCATTAATTAGCACAGTATCTGTGCCATTAGTAATGAATAATTTACAAAATATTTTCTTGTATAGTTAATAGATGATATAAATTCACAGAGCTCTTAAATACTCCAGTGAAACAATTAGAACGAAAACTTTAAACTTAATAACTGAAAATAAGAAACTATTTCATAATTTTAGAAGACCATCCAAATTAAGTAAAGAATACATATTTTATTGGAAGTGAGCTTATTAATCCATTCAATAGCTTTAAAAATTGTGCAACAAAGAAAAAAGTGTAGGTAAATAATGAATCTTGGACTAAGTGGATCAGAAGATGGTGGACCAGCCACTGCGACTTAAAACACGATTAAACCTAAATGGTATGAAGGGTGTCGGCTGAAAAATGTTCGGTTTTTAAACAGGAATGAGTAAACCGAATCTTTAATTTGGCAAATAATACGGTGGCGCAGCATCTGTGGTAAAATCCAATAGGTCTTGCAAAAAATAAGTGAAAACTGGGAGATGAGATCTGCTACCAAGGTTATCAGATAAAGAAATGACTTTTACGTTCGGATAAAATTCCCATTGCAAAGGATGCGTGACACCAATTGGACAATTACTTCGGTATAAGTCGAAGCAGAAACAACTTTATAGGGAGAATGAATGACGCTAACCTTCACCTCACTACAATAACTTAACCGGGAGGAGAACTTCGTATCAATAGGCGATTACCTCCATGAATGCTCCATTTGCCAATGAAAAAATTGTACAGTCTGCACCGCTACCACCTAAAGGAAGAGAATACCGAAGAAGAGAAAATATACCAAATGTTGTGGAAAATGACGGATAATGGTTTCAGTCAGTGTCCATTGCAGTGGAGGTTTGAAACCTGGGAAAAAAGCAAAACATGACTTGGAGTTGATTCCTTGTTATCGAAAATAAGATGTGGCAATTACAGCTCGTTAGTAAAGAAGTATACAAGAGTCACACGAACACTGATAAAAAATTACTCTAGGAATGATCGTCTTTCTAAACAATAAATAAATAATAATCCTTTTGAATGATGAAGGGATATTCAGAGAGGAAGGGTTTGAGCACGAACGTGAAAAAGACAAAGGTGATGGTATTTCAAAAGAGAAGAAGGAGGAATGTAAAGAAAAAGTGGTGGTGGGGGGAAAAAGTGATAGAAAGTGTGGATGAGTGGAAATATCTAGGGTATGTTTTACGGTACGCTAACAAGGATGTGGCGCACATCAGGGAATTGGCAAATAAGGGAAATAGACTAGTGGGGAAAGTGTGGGGGTGGGGGAAAGAGTGTTTGGGAAGGATATGGAGGAGAGAACATGGATTTTTGACAAGTTGGTAAAGAGTGTGATGGGATACGGAGCGGAGATATGGGGATGGAAGGAGTGGGAGAAAATGGAAAAATACAGGAAAAGTACTGGAGATGGACGTTAGGGTTGGATAGAGAGACACCAGGGTGGAGAAGGAGACGAAAGCGGAAAAAATAAGGATCCAGGCTGGAAAGAGAGCAGTGAAATATGAGGAGGAGATCAAGAAAAGGGAGGAAATTATTGGGGTAAATAAGTGTATGAGAGAGATAAGAAAAGAGCGGATAAGGTATGGGCAAGAGGAGAGGTGGTTGTTTTATGAGAGAGTGGGATATGCGAGGGAGGAGATAGAAAGGAAAAGAGAGGATATGGTAGGGGAATTAGTAACAAGAGATAAAGATGTCCAAGGCCAGGAAATGAAAACGAGGATAGGAGACGGAAGGTATAATGAGGGATATATGAAGATAATGGTGGAAGGCAAGGCCGATTATTTATTGGGTGACATGGGGTTAAAGGAGAAAAGAATGATGGCAAGGTTCCGGTGCGGGAACGAGGAAAACGAAAACACATACTGGTGGGAGGATGAGAAAAGGATGTGTAGAATGTGTGGGGAAGGGAGGGAGCATTTATGGGTATAGGGGTTATTTATGGCATATGATGGGGGAATGTGAGGAGCTAAAGGAAGAGGAGAGAGAAAGAAAGAAAAGACGAATTTTGGGAGGGAAGAGGTGGAGCGGATGAAGGGGGTGCTGGAGAGAAGGAAAAGGGTAGAGAGAATGGGACAAGAGTAGGAAGTTTATATTTTTTTTAATATACTACTTTTTAGGAGAATAAGAATCTTTTGTTTAAATTGTAAAATGATAAAATAAAAGGATACGATCGATACAAGGCCACCTGATCGATACGATCGATCAACATAACTTATTCTTCAAAATATCCCAATAAAATTTTCACTATTTATACTCGGTATGTGACATAAAAAAACGCACTGAGCAAATAATTTACGATAACAGATCTCTAGTTGACCCTTACATAAAGTTAACGTGCATTTCTAGTTTAGGTACTTAATTCAAATCTCTCCACGTTGAGATTTTTCTTTTATAACACAGGCGTATGTCATTAATTGAAGAAGCCCTCGTGTGCTACGTTTGGTACTTCTTGGGTATTTTAACTTAGTACCTATTTATACCACTCTACAACTATCAATTGTACAACTAGTCCGTTTATATATCTTATATCTAGGTACATATAAGATGTTTCGTGCCTATACAAAGTACCCAGCAAACACACATATAAAATATACGTACAACATATATAAGATTGAAGTAAATACCTCTACATATGCTTTTTTATACACCGTGTCCATTTTTCGAGTGCCACTATGGGGATCTCGCTTATCTTAAGAGATACGAAGTTGGTTAAATTAGGGCAAAGTTGCGCATTTTCATGCCAAACAATAATCTGCTTTCAGATTTGACTTATCTTTGACAGTTTACGGCACACCTAAATAAGGTGTAGCTAAATTGGTTTTCAATTTTGGTGACCAAAATATCCAAAAATGGTAGCTGATTTTGTTTTTCAATTTCTATGGTAAATTTAACATTTGGATGGATGTTATTAAGATGTTATAGAAAGTCGTTAAATTATCTAATCCATGTTGCATTTTGGTTTTAATAGAAATGTGGATATTGCTTTATTTTTATTTATTTTTGTTTTTATTATTTTAGTTACTTTCTTCGGCATGTACAATACAAGAACGGATAACCAGAGAGGCAATTGAAATTGAGAAACGCCCCATGGCCTTAAACAAACGAGAGGATGGTTCAAGATTCTCTCCCATGTGGAAACCGATAATTAAGAAGATTGAAATAACCCACAATAACAATGTGACACTACCCAGCATCCCTCAAAATCCACCAAAAGTCACAGAGACGTACATAGGACCTGCAACTCGCAGTAGAACAAGAGCAAAGACTGAAATCAAGTGACATGACATCTAGTGTCAATCAAATAAATTTATCTTGAAAAAGGCAGGAAAGAAAGGCTGCCGAAACGTAGATAGTTTATTAAAACGTTAATACATACACGAATCGTATCCAGAAAATGTGTTCAAATGATAATAGAAATTCATATAATATATACATATAGATAATTACCTATTACCCATGAAATTTATGTGCTGTCATATTTATATGATTAGATTTATTTACGTTATATGTAAAATCTTATATGTAAGAAGTATTACATATTTTTTATGTATGCCTTCTGTAAATATAATTATAAATTATCATTACATGTATTATATTGTCGAAAATAAAAGTCCGTTTCTATTTGCGCCGCATAATTAATCGCACACGCGGGTTTTCTATAACGCCAAAAATTGTAGTTCACGTACCTTTAATATTAGATCCGTATCGACTAAAATGCGTCTAATTTATATAGAAAATAAATAATATAAAATAAATTAAATCCTGGTCATTTTTAACATAAAGGTACGTAGGTATAATCATTGAATAAGACTTCACTCAATGATATAATCAAACATAATTTAAACTCGCGAAACAGCGCAAAGTTAGGAAGAACGAAATAAAAAAGGAATGTTTCAGATTAGCGCAGTGGTGCAATGTCGGATACAAAGAAAACACATGTCGGATTTCGGAATTTGCAACGCTCTCCCGCAACGGTTCGAATCCGGTTAAGGGAAACTTTTCAAGCAAGTATACATATAATATCATAATAAACTGTCGGCTTTCAGTTCAGGTAAAAACGGGTTCGTGCAAGAATTAAGTTAATTAAAAGTACAGTTGCACGTAAAAATGTAGTTTCTCCATTTTTTGTATGAAACTGCTTAAATAATTAATTTTTTACATTGGTAATAATTACATTATGCTCGAGTAGCTGCCATTTGGTCATCGCACCGCTTTTACAACTAATATTTTTTATGTGAATATTACATAAAATATACATAAAACGTATATAAATTCATGTAGGTACTACAGATATAAAGAATTTACATCTAATAGACATAATTATATATTATTTTGAAAATTGCTGACATACTGACATTAAATATCTCTTATTTTTCTTCCAGTTTTATATAAATCTAAAAAGCTCTTATTTAATTTATATGTATTTTATATATAAATGTGTTTGCTGGGTAACTGAAAACAATCAAAACATACAGGATAACATAACATAAAAGTTACAATTTCTCGTTCGAGATTAAGTCTACAACTATTAATACTAGAGAACTCGAGATGAGACAAAACGAGATACGTTTGGAATTTTTGATGCAAAATGAATCTGCATTAAAGTTTCATCTCGAGCTCGAGGCCATCACCAGTTTGTACCTACTCAACCAACATGTATGACGCGTTAAAGTATAAGAACTTAACCTTAAACAAGTCAAAATGTTTACCGTTTACGTTTACCAATAAATAGTTTATATTTTCTTCATCTTTGCCATCTTTACCAAAGTAGGTGTAGTAGGTAATGAATATTCCATGAAATGCGTTTGTCACAAATTCAAAAATTATGTTTTACTTGTACGTTTTGGATTCTGTTGTTTTTTGATGAGCTAACCAAACATTTGCTTCTTCGAATTCGGCATTCGGCTGAACTTCATCACGGGTTATAAAAAAGTAACAGTTAATTTAATCACAATGAAAGTAGTAATTGGTTAAAATAGACTCAGATTGTTACAAATAGCAGAATAGTAAAATAACTAGAATTTTAAACATAACGTTAATGAAATCATTGGTGTATTTATTCTCATCAGAAATGCGCGGTAAAAGAACATCCAATCAACCTCTGTCTTTCCATGAGGTTCAAACCGCATGATTAGTAAGAACAAATTGTCTTGAAAAAGATGTTTCCAGCATTGATCAGATTATATCATTCACCAGATTATCTACTACTCTAACCAAAAACAATAAACGTTTGTAGTAGTCATGAAATTGGAACTTCCTTTATAAAAAATCAGTTTCTGTCGTGATAATTATTGTATTCGAATAAAAATAAACAACGAATTAGCGTAGTGCAGTCGTTGATTGAAATATTAATAATTTCAATCAACGGTGCAGTGCAATACAAGTAAGTATACGAAAGGTCATCATAACTAAAGCCACATTTAATAAATAGATAATATGCTATTTTACAAATCACGTTGTAGAGTCTAATTAAATCATAGTACTTACAAACTATGCTAATTTTCATTTTTTGTAGACATGGCATTTCTTTAAAGTGATAAGAGTAACCGTTTGATCTAAACTTCACCAATACTAACATTTCGTTTAATAATGATGCAGTTTCAGTTAAAAGCTGTAAACTTTTAATTATATTTCTTTACAAAGATGCCGAGTTTTAATTAAAAACGAAATAAAAATGGTTTCGCAGAAAATGTACATCTTGAGTTTTTTTTTCTTAAAGTGACAACTGCTTTATAAAAATGTAACAATTTCTATAAAAAATACTGCTTACTTACTTTCTAGATTTTTTCATAAGGCAGCATATTATATGTTATTACGAAGCAGCCCTAAACGTAGGGAACTGTAACATATGTTGGTAAGCTTTTTGCAGCATCCCATTTGCCACAAATGATATGCTATCAACTTTTATTTTCACCCTGTTTCGCTCTCGATAAAAATTTAGTGAAGATATGTAGAATTTCGTATCGCCGACGTGTTATATATGCTGTATGATTTGCTACCTGGTGCTTTCTACTTATTGACTCACATCTTCATTTCAACGGGGAAAATGATTTAATTTAGTTGAGTATTTACTGTCGGCGTATTGCATAGTACGTAGGCTGAAATTTATTTTTGCAGAAAAATCGCCCTCCGTGATCTAATAAAGTAATAAAGGTATGTACCGCATCAAATGGGTTTCACTCATATACAAATATTGCAAGGAAGTTTTAATGCCATTACTTAATTGGTATCATATTCTATAAGTAAAGCCTAATTATAGCTGGATATTTTTGTCTTCGTGTTGGAAACTATAAACTTTCTTTATGGGGGTCATTTTTCCGCATCTGTGAAATAAGGGTTATTCAAATGCAACGATTAACTTTAGATGTGGTCACGTATAAAAAACCGTTACGGCCATAAATAAAATTGAGAATCCCAAAATAACTATAGAACTACCCACATTTACATTTATGTAAGAAAATAATATATTAGGAAAGAGTTTTTTTTACAATCGTTTATATTTAAGTATGAGAACGTGTTGCGGTACTATTTCTTACTCACTTTTTTCTTTTATTAAAACGTACATGGAATAATTTTTTGAAAATCCTTTTTCCATTCTGAGGTTATTGTTAAATGGTGTATTGGTGACATTCTTTATTACTATTCATAGGTACATTACAATTAACTGAATACTATTTATGTAAAAATATTTATCCATAGCAGTGCACAGCGCCTACTCTTGCACATTTTTAGTATACACTGTGGCCCGAAATAAAGGAGTACATTTTTTAATCTGAAATAACTTTTTTGTTTTTAGGGCGATTTATTTTCTTTTTACAGGGTTAATACCTCAGCATGTCCCCAATATGAGTGCAAATTTTGGTATAAATAAAATGTACAGGGTCGGACTTAAAAATTTTTTTCTTTAATGGTGTATTTGTGATCGTTGCAAATGAAACATGTTTTAGCTAAATTTGAACTGATATGCTCTTTCGGTAAGGTAAGTACCCAGAACACTTCCGTACAAACGAAATTCTCCGAAATTGTAGGATTTGCGAAATATCATTTTTTTATTTAAATGGTACTAAGTACGCGCATTAGCCATAAACTAAAGAAAAATATCGAATTTTAATATTTATGAAAATTTAAATGTTTTTCTAATATCTTCACTAAAACGGAAGCTCCTTAGCACTAAATTACATCTTTCCTGCCATTTCTTCGAACGAATGCAGTTTGTATGGAACAACTTTGAACAGCGTACAATAAATGGGGCCATCAATTTATGGCGCAGAAGGCTACAAGAAGTGGTGAACAATCATGGTGGCCACATTCATTATATTTTACTTTAAGTTATAAATTATGTAGCTAATTTTCTTAGTTATAATTTGTGTTATTTAATAAAATGTATTATTTCCTTATTTCAATAAAAAAATTATATTTCGCAAATCCTACAATTTCGGAGAATTTCGTTTGTACGGAAGTGTTCTGGGTACTTACCGTACCGAAAGAGCATATCAGTTCAAATTTAGCTAAAACATGTTTCATTTGCAACGATCACAAATGCACCATTAAAGAAAAAAATTTGTAAGTCCGACCCTGTACATTTTATTTATACCAAAATTTGCACTCATATTGGGGACATGCTGAGGTATTAACCCTGTAAAAAGAAAATAAATCGCCCTAAAAACAAAAAAGTTATTTCAGATTAAAAAATGTACTCCTTTATTTCGGGCCACAGTGTAGAGCGCTCTTAAGCCCATTGCTATGTGCGCACTGCGCATTGAAATTTAACTACCCGTTAGCAAATTTCTTGATAAAGACAACTATGGGAGGAACTGACGTTATAGAGCATACGGAGATTTACATTGTTTAGTTGAAAAATAATGTGGAGAAAATATCAGCTGACAAAAAAATAGTGCTATTTAAACAAATGCATATTAGTGGCTTACCTTACCTCCTTTTGAAAATAATTGATAAGATAGAATCAATAATTTATTCATTTTCCAATTTATTTATACCACGCAATTAGTATTTGTAAAAATATTAATTTATTTAGGCAAATAAAGTTATACCTACATACAACATAGTATTTTATACCGGGTGTCTTACTAGTGCATGCTAAGTACCTGCTGCTGTTTTATAAAAGAGCCTTAAATGAAATTATCTACAACATCATGTTATTTTCTGCCAAATTTTTATGGCTGTTAAGATTATAATGCTTAAAGCGAGTACAACAATAAAAATGTCTTAGAAACTGTAACAGATAGCACTTCCATGGAATATCGTATCAATCGCAGCATCCTATTTCAATACATCGAGTAAAGTCGATTGAAAATTTAAATATTTATTTCATAAACATTTTAATTTTTAGTGACCTGCAATTTACACAATACAATAAAGTGCTTGTTTTCTCATCGGATATTGGATATAGGTACCTTCTTTCTCTCTACCTTATAACCGTTTGGCTTTCTTTTATTGTACGATTTGGTAATTTGTACGTGTTTTAATGAGTCAAGGTTCTCAATTTAATTTAATATTTATTGTATCCTTAACAAAAATATACAATGATTCTTATTCTAACGCCCTCATCAAACATTAACATAATATAATATACTTATCAGGTTCTCTATTTGTATCTTTTGACATTTAAAAAATTCTGTGTCATTATTGGTGCCTTATTTCCCTCAGAGACGGTATCGTGCTTGGAAAATTTTCGATTTCTTTTAAAAAGAAAAAATCAAAGTAATCGTCTCCTTCTTCTTTTGTTAGCATGCCACCATTTTTGCTTTCTCACAATATTATACTTATGTACAAAGGGAAAGCTATGTAATTGGTTTAAATTTTCAAATTTTTCTTTGCATTTTTCGACGTTTTATGATCTACATCAATTTACGCTCCTCGGTAGCACCTCAATTGGCAGCATTATCGTGATAACGTTGATAGCGTCCTCGGAGACAGTGCGAAATGCACAGACCACTCTCAAGGCGCTGACGCGATACGCTGCTGCAATTTTCCTGCGATACTCCTGGATTATCAGGGCATCAGCCCATACGGGTATGCCATAGGTGAGCACTGTGCGGGTGTGCGGGTGTGTGTGCGGGTGTGTGTGTGTGTGTTTGTAATTTAAAAATAACAAGTTCGGGTAAGTGCAGCGGCTATTCTCATACACATAAGGACCACCATTAATTTAGACTTGTATAACCTTTCTACGACTTTTAAGCTATTCTGCTTATAAGCTTTTCTGTTATGCTTTTTTTTAGTTATAGAAATTTAGTTTTTAGACTCATCGATGAGTAAATTTAATAAATTATTGTGAAAATGGGTATCATCTGTATTTGGTTGTGTTAAGCTGATATGCAATAGCGAATAGTGACGCGCTGTTAAGTATTTGCAAGGTGTCTTCGTAGTCGATTAAATCACAAAAACGAATTATATCGATATAATATTTTCGATAACATATCAAGGGAGTAGAAGTGGATGCAAAGTCGTTTAGGTAATAGAGGAAACTCAAGAGTTGTGATATTCCAAACAATTTTTCAAAGTAGTTTGTTTGTTACGGTTGTTGTCTAAAGATCCGAAGGGAATTATAACAAATTTAAGATTTTATAAGTTGTTATAATTTACAAATTAAATTTTATAAGGAATAAACAAGAGAAAAATATTGATAATAAGAATACAAATTGAAAAATATGAATGAAACCCTAAATCTGCTCGAAATATTTAAATAAATATTTTATATGTAAATCAATATTTTTGTTAGCCTTATATATCTCTTAACTTTTATACCGATATTACCTAACAATGACCAATTCTGATCTAAAATGGTTCTGTACCACAATCCAATAATCCCATATTTTTGTTTCTTAAGATTTTAACTTTCACTTGGGGACACGTTGATCATTGAGGGCATTTTCTAAAACATTATCAAAATAGGCTATTCTTTGAAAGTGTATCCCACTTATCGTAAAATAATTACTTATTATTTATTTTTGACTGCACTAAAAAATTAATGCATGCATGCGATTGTTTCTCGTAGATACTCTCAATGGTTCTCACATTTGTATGTTTTACTGCAATATGTAGGTCCGCAGTTTTTGTGTGGTTAAGGTTAGAGGAGGTATGGACATGACTGCAACTCACAGTAGCATTGAGATCCTTAAAAAGCACAACTTCGAATGTTTTTTGTTTGCTATGGCTGGTTACATGCACTTTAAAAACGAAAACAAGCACAACTAGTGAACATGGCTTCTGAAGATTAAGCTCTTTTTTTCTAATATAGCATAGAGTAGACACCTTTATCCCTGTATTTGTATATGTAGGGCAAAGTCTTAAGCCAAAATGAACATTAGGTATAACCAAAGACATATGTGAATAAAATTTCACTCCAGTCGGTTAATGCGTGTGCATGTTGTTAACGTTTCAGTTGTTTTCAGCTTGTCAGGCAATAATTCGTGGAGGACCCCTTTAGACACACAGTTAAAGGTTGTGTATATTAGACAAAGTACATATTAGCTATCTATTGCAAAAAGTTTCAGCTCTCTAGGAAAATTCCCTGCAGAATAGTTCAAAATCGCAGAAGCGAGGAGACAGACAAAACGTAAATAATAGCACATTTTGAGAGAATTTGTTTAAACTTATGAACTGTTTTGTGCGTCCATCTGAAAAGTAGGTATTTTTTTTGTATAGCAAACTAATTTATAGTTACACGTACCTATACAAGGCCTCCTACCTATACCGACATCACATGCACAGTTTACCAATTGCCACGCTTACTATAATTACTTTACATTCTTAATCTAATTTTAGTGAAAATACTGCTTTGTTTCACCCACGTACGCCATATTTGACAGGTTATTGGAATGTCTAATAGGATATGATAAATTGATCCTGGGAAACCATTAATCCTAAAGCACAACAGTCTATAATAGTTAATTTTTCACCGTTTTGATAGATTTGAATTCCAAATGAAACTTACCTACATAAAATTGTAGGTAATATGTGTTAATAAGGCAATCGAAACTAAAGTAAATCATTACTGTCAATTTGATCTACAATAATATTAAAGGAACAAGAAATAATTCAACGGTGTTATTCTAAACTTTCACGTTCAGTTATAGATCACTTAGAATAGTACAGCACAATACAAAATTCATTAATTTTATTAAGATCCTGGATTTCAATTTAATCAGCAATCTGCATAAACTGACTGAAGATTATCTTAAAATTAAAATTTAGGATTAAATTGTGGAAACTAATTTATGCAAAGTTTAATATAAGTGTTGAAATAATTAAACTAAGTTAATTGAATTCAGAGCGCTACTATTAATCAAGAAATACGTAATAGTCTCTGTTAGTGACATTTGACCACTTATGTACGTCATCTTAAAGCCGTCATTGACAAATAAGATTTATATGAAATTCGAATTTGTGTTAAGAAAAAATTTGTTTAAAGTTCGTCACAATGTACTAACGTATAAAAACATTTTTGAAAAGTGTGGAATGACGGAAAGAAAAATACAGGAGCACTCATCTCTTGTTTGCTAAAAAATTTTTTTTATTGGTATTATTAATTAAAATGCTTGAATTATTTTTTTCCAAGCTTTAGCTCGAGTGGGCTCAAGTGTGGAGAAGAAAGTTACAATCGAAAAAAATGTGACCCGTAAAATTTTCAATCTGAAGCATTTCATTAAAAAAATGAATGCACGCAAAGTATAGTTTAGTGAATTCAAATTTATAGCCCAAAACTTAATATTAGATAGGTACATCGTTAAGCTAGAGTAGGTAAGTATTCTAACTAATTATAACTTTTGTAATAAACATTAGGTATGTTTTATAAATGCGGGTCCTACTATATGAGTATATTCTGAACCCAATCCGACTTAATAAATAATGATTATAAGAAAAAGTTCTTGAAAACGAAAGCATTCATTCACAATAGAGCAGAATAAACATGTAACTATGTACTTTAAATTTTTGTTTGAGGGGTTTCCCTGTACTTACGGTTGTGTTTCATTCGCACAATTACTACCTTTTAAGTAGTTACAGAAACTACAAATAGAAATAATTTTTTTTGGAACAAACTGTTTTATTGCTTTCCAAAATGTTGGGTTTAAGTTTTAAACACTTGTGCATGCATTCAAAGAAATTCTCGAGGCATTTTTTTCACTTTGAAGTTGGTATCTCAAAAACATTTTTTCAAAGACTTCAGCAGCTTTTTGAGGTGAAGAAAATCGCTTCGATAACAAAAAGAAGGCGTAGGCGATAAATCTGGTGAATTCGACCAATGTGATGTTTTTCGTGCTCTGTGGCAGCTGGCATTGTCATGATGGATAGTATAATGCGACGTTTTTAGTTGTTATTTCGAATTTCGATAGTGACTTTTCACAAACAAATTATTGTATACCATTCATTTGCCTCATTAGTGTGTAAAAACTCCATGGCGGCTTTATTATCATAGGTACCTACACAGGGTAGTTCTCCGGCAACTCCATCGCTCGATTATGAGATAACTGTGGCTAGAAAAATAGAAGCCAACTTCGTTAATTTAAATAATATGCCCTATACACCGTGTCCAAGATAAGAATGCACAGCATGGGGATCTTGAAAACGGTAGAAGATACAGGGTGGCTTAAATTAGAAAAAAGTTGCTCTATTTAGAGTATGTTCACATGCTGGCCGCAAAAGTTCATTATTGTTTATCGTTTTCAAAATTCTCAAAAAATGTGATTTTTTGGATTTTCGTTTCTTTTCATTTTTTTATTTATTTTAACTGATATTAAAAAACTACCGGTACTTTCTCATTGCCACTTTTTAAGCTCTACAAAATGGCGTGTTCAAATTTTTAATCCGACGTTTCGTATCCGAGAAACCATCATCAACTTTATTTTTTTATATGGCCTCAAACAAAGAGACACTCTGTATTCTGTAGCATTATTCATTACAAATTCAGCGATGTATCACACATTATGGTTTTGAAGTCAAAAAATGGGAAAAACGTGAGTTATAAGGTTTTTTATTTTTTAAATTAGTAGGCGCTGGTACAATAACAGAAACACAATGTCAAAAAATTATAATAATTGCTCAAATAGGTTGCCATTATTTTCTAGACACAAGTATGCTCTGTCTACAGAAGAATTCAAAACATGGTCTAACATTTCTGGTGTGATTGTATTAACTGCTGCTAAAACCAATGCCAATAACTGTTCTTCATTTTCAAAAATGGCGTCATACACTTGGTTTTTTAAATAACCCCACAGGAAAAAATCCAATGGGGTTAAGTCAGGTGATCGGGCTGGCCAGGCTACTTCACTGTGAGTTCCAATGCATTTTCCAGGAAACCTCTGGGACAAATATTCTCGCACATTTCTTGAATTATGCGCTGGGGCACCATCTTGCTGAAACCAGCAGTTGTTAACCATAAGTAATGGTAATTCATCCAAGGCATTCTCCAAATCAATCTGCAGTAGGTCGAGATATCGTTCGGAATTTAAATTGTTGTGATAAATAAAAGGTCCTATTATTCTGCCACCCAAAATGCCTACCCACAGATTAAATCCAAATCGATGTTGATGCCTTGCTTCTTTTATTAAATGAGGATTGTCTGTTGCCCAATAATGTTTGTTACGCCGGTTGAAAATGCCATAGTTGGTTGTTATCATGCTCTCATCAGACCAAATTACTTTCAAAGGAAAATTTTGATCTTCTTCACATTGTCTGGTATACCATTCACAAAAACTTGCTCGCCTTCTCTCGTCACCAGGTCTAAGACCCTGGCAAATTCTATATTTATAGGGATGAAATTTATTCTTTTGTAAATTGTTTTTTACGAGATACAACAGGTTTTTTAAATGAGCCAAATTCCTTTAAATTAGATACCAAACGTCTAAAAATGGATTTTTCATTGTCTTCGTTCAGGATAATTATCAGAGTACATATGTTCAGCAGCTACACAATTTTTGCGGCACAAGATGTAACACGTCAACATATCAAATTTTTCTTCGTTTGTGAAACGTTCTCTTTCCATGGTAACACTTGTAAATAAATTAAAGGCACGAAGCAACAAACTAACGAATAAGTAACTTTAACAAGAACAAAAATTAAAACACTTCAAATTCCCGTAAAAACAACTTACACAACACCAAATTACGTTTTCAACAATAATGTGACAGATAAAACATAAATATTGCGATTATTCCAATGCCTACTAATTTAAAAAATAAAAAACCTTATAACTCACGTTTTTCCCATTTTTGGCTTCAAAACCATAATGTGTGATACATCGTTGAATTTGTAATGAATAATGCTACCGAATACAGAGTGTCTCTTTGTTTGAGGCCATATAAAAAAATAAAGTTGATGATGGTTTCTCGGATACGAAACGTCGGATTAAAAATTTGAACACGCCATTTTGTAGAGCTTAAAAAGTGGCAATGAGAAAGTGCCGGTAGTTTTCTAATATCAGTTAAAATAAATAAAAAAATGAAAAGAAACGAAAATCCAAAAAATCACATTTTTTTGAGAATTTTGAAAACGATAAACAATAATGAACTTTTGCGGCCAGCATGTGAACATACTCTAAATAGCGCAACTTTTTTCTAATTTAAGCCACCCTGTATCTTCTACCGTTTTCAAGATCCCCATGCTGTGCATTCTTATCTTGGACACGGTGTATATTAATACACTTTTAGATTGTGCATAAAAAACTAAATACATTTCATGTATAATGTCCTACTGTTTTTGACATATGTATTCTAAATGTTATGTAAAAAATGCTGTTTGCAGTTACCATTTCTTCCTATAAGGAAGCCTTTATTATTAAATTTGAGTCGGTTTCCTTCTATAAAGGGATCGACTTTAGTAGTATTTGTATTTATGTTTATTATTAGTATAGGGTGACCAAAAAACAAGAATAAAAATTGAATTGAAAAAATCGCCAAAGGCCATTTTATCAAATGGAAGCCCCCTATTTTTATAGTTATGTTATATCAAGCATTAAAAATAGTTTCCTGAAGTCGCAGGTCTATGCCAATAGACCGATGCCCATAAAGTCAACATGACCAATGCCATCGCTCAAATTCAGCCCGATCTATGCTTCATTTCATGAGTCATTGAAAATTGGACCACTCGATCCAGATCCCGTGCCACCGCGAGAACATTTGAACGATGTTGTACTCCATAGATACATAATGGTATATATGGGCCTTTCAAATAAAAAAGGATTTCGTTAATTCCTCACACACAGCTTGTTTTATTCCATTTCAACATCGACCCGCCCTTATTGCTAAAACCTTTTACATACATTTTTTCAAGTAAGCTAACGAAGAGCAAATTTTTATTTTGTTGTTAAAAAAAGATATATGATAGATACTGGAAAAATTTTACATCGACGGTGATCAATTTCGAGTTTGACGCGTCATTGATTACGCGAAAGTAAAAGTCAATATTACTCGATTTACTAAATCGAAATGGAAAGAGATAGCGGTAGTATTTAAAATTAAATGGAACGAAAATATGCTTGCAGATCTGTTGAACAATATAAACTGATATCAGCGCGTAATAATAAATCAAGTCAAACGGATGTTCAACGTGCAGTCTTGCATGGAAATTCAACAAGAGATTTGCATGAAATATCGAGAAAGAAGAATATCGAACGCGATAAGTACGAACGTATTGACAGAAGTTATTTGGTGCTTTTTCTTATACTTGCAGATGTGATGACGACAGTAATTTCATTTTACAGAACGATAGTTTCGTATTATAATAGCTTTAACTATGTTTTGAAAAATTCTCAATAACTTTAATATATGCTACTGTATTTTACTGCTAATGAAGTTTGGATATAATCTATATGAAACGCATCCTATCTATAAGGAAAACCTTAAGCTTAATATTCATTCTCCTTGTTTCGTAAGATTGTATTATCGGAACCGCTAATGTTGCCAGAATCGTGGACATATAGAATTTTCCGGGTTTCGTAATTATAGTATTTGTAAAACAATTGAGACATTCTTTACTAGTTCATCAGTTGTTACAGCCCAGTAGTAACTGTTCTTGAAATAATTACAACTGAAAAAATTCTGGCAAGTTGCCACGAGATTTTCCTCGTATTAACACTTTTTTGAAAAAATAAATTCGACTGAATTAAAAAAAAATACTCTTAAACTACATAAAAAAACTGCAATTTTATCTTATAAAAAAACGAGTGCCGCCATTTTAGCTTACACCGGAACTGACGTAATCAAAGGTAATATCAGCATTTTCGTCCTTGGACCGAATGTAATCGATTGGCGAAAATCGCATTTCGATAACTTTAATAGTTTCTAAGTTTAGAGCGTTGCAAGGAATGTGTACGTACAGACTACAGACTACAGACGACAGACGGAAATTTTTTTTTTCATATTTTGAATCTACGTATTCAGAAACGCAAAGATATGTAAAAATTTGCATAGGTAAAATTTTTTTTTTTGGAACACTAATACAATACTTCCCTTTTACTTCGTACTCGGGAAGTAAAAAGAGAGTATCTAATGCTAATAACCTCTAGCGGTTAATTGTCGAGTCTGAAATGACTTACATGCGAGCGATGAACCACATGGGAAGTTAGTGTATACGTAAGCTAAGTAAAGACAAATTAGTATAGGGAATTATGAAATTAGAAATAAGATGGAGACAAGATGCAAAAGCAGAACTGCCTACAAGTATTTGTTTAAGGGCGGATAGGGCTAACAACTTTAAGAATTGGTTAGTTCAAAATAATGCAAATATCGTCAATCAAACAGTAATCCTCACTTTTTTCGAAGAATTATCGGGAATTCTCAATTTATTGTGGACAAAATTCTCAATAGTATGAAGGAAATTTTAGTAAAAGGCCTGAAATTAAAAGCAACGAAAATATTATTCAAGTGATTTTAAAACAGCTCGGAAAAGGGTACCAGTCCAAGAAATCTAAGATTCTAACCACGGCGTAAGTTTTGATTTTTGTAAAAAAAAACACAATATGACCTGTCGACGAGATGAGTTAGCGAAGATACCATTTTTTATGTTCCTGATATGGGGTAGCATGTATTAATAATTAATATTTGTACCTGTGCCTAAGAATGAAAAGTAAAGAACTTATATTATGATTATTGAAGAGAATGAAATGGGCGCAATAAAGTTAATCAGTTTATACATCTTGTCGTTCCAAGATATACAGCACGATAGGTTAATTCTTCTTATCACTCGGAGGAGGTCGCTTGTAGATTTTTAAGAACTATTTTAAAAGATTGGAGGCCCCTTAGAAAGCGAGGCCACGAGCTATCGCCTCAAGCGCCTAGTGGTTAATGCAACACTGTAAACAACAGTAAGGGTTCAAAAGTAAATAAAGCGCTTTTAATTGCTAGGGTACAACTTGATCCTCACAAAGTAGAAACAAATTCTTACAGAGCTCAATGATTCGGTAAAGATTTCAAATGCTGGTGAAAAAGAGCATAAGAGACTGTTCAATGTGGATTAATTATTATAGTGTCATTACTGATTAGTTATTCTGAATATGTAGTGTACCTAACCAGAAAATAATAAAAGGATTTCCAAGTGAGTTTTTCTATTTACTTGTCAAAAGCAATTTATTTTAAATTCAAACCAGGCAATTTTTTTCACATTCTGATGTGTCATAAAATGTTTAATAAGTATGCTTAAAATAATCGGCGTATCAATTTTGATTGCTGAGAAATAAAAATTTTTCACTGAAAAATGTCAAAATCCTCTTTAGGAAATAAAATTGAAAGTTGAAAGTGGTAAAAGTTAGGGAAATGGGATTTTAGGTTCTCAATGTCAAAAGATTGAGACACAATTGTCTGTAACGGATAATAAAAAATTGCCCGCGGTTACGTATCTATTTGACGTTATTTCCAGACTTAAGAAAAACTTTAAAAAGTCTCTTTTTTCAAATAAAATGCCTATTTAATTATCAGTCCATTCGATGCAGAAACAAATTTCCTTTAAATTGATATACCATGTTCCTATACCTAAAATCAATGATTACAGAGTTATTTACATTTTTCTATTTAAATTTATAATTAATTGCATACTTTACAAAACATGGTTGGCTTTGAAAATGTTTAAACAAAGTTTTATTATTATTTATTATTATTATTATTATTATTATTATTATTATTATTATTATTATTCATTAGTGTCTTATTGTGTCGCATTGCTCTTGTTAGTGAATTGAATGTATAACAGTACGTTGCTTTAAACAGAATCTATTGTAGGTACTTGCAATTAATAGTAAAATTTGTGAGATTTTTGTATTCCCACACGTATAAAGTAAAATTTGTATTTTTCGAAATGTGTTTCAAACATTTGCTTGTTTGAAGTGGTCAGTTCTGTTGGCAGTGGTTAGGGATGACACGAAGTTGGTTTTACAGTACAAAGAACAAGTTCATACATTTTAAATCAAATGAGAATTATAAATTAATATAGGTACTAACAAACTCCTCCTTAATTCACATTTACTAGTTTATATATGAATTTATTTTTATCTAATCCTTTAGTTAATAAATCAGCGATATTATTTGTGGGACAATATTCCACTGTAACATACCCCTTGTCAAGATAATCCTTAAGAAAATAAAATCTCGTGTTGATATGTTTTGTTCTGTTAGTGAACCTTTCATTTTCTATCATTTTAATTACGCTTTGATTATCTTCGTAAATTTTAATGTTAAAATAAATTTGAAAATCGCATAACAGACGTATCAACCAGAGTGCCTCTTTACATGCTTCCGAGATTGATACAAATTCTGCTTCAGCAGTAGAAAGTGTAACACAATCTTGCTTACGACAGCACCAAGTGAGTGCACCACCATAAAAGAAAATAAATCCCGATTTTCGTTTTTGGCGATCCTCGGCCCAATTAGCATCAGCGTAACCAATTAAAGAATCGTTAGTGTTACAACCCAATTTAAGGCTTAATACAGATGTCGTTTTAAGGTATCTGATTACCTTTTTTACTTGTAACCAATCGTTTTGAGTTGGGTTTCCAACCTTTTGTGACAGAAACAGACTGACGCTGTTATATCTGGTCGAGTACCAGTAGCAATAGATAACAAACAGCCAATAGCGGCTCTATACTGATTATTGTTTAACAAAACATTTTCGTCTATCTCAGTTTTATAATTTGGACTTATTGGAATCTCACTCGGAGTAGCTTTATCTAGGCTAAACCTTTCAGCTACCTTTAAAATATACTTTTCTTGATTTAGCACATACACTAAAATATACATACAATTTAGATTCTCCTTCTGAACATATAAACAGTTATCTGACTTTGATTGACTAAAACCGTCAATAAAAGTAACAATAAATCTCTTACCACATTGACTTGGTGTTTGCATCGGACCACAAATGTCGGAATGTATCAGCTCTAGTGGCGATGATGCACGAAACCTCGATCCCTTTCGAAAGGGCAACCGTGTAAGTTTCCCTTTAGTGCAAACGGTGCAATCAGCTGCATAACAGCATGACACGTTACAGTCGGCAAGGTCATATCACACACCAGTTTAGTTTTTGGAATCTTCTTTACACTATCCACACAACGATGACCTAATATCCGGTGCCAGTCATGAACACACAGCTTTGTGGAGTTGCTTACCATCTTGATAGTGTTGGAAATGCGCATCTTGTATAAGTTGCTACAAATATCACCAACAGCAATCTGGTGACCATTGACTGTCGATCGGATTTCACATTATGTATTTGTGAATGTAACTTTCAAACCATTTTCGGCAAGTTGCTTAACTGAAATGAGGTTTCCATCAATTTCTGGAACGTACAGTACTTCCGTCAGTTTGAGTTCATTAACAATGCCGTCGTCATTAAAAAATTTGATAACGATACTTCCTTTACATTGATTTTCCATTGAATCTGACTCACAATGCTTTCCATTAAAATCAATAAAAACTTCACGTTGACTGCTGATATGGCAGGTTGCTCCTGAATCGAGAATCCAGCCCTGCACGTTACAGCCGACTAGGAATAATTCCTGTTCAACAACATTAGCGGCTGCTTTAATAACAGAATTTTTCTTCAGCTTCCAATCATGGTATTTCGTACACTTGTTACGATGATGGCCTTTCTTCTTACAGAAGTAACATGTCACGTCTCGTTTTGATTCAGTTGACACTTTGAGAGCATTGACGGATTCGATGGCGACCGGATCGATATTGGACTGACGTTGACGATCTCTGCGACGTCGAAACTCTTCAACAATCTTTGAGCTCACGAAAGTAGGAGTTAAGGCAGCCTCTTCTCGAGCCTCAAGAGCAGTAATGAGCCCATCGTAGCTGCTTTGCAAGGATCTCAGCAAAGTGGCACTCATAAAGAAATCGGTATTTAATTCTCCACCAAGAGCATATAATTTTTGGAAAAGTTCATGCATAGAACTTACGTGCGTTTCCATGTCGGTGTTGTCTATCGCACGTTGCTGCATTATATGTCACGAAGAATTCGAACTTTGCTGCTTGGGGTATCCTGCTCATGATACTTCTTAAGAACTTCCCATGCATCTTTGGCTGTCTTGCAGTTACGGACATGGTGGATTTGGTCGTCTTCAACCATCAAACATATAGTTGAAAGCGCCTTGTCATTGAATGCATCCCATCGCTTTGCTTCTTCCGGATGGGTAGAAATTTGGGACCTTACTTCAGTTAAAACTGATCAAATGCACTCTCGCTTTAACAACATTTCCATCTTAAACCGCCAATTAAAATAATTACTAGAATTTAATCGCAAAATTTGATATTTTTGTGCATCCATGTTTGTAATGATGCAGCTTGCTTTTAACTTAAATAAAATACACAACGCAACGAAATACGTAAGCGAAAAACCGAAACACGAGTTATAATTTAACACGTGCACCACGCGCTTTTATATTACAAAAATTTTAACGTTAGAATGTTAGATTAACAAGCAACGGCAATCAAGTTCAAAAACAAAAAAGTGATTTAATACCTGGGCCCATAACCAATGTTGGCAGTGGTTAGGGATGACACGAAGTTGGTTTTACAGTGCAAAGAACAAGTACATTTTAAATCAAATGAGAATGATAAATTAATATAGGTACTAACAGGTTGTATCCTTTTTTGACTTTTTCGCTATCTCAAAATGGGAAGTGTAACTCAGAATAATATCGAAAGTAACTCCATACCTTTCCAATAAATTTATTTATAAACATACAAGTTAGATATAAATGGCTACTAGTTTCGATACAATCTCAGTGAGTGTCGAAACTAGTAGCCATTTATATCTAACTTTTATGTTTATAAATAAAATGGGAAAGGTTTGGAGTTACTTTCGATATTATTGGCTTGTTTGTTTGAAAGGGATCCATCCTCATATGTATTGATAAAAAACTAAAAACTCTTCCCGCAACTTTTGTTTTTTATTTTTTAAGCTGACATGTTTGGGTTCAAATACATTTCGCCATTTTTAAAGCTGTCATAACATAAATTACACGTTAAAAAACCGTACACTTCTAAAACAATAATTAAAAAATAATTCTCACGTATAAATTTTTACATCAATTATCAACTATGTCCATTATTGTTAGTTGATGTTTTTAACGATGTTATGATAGCTTTGAAAATGACGAAACGTATTTGAGTCGAAAAATGTCAGTTTAAAAAATAAAAATAAAAAATAAAAATTGTGGGAAGACTTGGAGTTTTTAGTTTTTTATCAATTGGCCTGTTTAATGTAATTCCTAAATCGCAGATAAAGTATGTAGTTACTTTTTGCAAAATTCTACAATCATTTTAATGTTTAAATATGTACACCCCTAAACAAGTAGAATAAGAAATTCGTTTGTTTTGCGAGTTTGAATAACGCATAAAAGTATAAAGCAAACCGTATATTTTATTATTAAAGTAAATTGAATACACTGGGAAAATGGTACAAAACAAGAATACAGTACGACCGACTTTATATTCTATTACCAGTTAAACTTGAAAAATCTGACTCTCGGTGGAGCAGAAACCACAGCTTTACAGATACGGGATGAGAGCTTTTGCGGGCGTTTGAATATTAAGCACACAATTATAGAGCGATATTGCGGAGAATCCATTTAGGAAATATATACGTATCCTATTCGAAATGCTGCTTTAAATTGTTATTTGTCTCTGTCTAATGCAAGTGTTGTATTGAATCTTTGACGTAAGGGCAAAATATGTTTGGTTCACTTAATATTATACGTGTACGTGCACCTGTTAGTTCAGCTTATAGATACACTATAACTTGTAGGATATGTAAGTTGTTTGTTTGAATTCGGCAAAGAAGAGCTTGTATTTACTATTTAAATATTCTCTTACCGATATTACACAGAAAGTCACGGAAATTATGAGATTTCACAAACTATATTTTATTTATTGTACGTAATTGTGTTGCAGTTGTAAATTATATAAAGCATTTGTGAGATAAGTGCGGAAGACATTTCAATATGAGGGTAGCAATGTTTAATTCTGAAAACTGTTAGTTCTAATGAATCTAAGAGGCAAGCAGATCAAGCAATGAATGCTTATTGTTTTATATTGTGTCAGTCTTAGTATTGTTTTGATCATTATATTCGTTGAATTGTTATCCCATTTTAAAGTCATCATTCTCTAGAGAAAATTGATTTAACGTTTAAAATCACGGTTTATTACGACCTCAAGGGTTCTATATCTACTAAACAAAATGAAAATGAAATAGGAAGGAAGATCGATTTATGCCATTACTAAAAAAAACAGCGGCACGAGGATTGATTCAAGAGGACAGTGGAATCACCTATAGCATTATTAAGAGTAATGGAGCAACTAATTATATAGGATCATATATGTACAGGTCGCACAACCAAAGATGATTCGGGTCGCGCAGATACGTCATTGCGTTCGGGAACAATCGTCAAGTGTAACAGCTTAAAATCACTTACCAGCGGCGGCGTAATTAATCGTTGGTACATGTACAAAATTACATTTAAAGTTTTATGTTATTTTATTAATTTAATAATTTATATATATACATTGCGAACATGTAGAAATACTTATATTATGTAATAAAAAAAAATTAATCACAATTACTAAATTTCGATATTAAGAAAATGTGTTAATAATTATGGTTGTATACGTACAATGACATAATATACATTTGAAACAATTTACCTGCGACGCTACTGAAATTCTTGAATTGCTGCAAGTAGAATATTTGAAAACGGATAAATGCGCATCTGACCTCCAAATTATCTTTATTTGCGTGAGCTGTACCTATGTAAAAAATATTGTCGCTGGATACTATATCCAAAGAACATGCCCGTGAAGTTAGCGGCCTCATCAGAAGCACAAATGAAAATTTAGGTATCATTCGTTAGTACTCCGTTTGTACCTGTTTGTGGTCCGACAAAATCGATGTTTTCGAGAAAATGGCGTTTTCTCAAGGAAATCGTTACCTTCAATCCTTATTGAAAACACAAAGCTCGAAAAATACCCGAATTTCGGTTTTTTAACAGGGAATTGAGCTACAAAGCTGAAAATTTGTAAATAGGGTCTTTAATAGCTCTAAAATTTATTAAACTAAATTTTACTTTACACCGGGCAAAGCGGGTATTCAAGCTAGTTTTATATATATGTATGATTTTAGTGTACAGGAGTAGGTATGAATATAAATACAGGCAACCGAAGTATACAGTACTTCAGGAAAATTTACCACCCAACTTTCACAGCTTTCCAGGGCTATTGTCTATGTCTGTGTCCTTAAATAATTTTTCGTTTTGTTTGTAATTAAACTTGTAAAAGTTCAATTATGTAATCTTTGAATATCTGCGGGTTTTCTATACAAATTTGTCGTTACTGCAAAATAAACCTATCCCATGATTCGGAAATGGTCCTAAAAAACATGACGGAATTTATCAGGTTAGTAAAAAATTTTGAAAAATATGAAAAATGGATAAAGTTACATCCAACAAAAATTTCCACAAATCTAACGAACGCGATAACTTCGTTGTTGAAGTCACGTATCTGCTTTTCACATTCCCGTTTTAAAGACACAATGTTCTAGAAGCAATATTATAGTGTTTTGTAAATTCGAGTTTCTTTCCTAAAGGGTTGAAAAACTAAATGTGTAATACGTATGGTACCATAAACTTATACCCAAAAGTTATTTATATAAGTACCTAAGTACAATTTATTGAAACCGTAACACAGGTGCTTTGATGATACCAAACTTTTCGTTTGTGCTTCTGATGAGACCGCTAACTTCACGGACCTCCAAAAAACGTAGTATATAATACAGTTGATTGAAGAATTTACTCAATCAACGTTAATACGTTCTTTGCTACCTATATCACTTAATGATACACAAAAGTTAAAGCGTGTCGACTGGCGCACAGCAACTTTTGAGAAGTTCGATCAATCTACATCATCACAAAAAGTAGAGATCTATCAATAAGCCCCATTAATTAACCTAGCAGGGAAACAATTTAACAATACATTTAAATAACTGAAACAGGATAATTACAATCAAGTTTTACAAAGAATAATTGTCTTTACTGACGGATTCCAAAGTTTACGTTAATTAAGGATTCTAATTAATCCTTTTCATAAATTTCCATCGACAAGGGGAATTATACAAGAGTACAATGATTTAAAACAACTTACAGATGCGAAACACGTTTTGGAAGTCCTAAACTTCACTGATTGCTGTAGATGAATGAAGGTAGCTTAAAACGTCGAATGGTTCTTCCGATCTTCCTCTAAATTTTACACACGGTTGACAAATCTTAATAGCACTTAATAAAGTTTCAATTACTTTGCAGTCTATATTAAACAAATGAATCTGTAGATTAACTTTTTCTGCTAAATAACGTTACACAACAATAAAGCATCACAAAAATTCTTATTTGATGTTAATTAAATAGGGGTCCTCAAAATTCCAAATTCTACACTCTTTTGTATTCTATGAATTTAAGTGTACGACCAATTTATTAAAAAGACAACCCCGGAGTCGAATTTAATACTCCCTTCATTTACTTAATGTGTTCCTCAAAATGCCTCACTAAAATTTTGGCCGCTCGGTACCACGTTGTATACCGTGCTCAGTACTTATCGTAGAATCACGAATTAAGCTTCTCCACTTTCATTTACGGTACTTAGCGCGGTTACTTAAAAAAATTTAAGGAATTATCTGGCGCGACTCAATAACAGTCTGTAGGGATTCTAGCTCAACTTAAACTGAAACATTTGTCCTCGTGATTTCTATCCAAAATTTGATGCTCACCATTATTTTGGAAACGGTAAGAGAAACGAAGTGGGTTAAATGGAAAAATATGCAGGTGTCATCTGCTCATATCTTCAAACTTAATTATTTTCCGTACTATTCGTCATACCAAAAAGATATTCAGGATAAAGTTGTAGATAATCTTACTTTCTGCAAGACATTTTATACAATGCTCCCCAAAAGTAACGGATATATTCGATAAAATTATTATTGACAATTTCTTAGTAAAAACCACTGACACGTCAATTTTTATTTTTAAATTGTCATTTAATTATGTAAATTTCAACCCCCTCTTCAACCCCTAAACGCTAGCATCCCCTACTTAAAAATTTTAAATAGCAATATACCCCTTGTGATACCTTAATTAATAGCATTTTTCATGCAGAAATAAAATTTGATAAATAACTGTTTTATTCAATAAAAACTTATTCACTTAAAGTGGTAATTATCGGGTACCTATGCTTTCATTTCACAAGCAAAATGTTTGTAAAGTGTCCAATAAGTTTAGTTAGAGTACGTAGTTAAGTGGGTGTTGCTTGTTTAATAATAAGTCAGCAAAAATGAGACTTAACGAAGCCGAAAGGATTGAAATTTTAATGATGATTGGCTTTGCAGAATTCGAACGCATAGAGAAGTTCGAATTACAGTTATTTATCAACCGATTTAGAATTTTTTTAAAAATTGTATTTCTGCATGAAAAATGCTATTAAATGAGGTATCACAAGGGGTACATTGCTATTTAATATTTTTAAGTAGGGGATGCTAGCGCTTAGCGGTTGAAGGGTGGGGGGTTGAAAATTACATAATTAAATGACAATTTAAAAACAAAAATCGACGTGTCAGAGGTTTTTACTGAGAAATTGTCAATTATCGAATATATCTGTTACTTTTGGGAAGCACTGTATAAATATCTCTTATCTACCATAATCGTCCAGATATGACATAAAGTTGTTTATTTAGTTTTTTTAAATGTAAACTATATTCGATTTTCATCTGGTTAAATTACTCGTTTTTCTCCTTTTGAAGTATTTATCTTTTTTAGTTTAGAAGAAAAATAGAAGAAATGTGTTCGAAGCAGATTTTAATTCATGCTTTCAAAATAAATGACAATAACAGTAACAACAACCACAACAACAATAATATCAATAACAAAAATAAGAACAAAAACATACGTACAATTTGGTTACAAAGTCCAATGCTTTACTTTACTTCTACTTCTAAAGATTTCACGATGCGCTTTCCGGATTGTTCCACATTCTTACATTATTCATCTCTTACCGTTTCCAAGCTGCCAATGGTGAGCATCGAATTTTTGATATTTCAAATTGGCCAATGCCAAGAGGCATCCTCCTAACGGTTTTATACGTGCATTTACATTGAACGATTAATTTCTAGGTTGTTTGAAAAAGAGAACAATCATCTAATATTCGATTCAAACTATTGGGGTTGATTCGGACATTTTTGTAAAATACCATGTATTTCATCGGACGTAGTGAGATGATACCTTACGTGATGTTTATTATTAGCATAAGAT
Source organism: Pyrocoelia pectoralis (assembly GCA_036250285.1). Lineage (NCBI taxonomy): Eukaryota > Metazoa > Arthropoda > Insecta > Coleoptera > Lampyridae > Pyrocoelia > Pyrocoelia pectoralis. Next base: position 53,774,634 of record CM070074.1, read on the forward strand.
ATATTCTGAGGGACATTTAACGTCGTTTTGTCAACCGAATTCATGTGTAATCTTATTTATAATTAGATTTAAGATCTATTCAATGGACAGACTTAAGTTATGATGTGGTTTAATCTGTAGACCGATATATTCACTCTATATAGGGATCTAAGTAATCTCGTAATCAATTTTTTTATGATCCGCTGATGAAATTCAACCAATATAAACAGCATATTATGAACAATGTAGCGGTGCAATCAGATTTTATTATGAGTAGTAGGTACCTTTTTAAAAGATAGAAATTCTCACTAGCTGTATTATCCTGAATTGAATATTGTCGACATAGCGATTGTGCGAGATTAGCCCCCCTAGATGTATGTACACATTGTAAACACAAGTGTCCGCAAATAGTTCTAATCCTTATTATAGCATATTTTACATCTTGACCTGCAATATTACAGAAGCTGTCGTAGCGCTAGACTTTGTATTACCTGTTACGTTAACAAACTCAATGTGTGTAGAGCCCTTTTTCACTATCTAAATGGGAGATATGATTTAATAGGAAGTTTATGAGTAGGAATAATTGTCAAATCACCACCACCATGTACTGCACTCTCCCACAATCAACAGTGCTAACAAACGTACAAATTTAATAAAACAATAATAACCTTCTCCTATTAATTCCATGTTAAACCAATTCATAAAATAACTGCATTAGATATATTTGTAAAGAGTATAGATTATGCCTTTTTTGGATAATGGATTTGTTACCTTAAAACACAAAAGGTTGACGGTGTTTATGTGTAAAGCCTGAATAATTTATTACTTTCCCTTTTCCCGTAACAGAGTTGCTTCTCGATGCTTTATGTTTATTGTTTCGAAAACACTTTGTGTCTTCTCTTTCAGGAAAAGCGAAAAGGACAAATTTGTTATATTTGTTTTGTACAACAAATTGGGGTAATTTCTACATCTAGTAACTTTACAATAAAATATTATTTAAATGTTCTTCAATTAAGCAAGGATCCTATTCAATTAATCGATGAAGCTAAAGTGTATTCCAGAATAAGGAAGATTAGAAAATTGTATTTAGAATTTATAATTTGATGTTTGCGCTTTTTATAAAATCTTTTAGAGTAATATTAACCATATTTCTTGCATATGATGTCTTGTTTTCAGTACAATATTAACCATATGTTAAATAAAAGTAATTATTCGCCATAAAACTGAAGATGAGGACGAATTACAATGTAATTATTTTTGTTGTTACTTCACAACTATATTCAATATAGTCAGTTTCGGTTATTTCCAAATTATTGTTGGAGACGGTGGTAAATAGATATACTCTGATTTTCTCCAGCAACACATATGAGAATCAGTGCGTTATCTTTGAATGAAGAAATTATAATTCTCAAATCTCAATGGCGGATGATTGCGGTACTTTCTACATCACGTAAATTAAACATTTATTTAAAAGAAGTACTTTATTGTATGGTGTCCTTGTAAATAAATTTAAAGGATGATGTGTAGTCCTTAACGTTTAATGCAATGTACAGTATGTCTGTAAAAGTTGGCAACATATGGGAAACTTTTTTATTATTAATTTTACAAAAAAAAGTTATTCTTTATAAAAAGTTCTGCATGTTCTAAAATCTAAAATACAATCATCAGATATTAAATTTTTTCAGTCGTGTACGCGGTTTGTCAAAAAATATGAATTTTGCTCAAGAGTAAAGTAGGTACCTTTATTTTTGACAATATCGACAATTGTTATTAAAAAAAGTTAATCAGAACTAAAAACTACGTTCAAATATGCAATTACATGCTGCTAGTTAAAAAATTTTTTTACAACTTTTTCTCAAATTACTACCTACCGATACTGATACGATTTGCGTTCCGTTCAGAAACCTCACTGTCAAACATTTCTCGATATAATACAAATCATTTGTTTATCAGTGCATCCTAGATTTTACGTAACTACACTTACATTTTGCATCGTTATTGTAGACAAAAATAGGAAAAAAAAATTTTAAGTATTAGTATCGGTAGGTAGTAATTTGAGAAAAAAACTTTTTCTTTTCTGACGATTACGTCGGTTCTGGGTTATCCCTGACGATCGTTATCACGATCCTCTTTGAAACGTTTTGCACCCATCATAAATTCTATCTTTACTCAAGCAACTATGAGGCGCCGTTTGTACCATAACTATTTTTTACATAAATATATTAAATAAGGTGAATATATTAAAAATAAAAAAAAAATAATATGCGGTTTTGCACTGGCGATTTTTTAAGTAAGTATATACGTCGGAAACAAGAACTTCAACACAACAGGCTTACGCAGCGTGCCATATATAAAAATTCTAGTTAGATTTTGGTAAAACCTCGTATAAAGAGGCATAAACACGGAATTGATTCAAATAGATTCATCATTTAAGATGTTTTAGAATTAAAAGAAACAAAGTTACTTATGACTGTATAGCTGGTTGGTTTTACGTATAAAATAATTAAAAAAGCCTTGTGGTGTAATGGGTTACATGCAAAGCATTTTAAGTAATTAAAACACTAACGCTTAGGTATTGTTTATTAGTAATATTTAACGTCGCCGTATTTTAGAAATTATTACCTACTACAGAGATTTTGAGGCAAAATCAGGGTATACCGGCATAATAGAATAAAATAAAGCAGCATTAGACAGGAAAGGCCTTTTAAAGTAAGGGTAAAGCATGATGAAACTGCTAATGTAGCGCTCTAGAAAAGAAGTTAAGATAGAGTTCACCCTCACTTAATAGCCACGACATTGTCGATATGGAAAGCACGTTTTACCTTATTATTTTGTAAATGTAGTCTGTAATATAATAATAGGAAATGAAGGTGTGTTTCTAATCAACTTCTTTACAGAAACGATGTTTTACGTGGCAATAATATGGTATTACAAAGCCAAAGTTATGGAAAATTTGCGTCATTCGAAATTTGAATAATCTCATTTGGTTTCTAAAACTTTTCCGTTTTCATTTTTTCCGCTGCACGATTATAATCCGCATTTATTAAATGTGTAAAATTATATTTTATTAAAAGATAGGAATTTCTTCGTTTTCGTTTATTCAAAATTGCGGGAATGCTTTATTTTTCGTTGGATATTACACATATCCAATATGAATTCATTTACGTCATGCAAATTATTTATGTTGGTGATCGTTGTTATTAGCTTTCATTACGTATAAACACAACAATATCTTTGTAAAAATAAATTACTGTCTTACTAGCTGTTTGCACAAAATCCTACAGATTACAGGTTGGTTACAGTGATTTAAATATATTCTAATAGATGCTCATGTCTATAGACAGGAACAAGATAAAAACAAACATCGATAAAGAACCAGTATATAATACTCTCTAAAGAATAATTGTCTCTTATTTGAACCGCTTGGCGTGTGAATAGAAAATAAAGAAAAGAAGTAATATTTCTGTTGCGCGGTTCATAAATAAAACCACCGAGTATTTTCTCTTGACGATCTAATTTATTTGGGTGTTAACCCGACGAGAAGAGTACATTGAGTTAAGTGAATTCCTGAAAACTAAAACTTCTACCTCTGTACCTGCCGGAGCGGGGGTTGAGGTATAACAATATAAACTATAGTCTGTAAAATGAATGTTTGCGATTTTCGGCTTAGCGCTTTATTTGGCGTACACATTCGTAGTTTGTATCTATTTCGTTCTAACACACAATATTTGGAAATAGAGAGAATGGATTGCTACATTATCGTCGCCACGGGTGGTGAACTAACACAGACACTATGCATTTAAAACATCTGTATTTGTGTCAGGTGTGTTAGAAGGAGATAGTAATGTTTATTTTAGGCGTCTCTTTAAAGACTAAATTACCTGTTGTAATCCTTTGACAGTGGTATTCAATAGCTATTTTCGCGTGTTTGTAATAACTACTGAAAATATGTTACATTCCTTCAATTTAGTGCTGTCTAACTTTTACCTATCAATTCTTCACAGCGTTATAGAAGACAATTTAAAAACAGAGAACGTCAATCTTATATCACCACTTTCTTTTATCGGAGCAGGAATTGGTTGAGGAGATTATGGACACGTTTATAGTTTCAGATCGCAAGTATATGTGTTACCAAATAACAACGAAAACATGCCAGAATCAATTGTAATTAATTTCGAGGGAGACAATTTTTAAGGAATTTTTATTACCAACGACAAAATTAAATGTTTTATTTGTCATATTGCTAGCAAATGTAATAACACCTATGGATAATGGACAAGAAGATGAAGCTGTGTTAAAAACTGATAACTCTACAAGACAAATCGTAACCGTTATGATACATCATTATTCCGAAAACATTTTCATAAATGTACCTAGAAAAGAAACTGAATACGTTAATTAAAATGTGGAAATTAGTAAAAAACGACCTGCACCTTCTATCGTATCATCAGATTCTACAGAAGGTACAGAAAAACAACTGTCCTCCGATTTAAAAACCCACTGGTCTTCGTGGCACGACCGACGCCTGCACAACATCCTAATAGAAATTGTAAGATGGCAAATTTTCCTAATTTTTTGGGAAGGACATCGGATCTTTTATAATTCTACCTATTATTCGCCCTCTTACAGAAGAAAGACTATGATACCTTTCCTTAAAAATCAGTTTGGAGAAGATTAAATGTTGAATTTATTAATTAAAGGCTTCAGCGCTCGAACTAAATACAGTTGAGTGGTGTACGGTTTCCATTTTTTACCATTCTGTGTGTCAATCTCAATAATGCGAAGACGTACCGTAAACAGGCAGTGTTTGTATCTTATTGTCAGTCATACATATCTATTTGTTAAGTTATAACTTATAACACGGGAATCAACGTTGTTTTATTTAAATTTGTAATCACATGACCAACAAGTTACCTATATCATTCTTAGGTCAGGACTTTGTTTTCTTATTACGTTAAATAACTATTTAAGAGTTAGTTAACTAAGTTTTAAAGTTAGTGGTTTAAATTGAACGGCAATATAATGACATGAAACTTTACTTTAAAAGCTTGTCAATTCATGTCGAAATACTTGATTAAAAACAATTTCTGTAAAGTTTTAATGAACAAACATTTAAGGTAAGAACTAGTTGAAATCCCCGGATTACAGAACGAACTTCGAATACCGCAGTAATGAAAGTATACAAAAATTAATTATTTACAAATTTTGAATTTAACGCAGCAAGTTTGACTTGCGCAAACATACAGCACAAAGGAAGATAAAGTTCGTTGAACAATTCAAAGATGGAGCTGCAAAGTGCCGTTCGTTAGGGGACTCTACCGTTCGTAAATAAACGTTCACCAAAGCACAGAGTAGGTACTCATCTTTCACTGTATTTTTATTACACTTTTCTTTTTTAGATAGTGGTTGTTCTAATCAAATATCGAGTAAGGCTGGATTGACACTATAGTGCCGGTCACGGTTCGCTCCCGGTCGCATATTCGTTAACTGCACCCATTATAGACCGCTCGGAACGCCGAACGTTGCCTTGTTAACTACGGGTGATATAGATGAACTTTGCAACTATACCGTCTGCACTTAACTTGATTATTCATTGCACCAAGTACCTACGACTATTATAAAATAATATCAATAACTATTGCCTGAAAAAATTAAATTTCACTTTTATTTTTCAACAAACAAAACTTATAAAAATTCCAATTCAAAATTACATATTTATTATCTCCTAGAAGAACGTTCATTTCAATACATTTGTTTAGGGCAAGAGGCGCTTTTCTTTTTTTTTTATCCAACGTATCAATTTTCCAGCCAGACTGTTGCGATCTTCTCCCTGATAGTTTGATTTTCCTTCGAGAAACTGCCGTTGGTTGGACGGCAATTTTTTTCCCTTTTCTTTGGCATCTTATCTTTTGCGCTTTTGATGGCAGGCCTACAAATATTGTGCAAATGTTTAAAAGCCGTATAAAGTCTTGACAACAAAGATTCAGACGACTGAGCAAATTTGTTTCGATTTGCTAGGAAAATTTTGACAGCTGGATAAAACGAGGCAGTGTCGTCATCTAGGTTTTTTAGTATTATTTCAGAGAAAAGTTTCACCATGCTTTTTCGCGGAAATAAAATAAACCTGCTTGTTTGTAAACTATCTTTCGCTTACCTCTACTGCTTCTTTGTCTCTAAACATCGTCCTAATCGTAGTACTGTCAGTTTTATAATACTGAAAATCTGTCGGCAATGAATCCATGCTTTCAAATATTTGAGTAATCACGTGTTTGTTGTCACTGTCGTAGCCATCGTAAATACCAATCTGCTATAGGTACTGAATAAGTGAAGTACGGACGCAATAACTGCAAAATTTTTCTATCTCGTCGGCAGTTTATGTCCCAAATGCCAGCATGCCACGCTATCGCAAAGTAAGTTAAGTGCAGACGCTATAATTGCATAATTTCTCTATATCGTCCTCAATTAACCAGCCTACCATCGGCTATCCGACCGCTACATAATGGGTGCAGTTAACGAATATGCCTCCCGGTCCAGTCTCGGTTCGGTAAAATCTTACTGTATCTACACTATGGGTTCGCGTTCGATCACGGTTCAGTTTCGATGTGCACACTAGCCTCAGTCAGTATGAAGTCGTTGATGGTCCAAATTGGATGAATTTAATTGGCAATACAATTTTACTTTACTTCATTGATTAAAGTACAAGTTTTGCAGTTGTCTGACAATATTATTCGATTTTTCAATTGAAGAATTAGCTGTTATAGTTTTGTTGATGAAGATGCTGCAAATAAGAAAAGAGTAAAACGCAAGACGACGAAAAGAAGATTGTGGGTGCATCCAAGTTTATTAGCGAGGAAAACGGAAGGGGAATACTACATTTGAAACAAAAACGTATTCACACTATGAGTACAAGTCAGCTGCAGTCCGATCACGCTCCGGCAAAATATTCTTCAAAACCTATCGGTGCCGGAGTGTGATTGAATCGAAACTTCAGCAGTGCTGATAGTATGAATACGCTCATTGTTTCTTGTGTAAGAATCTTACCGAACCGAAACTGGACCGAGAGCGAACCGTGACCGGCACTATAGTGTGAATCGAGCCTAAATATGCTTTAGTTATAAGCTATAAGTATAATACTATGTATGCAAAATTAATAAAAGACAAGGTAATTTAAGAATTGAGGTTAGAATGAGTTAACATATTTTCTATCCGTGTACGATTGTAATTACGCCAATTTTCAGATGTATGCTTTTGCACTCTACTCACTCTACACCACAAATCCTGCGATCCTCCCACAAGCCATCTTCGAGATTTTCAAGCCAGTCTTTTATAATTTCCAATAAAGGTAAAATAAGTGTATGATAAGAACTATTTTTATTTATAAATTTCCTTACAGATTTTATAACAAAACTACTACAGCAACTTTCTGCTATTAAAGTAAATTTAATGAAATTAAATTGAAGAAGAATATACGTATTGTAAAATTCTAATCAAAACATTTCCAAATAGGAAACAATTGAAAAAAAAATGTGACAAGAGTATATGATAATTTCGAAATTTCGACTTTGAAGTTGAATATCTCGAAAAGTATTTGAGATATCGAAAAATTGGAACCGGCCAGGGGCGGATGGGCAAATAAAATTCTACCGGGAGAATAAACGTCGGCGGCCCAAAATTAACATATTATATTATATAGGGTGTCCAAATCCAAAAATAAAAAAAGATCACAGCTATTTTTCCATGACTATTTGATCAAAAATTAACCGTTTTATCGTCTTCATGGCACTCTGGATAGAAAATTAAAAATATTTGGAGGTTAGGTATCGGAAACTGGCAAATGGGTTGTCATTGTAGTTATTTTCTATTCAAATAAGCAAAAATATACCGGGTGTCCCATTTTAAATAACAAAGTGAAGCTCATTTCTGGTCAAACCGGAAGAACAATTGAATATGTCAAAGAATGCATATTTATGTCGCGTATGTACGTGGTGAGTTTCAATTATTTATCTTTAAAAACAAGACAGCTATAGGGATGGGCCACATGCTAGGGACAGGACACCCGGTATATATAACCATGCGAGGCTTTTTGATTTTGTAGAACTTGAAGGAATTTGGAATCTAAAATACAGTTTGCTCCAAAAAACATTCTACATTAAAGATATACATATACACTGTGCCCAAGATAAGGAGGGTCACTATGGGGATTTCGGAAACGGTAAGAGAAAGAGTTTCGGGTAAATGGGAGAAAAGTTGGGCAATTTTGAGTTTAGTAAAATGACATTTTTAAACTGACGAAATTCCGAACTGTCCCGAAATTATCCGACAAAAAGCGAATTTTCAGGATTTCGTTTTTGCCAAATTGTCCTTGATGTTAAATAAAAAATAAAAGAAGCTTCTACAGGTACTTTTTAACGAACTGTAACATGACATACTGCAAAATGGAACCCGACGTTTCGTTTTTAAGTAACCATCATCAACCTTGTTTTTTTTAATTACGGTCCTGATTTTTTTATACATAATATTAGGAGCGCTTTTTATTCTGCATTCAAGTATGCACCACAATTTATGGTTTAATTGCGACTGTGTTAAGAACGTCAATTAAGTCAACGTACATCGTATCAGGTTCATTAAAATTACCAAAAATTTTACTGAGCGCTGTTTCCTTTGACCATCAGCGAGTTTCTCCTGTCAACTGGAGTTTCTTTGATCTAGAATTGTTGCCAATGCCCAACTAGTAACCCATGCGTTGATGATATTCTTTAAAAAATGCTGCTATACAATTCAGTAATGAAGAAAACAATAAATTATGTCTCATTGCGGGATTTGCAAATGTCTGCCAGAACAAGATTTAGAATATGCGCATAACATATAACACCAAACATGAACATGATTTGAATTTTCCTGGAATTACTGTACATATTATCTATACTGTTTACTTTTGGACATAATTTATGAGAAATTGATACATTTTGTAATTTGTAGTCATACAAATTTCTTTTGTGACAGCAGTCGTCTGTTTGTTAGGTGTAATCATAAGAGCTCACGCACACTACCGGTACCGGGTGTTTTTCAACCGGATCCGGCCCCGTCCATTGACGCACAGGGCACACCGGGCTCGCTGCCGTCAAGCGGACCCGGGGCGTGCCCGGTCAAAAAACACCCGCTAGTGTGTGTGAGCCCTTAACCCGCGCCCAGCGCCACCGTATCGATATTTTTACATAGCTATATAAAAATTATGTCTGCAAAATTAAGCGTTTTGGTCCGGGGCGACCCAGGGCCCACAAAGCGACGACGGCCCACCGGGAAAATTCCCGGTGTCCCGGTGGGCCCATCCGCCCCTGGAACCGGCTCTTGAATCAGCATAAAATTTCACATAAGATCCATATCTTAAGTCGGTTGTAGACAACACACATCTCTTGCAACGCACGGACGCACGGACGGAATATTGATTTCAGTAACGAACGAAGTTCGTTGAAACTGTTTAAACTATCTATATGTATACTTATACTTACTAACATAAAACCCTTCATTGTTGAAACGTCAGAAAATAATTAACGGACAAGGGACGTTAAAATGTCAGTTTATGGAAATACATAGTAAATTTTTCTATTTTGTTATCAAAATAGGACAGTTCTACAAAAAACTTTGTATAATATTTGTGTTAAAAGTAAGTTTTACTTTGTTTGCGCAATTGCTCCACTCGCTTCGCTCCTTTTGAAAACTTTTCACTCACACAATAAAACAAGCTCATAAATAGCTATTTTATGGACAATCTCCCAAATTACTGACATTTTGAGAAATTTATTCTTCGTCAATTTTATACGAAAATAGAGTGATTACCAGAATAACTCAACCTTACGTCCTTACCTTAAGTTGCGAAAACCCTTAGACTCCCTTAAACCGGCTCTGTTGTAAAAATCCGTTTTTAGCTAACGTGTCCTATCTATAAACTACCTCCCTGCCAAATTTTGAGGGCTAGTACAAAAATCTAAGGACTTTCATATAAACTTGCGAGATCCCTTTAACCTACTTAATCCGGCCCTGTCGCAAAATCCGTTCTTAGCTCAAGATCAGTATACTAACGGGTTGTCTGGTAACTCCGGACCAATGAGCGTTCCGTGTATATGACGCGGAGTGACGTCAAATGTATAACCTTTCCAATGTCCGCACGTTAAGAGTCCAAAAAACGCGAACATTACCCCAATGTTTATTGGGTTTTTGATTTATACTACCTATCCAAAAGGACCTTTTTTGTATGAAACATCATATATTTATTTTTTAAGTAGATTACTGTCATTATTATTGTAACTAGAATGTAGATTGGAAATAGTAATCACTAAACTAGAATGTAATCAAGTTACTGCTAAAGGTTTACTTGTTTAATTATTCTGGTCTAGAAAATACACTTTAAGCAATTAAATTTACATGCACTAACGTATTTCAAATACAAATTACAAAATATGTACTCCTAGAAATGTATTTGAAATACAAAGTACGAGATACTTTTATATTATTTTTAAAAATACAAAATACAAATACAATATTTGAAATACAAAAATACAAAAATACCTATACGCATACGGGGTGTTCTTTTTGGGAGATTTAGTTAGACGTTTATAGGAAAGTTTTATAGGTAGGTTCTTTGAAAATGTGTACTTAGAATTCATTCTGAACCTATCGTTAACATTGCGGTGGGCAAAATATGGTACATACATTAATGTACAGGTCGACAATTTAAGATGATTCGGGTCGCGCATTACGTCAGATACTCATAAGAGAGTATTTGAAATACAAAATACAAAATACTTTAGGGAAAAATCATCAAGTACAAAATACAAAATACAAATGTATTTCAAATACTGTATTTTCAATACAAGTATTTTGTGACTGCCCACCCCTGCCTGTTAGTATAATGATCTTGTTCTTAGCTGACGTCTCCTACTCATAAACTCATAAACTACCTCCTTCCAAATTTGTCTTTGGTCAAGTATGAATATATGAATAACTTAACCGTAAAATGCCAAGCACCGCAGAGATAGTTATTTTATTTATCTCAGACAAAAAATGAAAGTTCGTTACGCTTAAATAGTCAGTATGCCTTCACATATTAAGTATTTTAATATGGTTAGAGACCAGACGGCCTTTGAGATCCTTTGATTGTTTAAGTAAGCCCAAGTGAAGGCCCATTAGCACTACATTGTAGCCTTTAATCTTTAAAAAGTAGGAGGTGGGTGTAATTCGAAATACCATTGTAATATTTTATGTACTGTTTACAGTACAGTGAACCGATACAACACCTTGTATATTAAATGGTCCTTTTTCGCGTTTATTCGCGAAAAGATGATGAATAAGGATTTAGACGTATATACCGGGTGGACCACATTTAACTTGAGATTGCAGATGCCATTAACTTTCCCCCATAATATCAAGCAAATTTTAATCAAGACGTTTCTTTCTACTACGGTTAGTTTTGGAGGTAGCCTACAGTTTCAAGTTAGATAAATGGTCCACCCCGTATATATAAAAGACTTTCTAAAAGTACTCCTTGTTTTACATTTGGTACCGTAATATTCTCCTTTAGTCAATAAAGCTACCACTGACGTCAAATAATTAGTATAAACGCAATATGTATTAGTTTTCGGTTCACAATTTCAATTTTCTTACGTTTTCAATATGAATGTAAAATGAACAAACAGAAATTATTTGAACCAACAAAAAATCGGATATAGTTAAATTTTATTGAAACCGAATAAGTGTGTGAGAGCTTTTATACAAATCGATTGCAAACAAATATACCACCTGCCGTCTTTGTTGGTTAAAATTCGTTTTCGAGGCTGAGCTTTTTCCAATATCCGACAACTTCATTTCTGCAACTAATAAAACACAATAATTCAATGTCAGATTCCTAAAACCGTTTATAAAAGTTGAATTGTACATTTTAGATGTTGTTAGCGGATATTGATCAATATTTTCTGAATATGTGCTCAAAAAATGCAAAAAAATCTTATTTAGATCTTAAGAATCGACAAGTCTATTAATAACGAATTACAAACTATGTATTCCTTTCTACAAAATGACACTGCGTAATAAATATAGTGACGTCTTATCCATGCGGATAGTGGAACTGTGTTTGTGTAGGAGGAAAGCTTTGTTTAGAATACATTAAAGGATAGCGATGGGATCTTGAGAATTCATTAAACCTTAACTAAATGGTTTTTAGGAAGAGGCTTTATATTTCAAGTTAATAATAAATATCTCTTGGTCGATACCCTATGTGTGTCATTTTCACTTATTTTCTACTTGTTCCTATATTCGTCAATGTGGGCTGGGAGATACCTGATATATTGCACAGTGTATTCAAGTGATCGTACAAAAAGTAATGTTCTTCTTCAAATCTCAAAACGAACAAGAATCTAGCTTGATTAGGAAAACAACAGAAGTTTATATATCAACAATTGGCTTGCCTGGGTTTGTCTCGACCCCGTAGCGCGAAGGTTCTGTGCCCGAAAAGTTTATAAACTTCCATGCATCTCCACCGTGTCTCCATGATTGTCTTATGCGACGGAAAAATATGGAGGGTGGGGGGGGAGTAGTCGAGCTTGACTCCACTTTACCCCCCTCAAAAATCGCGGATTCGCGAATGATAAACGTGTGCACAATTTGAAGGAGTTTTCCGCGCCGGAAAAAAGTTATTCACGAAAATTGAGAACTTTATTAGTTTGGCGATTGTATATTGCATAATTATAAAATTGTGCTGTTGTACGTTTTTCTTTTCTTCCTATTTAATACAAATAATGACTTTCTTCGTTTGGGGTTACGTAAAGCAAAAGTGTTTTGTTTCGAATCGACCGAAAAGCAAATGGAGCTGAGAAGACTTAGGTACCTACTGCTTAAGCTTGCAAATGCAATTACGAATGGCATTCGTGTTCGCTTGTACAAGTTGAATAATAGAAAATATGGTCAAATTCACGCAAATTGAGCATGTGCTACGCTGAACAATTTACCATGGTTTAACTATTCATCGTGATATACATAATATTATAAGTTTTTTAATTTGTTCACAATAAAATATCTACTTTAACAATAAAGTATTGAATCAGCTCGTGCACCGCTCTGTAGGTACATGTTTTTAATTTAATACATCAACGTTTTGTAAGTATTATTTTTTGAGAGAATGTAAAAATATTATTATTTATAAAAACAGAGAGACATGGTTTAAAGTGGTTCTTCTGTGAATAACTCTGAAGGCTGCTTACTTTACACAGTGAGGTATATTTAAAAGTCAGTGGTTGTTTATGCATATGTATTCTTAAATTTGGGTATCCATAAAATTCAAATTTTTGCTCTCATTTCGCAAAAAAAAATATGAGAGCAATCTCTTATCTCCAGTAGCCACTCTGATTTCACTCTTTTATTTCTTAATTACTAAACTTTCCTTTTCATTTTCAGAGTAAGTAAACAAAGAGGATTAAAATTTAATAAGGAAACATTGTGCTAAACCCATAACATCTCTTTGAATTTGAATCTATTTAAATATTTAATTAAAACCCTTTATCCTCTTTGATTAAGACTATTATGCATACAATATGCAGATCACGTCCGTTTGCGATGAATCCATCTATTCCGCTAGATAATTTTTTTGTTGCAATAATAAGATTCTAATTTCAATTTAATTAGGTACCTACGTTAGGATTACTATATTGCTTTCACGTAACTAATAATAATAATTAATCAGGATCTAATTTTTGTGGTAATGGCGTCAACTGTAATTTAAAGGTAGGTAAATAAATTAAAACTGAGATTAAAGGCAAGATGAGAAAACGAAATGGAACTCTTGTGTAAGGAAAATTTAGTGCACGTACTAAACTATCAAGGAAAAAATTGAGACGTTGGGACATGCCGGCAAGGTATTTGTTAATAATAAATTATATTGCTCATTGTAAAAGTAAAACAAACAATGTTGTCAACAGAAGTAAAATTTACATCAAAGCGTTACGATGTTCTCTGAACAATATCCTCAAAGTAATAATTTTATGTTTGTAAACATTTCATTTCCAAAACGTTTCACTTTTTGTTGCTGCTTTTAATCCTGCTGTTTATTACTTATTTGTTGAAATTTAATATGATCTTATCATCCTGCACGACGCAATCAATATTGTACACTCATTAATTTAAATATATTATGAGTAAATACATAATGGGAAGATTCTCAAGAGAACAGAATAGCAGCACGTTAAGCGAATTAATACCCTGTATGTATTCTGTAATTAAAGCTGTCATGTCAACTATTACCCGTTAGGAATACAATTGGAACGGCGTTTATTTATAATTTAATTTGTGTCTCCCATGTATATGGGACGTTGTAAAGGCAATAACGCATTAATTATGGAAAGATGCTTACATGAACAATGTGTTACATAAAATTTGTTAAAGAGCAATATTCGAATATACTCTAAAGCGTTAGCAATATATGGAACGAGAGTAAAAGCTTAGTAACAAGCTCGACGGAATAAATCATCGCACAAAACCGGAGTGGTGATGAAAAAGAAATTACTTTAAAAAGGGGGATATAGGAGAAAATCTGTTCAAAATGAAAAACATAATGGAAGAATCTTGTTACTGTAGGAGTAAGGGTAACTCGGTTTGTAAATAGCACCGTCTACAAGATGTATAGATTTTCTTATGTAAAAGGCAATAAAACTTCAATAATTATCTAAGATTTTAAAACATAAACATGTATAAAAGAAAAATAAGCACCATAAAAGCTTTTTTTTTAAATTAAATAAGGATACTGTTTTGAAGTATAAATCTTTTTATAGTCATATAATCAAATTAGGAAATTTTATATACCTAGCTTTTATGTTAATATCGGTTAAGATTTTGAGAGTACCTTTATAGAAATCGTGGAGCTTGTTTAAGGATACATTATAAATATTTTACTTGGTTAAATTTAAATCAAATAGGGAAAAGGTTTGAAATTTATGTGGTTTATTATTATTATTACTTTAAATTTGCTTTTACATAAGCTACTTCGAGCGGTGAATAATGATTATCATTAATTTTTAAAGAGGCAACAAAAAAACGTTTTAATTCATTGTAGACGATTTAATTACTTATATTTTATCGCACGTGAACTGACCTGTCTTATATCATTTGTTTGATCTCTTAGACTAATAAAATATTATTATTATTATTTAATATGGGCTATGTCAAAATGAAGTTGCAAAAGAAAGCACAACTTTCAAAATTAAGAACGTTTTAGAAGTTTGCAAGCCGACATTGTAAAATGTACCAAAAGGAATAATCGTGTCGATCATGCCAAGAAGGTAGAAGACATGTACAGGGAAATGGACAATTTAGCAGATGGAACCTTCGGTAATAAATTTCAATGATGGATCATAACGACTTTGAGGATTATCAGGATCTCGTAGAAAATAGTGACCATCATCGGGATCTGTTAGACTGCTTCCTGACCACCTCGTAGCTTTTTCTTCCGCAACCATCTACTGCACCTGTCTGGTGCCCACTGTTCTTCTATTCCCCCGTATTCTGGTACTCACTTAGTGTTATCCCCCTCTTCACGCCTGCGCGCACGCACTAAACTAGGTACCATTACAGATCTAAGGGGATGGATAATCATCCCAAAAATCCTTGTTTTGGCACACAAGGTAAAAGGCAAGGTAAGCTTTTCAACGCAGGCTGTGGAACAAGTATAACTACGCAGTATAAGCCGAAAACTAGTTATCTTGACACTGTACATTTTACTGCATCAAAAGTACTTTCCGAATCCGAGCATATAACGAATCTGTTTTCCGGTAGTTCCTCAACCAACAGCAGAATTTTAATCAATGCGACTTGTTCCGCCGTTAATATTCTGGCATTCCGAGGTAGAGACTTGCTTTTTGCGATTTAGGCTACTGAGATTAGGTGTACTTTTTACATATGGAATGACCCTTATTAGTTGACTCTTATTTACCCACCTTTCTTGACAATTATTTTTGATACGTATTGTTTAAAAAAGGCTATAGATTCAAAATGTTGTAGTTTACTAAATAGAAAATAGTTTTTCGTATGACAAGAAAATTTATGTAAATATCTTACGCATCCTAAAAGTTTTATGTACTCATGTCTTGCTACCAAAATCTCAAAATGCATCTATAAGTATAATATAACCAGAAAAAAGGGAACCTTTATGTAATAACTATCACGTTAAATAAACTAGACATTAAATTAGGATTATCATAAAAACTTTTACTAGCCCTTAAAACCCAATCTTTATTTTTTATGAGGAAGAACTGAAATTCAGGATATCTACTTTATTTCGTGCATTTAATAGAGAAATCGTTTTGGGAATAAACTGATTTATTAATAAAAGTCTGAAGCTTGCTCGAAATAGCAGTAAATATTACATGCGTGATACTTTATTCTTTATTCACGTTGCTATCTTCTTTTATTCAAGTTTTGGAACATCAGCAACGCAAACATTTTGAAAGCAAAACTGACGTCTGTACATTATCATATTAGGGGTTTTACGCGATTTTGTCATTTGCTGTGTTCGGCCACTACTGTCGGCGTAAAAAGTATATATACTCGAGTTTGAAGCTGAATAAAAAAATAACGATTGGGCTGATTCGAATGAGCTTGGTATCAAATTAAAGCCTATTTATTTCTACGTTATTTAGAGTAAACACCTTTTTTTAAAAATGCACTTTACGGGCCATTTGTGCGACCGAACGATGCAAAGTGCCCGTTTTCGGGGTTTGCGACACGCTAGCTAAGCTTAGAGTTACATAAAAACAAAACTACTCGCTCAAATGAAACGAAATTTTAGTATGTTTTAGATTCAACCTTTGTTAATATGATTGTAAAATTCTATTATCAAAATTGTGGCACATTGCATTCTCGGGAATGATAGGTCGTAGACGCATTAGACTTACACGAACGTCTTCGTTGTAATATGAATAATAAAATGAGACTCATTTAGAAACCAAAATTGTGTCACGTTTTGGAAAACAATTTATAATTAATTGAAGTTTTTACACGGCCGCTTCGGCTACAAACAGCGAGCGTGTGGCGCGCCAGTCCATTAGAATTCTCTCTCTAAGCTCTTTGCTACTAAGTTATTATCACAATTATAAAAATTAGCAACTACCAGAAAAGATTGTCCTTGAAAACGAAACAGGAAAGTTAACCGAATTTCAGTAATGATTATAGCAAAGAAAATTATAAAATTAGAGAACCATGCATACACCGGCGCTTAGAGAGAGAAGCATAACATTCTAATGGACTGGCACGCCACACGCTCGCTGTTTGTAGCTGAAGCGGTGATTTAAAAACTGCAATTAATTAAAAATTGATTTCCAAAAACGTGATACAATTTTGGTTTCTAAATGAGTATCATTTTATTATTCATATTACAACGAAGACGTTCGTGTAAGTCTAATGCGTCTACGACCTACCATTCCCGAGAATGCAATGTGCCACAATTTTGATAATAGAATTTTACAATCATATTAACAAAGGTTGAATCTAAAACATACTAAAATTTCGTTTCATTTGAGCGAGTAGTTTTGTTTTTATGTAACTCTAAACTTAGCTAGCATGTCGCAAACCCCGAAAACGGGCACTTTGAATCGTTCGGCCGTAGAAATGGCCCTTAAAGTTCATTTTTAAAAAAAGTTGTTACTTCTAAATAACGTAGAAATAAATATGCTTTAATTTGATACCAAGCTCATTCAAATCAGCCCAATGGTTATTTTTTTATTCACCTTCAAACTCGAGTATATATACTTTTTGCGCCGACAGTGGTTGTCCCAAGCAAAGAGCATACTGTTACGAAGAGAATTAGGTACATTTAGCTTCATTTAGATGAATGGTAGGTTGCAATATTTTTCATTAGGGTTAGCATGATAACTGCGAATAGGTTTGGAAAATACGAACGTACGCTTACAAGGGACAATTACTTTCCCTACTCACTAAATTTTATAATCTACTTCACGTCAAACGGATTTTATGTAGGGATCTAGCATTAAGTACGTCCGTAAACTTAAGCACTAGACCTAGAACTACAAATAATTAAATATACCTAAAAAACTTTAATTTATTACTGTGTTGAATTTCTAAAGAGGAATTAAGATTTTATTTCCGGATGTTAGGTAAATAGCTTTCTCATAGGTGGGAACTTTACAAGACAACAAATTAATAAATAATGAAAGATGTGATGAATAGAAGCTTTACAATGACAGCAGAATGGTTAAGTGTCTGTCAAATATTCTATCAACAAAACTGGAAATGCTCGAACCCTATATACCTATCTTTATGAGAATAATTGGTAATAATAGCTTCAAGTTCTTCCTAACGCTATCCTGTTACACAGCTATTCCACGCCTTGCACATCAATTGGACGATGCGTAATTGCGTACCAATGTTGATCGTTGAAGCTTACAACTTGATCGGGTATGAATACAGGAGGCAATACGGAAGTAATCCTTTGGGTTAATGATGGAAGTAGAGTAGAGTGTGTTTACATTTTAACCAAAGGACACCGCTAATTGTTTTGAACTAAGAATGGATTTGACTGATACATCAACTTTGCTATCTGAGTTATTATAATAGCTGGAAGGTCAGTTAAATTAGAAGTATCCCATAGGAATTTCAAATCTCTTATCTTTTTTAGTTATCCAAAAATTGCCAAAAGCAAAAGTTTTCAAATAGAACTTCTCCTTAACAACTCGGTAAGAGTTAATTTGATATTTTGACTTCTAATATCCCGAGGCGTCTATTCTATCCGATATGTTTATGCATTAGTACTCCGAACGCTACATGTTTAGGTTGAGGTCGCCTCCGTTTTTACGATGCGAGAAAAGTGCGAGAATAGTAGGAAAAAGTGCGAGCAAAGTGCGAAAAAAATGCGAGAAAAGTGCGAAAAGTAGTGAAAAAAAGCGTGAGAAAAGTGCGAAAAAAGTGCAAAAAAAGTGCGAGAAAAGTGGGAAAAAATTACGAAAGAAAGTACGAGAAAGGTGCGAAAAAAGTGCGAAAAAGTGCGAAAAAGCGTGAAAAAGTGAGAGAAAAGTGCAAAGAAGTAATAATAATAATAATAATAATAATAATACATGTTAATCCTGAAATAGTAAACGAAATACCGCAATTATAATCTAACATGTTGTATAAACATTTAGGAATGAAACAAAATTTCATTTTAAATACAGTAATGTATGGATAATCCGAACAGAAAGTTGTCAAACCCCATTCGAAATTCGAATTATCAAAACATTCGGAGTACAGAACTCATTTGAAATTGTATCTGTAGTTCGTACACTTTCAGATTATAGAATTCAAAAATTTAATTTTAGTAAGCATGTATATATGTATAAAAAACGTACAAACCAAACGTGATATGTATGTATAGGTACTACATAATATACATAACATAAAATTTATTCTGATGCATACATGGATACATACATAGATACCAGGTAACATTTTTTGCAATAAAAACTGCAAGATAAGACAAAATTTTAAAAGTTCATACTACAGATACCAAACGTTCGGATTGTAGCTACCAATTTACACAAGTAGGGTGTTCGGATTATAGAGAAGTTCGGATTACAGGGGGTTCGGATTATTCATACATTACTGTAATTCATTACTCAAAACTGAATTTCAACAAAGATACATAGAAAAGTTAAAAATGATACTAAAAACAAAACTAAATTGTAAGAACATGATCTCTGCTACAAAGATTTGGGCTATTCCTACATTATCCTTCTCGTTGGGAATTTTAAAATGGTCAGATATTGACTTGAATGATTTACATAGAGAAATTAAAAACTTGCAACCTCCCCTTAATATATAATTAATCGAATTGATGATAGACGATTATGGGATTGTATGCGACATGTTTCGGGAACCGCAGCTGATCCCATTTTCAAGCGAATTATGTAAATGTCATGAGTTAAAAGGTAAAATATTTGTAACTAAAATTAACAAAATTAGATATCAACAACATTAAACATGATATCTAATTTTGTTAATTTTAGTTAGGTACAAATACCTTTTAACTCAAGACATTATTATTTATGTAATTCGCTTGAAAATGGGAATTCTTTAATAAAGAAGGCTATGGAGCAGCTGGTTCCCGAAACATGTCGCAAACATGTGTACCAACCTCTTTGTGTGTCTGGACCTCATCACGTTGATTTAGATAGATTAAGTAGAAAAATGCTAAAGAAATATAACTATTTACATCCAAAATCTTCTGTAGAAAGACTATACCCCAAAAGAAAAGACGGAGGACGCGGTTTAACAAATTTATTTAATTTGTACAAAAATCAAATCAATCTTTTACGAAATTATTTTTAATCTTTAGATAATCTATTCATAATATCAGTCGGTTAGATAAACATTATTCAGGTCTAAATCTTAAACTTAATAGTTTGGATTGTGAATCAAAATTAAACTTTGAACTAAATTGGATGAACAAAATCTTGCATGGAAAATATCCGACTGTATTAAAATCCTCAGAAATAAATAAAGACATGTCCATAAGATGGTTAAAAGATGGATTTCTACATTCATAAACTGAAGGACTCATATGCGCAATTTAAGATGGTGTCATTGCAACAAATAATTACAAAAGACACATAATGAATCTGGAAGTCTCTGATAAATGTAGAAAATGTCTCTCCCAGAATGAAACCATAGAGCACATTATAGCTGGTTGTTCTAATTTAGCTATCTTTATAGACATAACCAGGTTTGCAAAATATTAAATATTACATCAACAAATAGTGAAAAATTTAAAGTTAATAAAGAGTATTAAAGCTTATTATAAATACATTCCGGAATCAATATTAGAAACTGATTCATACATCTTATATTGGGATAGAATAATTATAACGGATAGGGAAGTCTCACACAATAAACCAGATATTGTTATAATTAATAAAGTAGATAAACATGTCATCATTGATGTGGCTGTGCCATTATCCACAAATGTTATAAAAAGTGAAAACGAAAAACGCAGAAAATATGAACCATTGGCAATTCAGATGATGGCAATTTGGAATTTGACTAAAGTCTACATTGCTCCAATTGTAATTTCGGCAAAAGGTGTTATCTTTTGTAAATTTGAGTCTTATTTAACATCACTAAATTTGAATCCAAAATTATTTGTAATAATACAACGAGCTGTTTTATTACAAACATGTCACATTGTCCCAAAAATTCTTTAATCTAAATTAATTTAATATCACCCATAAATATTAATATTAGGTAATATAATTTTGTTTAATTTTAATGATTCCTCAAAATTCATGGTTAGATATTTTAATTGTTATACTACTGTAAAGTGTGAATAAATAAATAATAATAATCTTTATTGCCGTTAATTCTTTACAGACAATGGCAGTGTCACATTCTTCAATTTCTTATCAACGATTTCACAAACAGACAACATTTGTACACAGATTTGGAGTATAATACACACAATAGAATTATTTAAACAAACTACGTTACAATGACTAGTTGCTATGATCGGTCTGTCTGAAATTTTTCAAAAGAATAACATTTTTCTATGAGCAATGACTTAAATTTAATTAAATTTTGAATTAGCCTTACTTTGTGCGAGAAAATAAGAAAAAAAGTGTGAAAAATGTGCGAGGAAAGTGCTAGAAAAAGTGCGGAATAAGCGTGAAAAAGTGCGAGAAAAGTGCGAAAATAGTATATTATGCAACGAGCATGTAATGATAGCTATTAATACACGAGCACGAGGTAAGTTATGACACGAGCCTTGGCGAGTGTCATAAATCTTGTGCGAGTGTATTAATAGCCATTACATGAGAGTTGCATACACTATTTTTTCTACGACCTGTGTTAATTAAACAAAAATTATTATAAAAGAACGAACAAAATTTTTGACAAATATCAAAAACTCCTGTAACTATGGCAATCAAGTAAAATGCTTGACAGCTATTGGCTAATTGACTCGTTTTATAATGAAAATCTGTATCGAAATGAATATCATTTCGATACAATCTAATGACACTTAATAAGTCGATTAAAGTATGGGAGTAGAAAAAAACTCTTTTCGTACTTCTTCTGCACTCCCACATTTTTTCCACTTTTCTTGTACTTTTTTCGCATATTTTCGCACTTTTCTCGCTTTTTCCGCACTTTTTTTGCATTTTTCTCACGCTTTTTTCGCCCTTTTCTCGCACTTTTTCCGCACTTTTCTCGTACATTTTTAGCAATTTTCTCATGATTTTTCGCACTTTTCTTTCACTTTTTGCGCACTTTCTTTGCACTTTTTTTCGCACTCTTTTCGCACTTTTTTTGGATTTCTTGCACTTTTTTCGTACTTTTTCGCACTTTTTTTCGCACTTTTCTCGCAATTTTCTCACGCTTCTTTCGCACTTTTGTCGCCTTTTTTTTACCCGCACTTTTCTTGCAACATTTTCGCCACTTTTCTTGCACTTTTTTCGCACTATCCTCGCACTTTTTTCGCACTTTTCTCACGCTATTTTCGCACTTTTTTCGCACTTTTTTTTGCACTTTTCTTGCACTTTTCTCACGCTTTTTTCGCACTTTTCTCCCACATTTTTCCCACTTTTCTTACACTTTTTCACACTATTTTCGCACTTTTTTCGCACTTTTCTCGCATTTTTCTCACGCTTTTTTCGCACTTTTTTTCACACTTTTATCGCACTGTGTTCCCACTTTTTTACCCGCAATTTTCTTGCTCTTTTTTTCGCACTTTTCTTACGCCAACAAAACGGAAGCCACTTCGAACCCTTAGCTTGAATATCTGTTTTAACTTTCAATATCTCGTCAATAAATTAATTTGAGACATACGTTTATATGAACTTTCCTCTTTTTTTGGGCTGGAGAACACATCCCTGATCGTGCAATTTTGAAACACCCTGTGTATATATATTTATAGCTTCTACATACAAAGTTTCCATATACGTACATATATGAGTAGGTACATTACATGTATTCCAGCAACTATCTTAACAAAAGGATGCTTGGAATACATGACCTATTTAAAGTAAAGAAGAAAGTCAAAGTAAAGCGGTAAAATGTCATCCTTTAGCATTGAGTTTAACATGCGAAAGATTAAAATAATGTGAAAGGAAAGTATTAACGTAATTGAAAACGTGAATTTAACGTGAATACGTTTTCTTGCAAAACCTAACCTGATTGGACAAACTTCAATCAATAGCATCCTATTTTCAGATGAAAAAACATAGTATAACAAAAGAAAGTGTGCTAAAGAAATACGATTTCACGGTTTTTAAAGTTATTTTCCGTACAAATTAAAATAAACAGAAAACACGAGTGTTAAAAGTTCTTTAGAATTCTTTACAAATGAAAGCAATCCCCCAAGGGATAAACGAGTATTTTGAACAAAGATTTTAACCGCCGATATCGACTCTAAATAAAGGGTCAAGTACTTATCCTTTCAACGGTTATTTGCTTTCAGTACAAAAAAATCTTAAAAATCCATTCTTTATTTCCAGGTTTGGAAGTATCTTTTATATATTGTGTAAGATATGTTTCAGTTTTTGTTCGGCGTTGAATTAGATTTTATTTCCTTCTAAAGAAATTGAGGAAACCTTTGACTATACATAAAGATCTATTGTGCGTATTTTGCGCTTCATAATATTATATTATAATCGTGTTATATAACACCTGATTTATTATTTGCGAAAAAATACGACATAGAAGGCAAGTACACATAGTAACAAATACTTATATGGGAATAGATAGGTATAGGGAAAGCCAAACAAACTTGCGTGCACGTCATCGGCGTTTGATGACGTTTACATTTACAGTATTGTCAAATTGATCAGGAAATATTTAATTTCCCAGCAAATATTTCTTATTCAACCACAAATAAATATTAATTACTATTACAAATTGTTGACGACAAAAATCAATTAAATATGCTTCTCAGAATACTACTGTCATCCGTAACCTCAAAATATCGATGAATCGATTAATAAAAGATGGCAACACAGCACCATTCCCTGACAGTGGCTAGGTTTACGTCGTTACTTACTGGCCTGTTGATTAAAATTTTATCCCAAATTTTACATTGAGAGGCGTCTAAACCCAACAAAAACAAGCTTGTGCTTTATCTCAAAAGTCTTATATTAATTGCGTCGCCTTTATAGTTGTTATTTTTACAAATTTTATGATACAGTTAGCGATGGAAACTTAGCCACAAAAGACATGGAAATACGTCATTGATGACGTGCACGCAAGTTTGTTTGGCTTTCCCTATATCTATATTTTTTATTGCCATTTGCGCGGCATTTTGATTAGGAAAGTAGCAAATAAACGAAATTCATTAAATGCAGTTTCCTGTTGTTATCTAAATATTTCCCATTCTATACACAGTAAGTGTAGGCAAATCAAGCACAAATTGTGTATATAGGAGGAGCAGACTAAACTAAGCTTAATGTGGCATTGAAATATAATATTCTTAAAAATGTTGCTGAAAGTTCACAAAAAATTATAACAACAGAGAAACACCAAACAAATTCAACCATTTCTCTATGTTTTGGGATATTCGTAAAATTAGTAGTTTGGGCTGTAGGTAGTAATAAAGGGACTTACAAATTTTGAAATTATGCTTACAAATTGTTACAAATCACTTACTAAATCTTGATTAAAAAAATATTTTTCCTCGAAATGGTGTGGCTCCCTAGAAGTTAGCCGCACAACAGTTTTTCTTAAATGTATACAAATTCTGACAACTTGATTATAAATTCTTACAAATGACTTACTAATTAATGACGCTATTAAAATTTTGATATTGCAAGATAATGGGGCTACCGAGAATTTAGCCCCAAAAACTGTTTTTGATAAAATAAATTCTAAAATTCACTTAAAAATTTAGATTTGTAACTTACAAATACTTACTAATTAGTAACCAACAAATTGAATACAAATTCGGAATATGAGGGGCTAACTTCACGGACACTAAAACTATGCCATTTTTGACAAATTAACGATACATAAAATAAATTTAGGTTTAAATTTACATCCATTTTCCAGCGTTCTATTTTTTATTATCAGTTTTCCTTCTGTGCTGTTATTGTTGTTTTGCCACGTTGACCTTTAACACGCTCCTTTAGCCTTTCGCATAATTTGGACCAGTCCAAAGCACGTTGGGATAAGAACACAAGACTGTAGTAGCTATTTTGAATTCTATTGGTTAGGATCAAATAATAAACTTAGAATTCTGCAAAACATAAACTAACGAAACAAAATAAAACAAATCTTAAGCAAAGCGAAGAGATACTGCAAATCCACTTTTAGACAATCTGAGATCAAACGGTAACAAAAAATAACCGCTACAAGATAAATTTGGCTGAAATACTGTATTAAATTAAAGGAAATTAACTTGTTCAACTTTGCTGACGTTTTCTTGGCCATAATCTTTTCGTGTTGTACAATTTATGAATAATACCTCCAGTTGCATAGCAATCATAAGACAAATATTTGTTTATTTAATTAAGTCTTTTCTGTTGAATTCTCGGTACCTTGCGGGGGTTTTTTTCCTGGGCTTTCTTTTCCGGGTTTTTTTTCCCGGGGGATTTTTTCCAGGGGTTTTTTTCCGACACCGGATATCTCAAAATCTCAAAAAGAGACCTGTTTTTAGTCTTCATCAGTTAAAGGATTAGGCGGGAACAGCAACTAAAATCATAAAAAAAGGAAATGTTCGACTTTTCCATCGTAAAATGTAATAGAGCATGGTATGCATAATGCATCACCTAGTGTGTTGGAAAATATACGTCAAAAAAGATAACATACTATATTATTAAACGGTTAAAGTTGAAAGGGAGTGCGTTATATTGGTTCTATTAAAAATTAATTTTTATAATATCGCATAACATCACATCGTTTTGAGCTATATCTGTCAATATGATCCTTTTGAGTTAATAATACACGACAGAAAATGGAATTTCCATTATAAAAGTGTAGAGCGCCTGCTTGTGGGCTTTATTTACTATTTACAATAAATGCGAAGGTACAAAACAAAGAACAATGTCAAAATGTAAGTTACTGTAAAAAATAAAGTGATCTGTTTTTATGGCGGCCAGTTGGTGAATTAAATAAACGTTGGTCCTAACATGTTATGAAATAACGTTTAGGTTTAATGTGCTGAAAATATATGCATATATAATATATTGGGATTGTTCAATAGAAATATGTACGTTTGGAGTCGCATAAAATTTTTTATTCAACAAATCTGAAAGATTAAGACATGAGTCTCGTTGTTTAATTAAACTATAAATGCCGTGCTGAGAAAATGTTTTCGATTAATGACGGAAACATTCGAAAAAGAGCAATCCCTATCTCTGCGTCAGAGTTGACTCGACGTTGACGCGGCGCCCTTTTAGACTCTTTTAATGGCGAAAACACATGAAACATGGCGAGAGGTCGAGACTGTAAGGCGGATGGTTTTCGGTTTTTCGCCTTACTGAATTTTTTTAAGATTATGTCATAGTTAATTCCAGTCGCTATTTCAGCTGCACTTAACAGTATGATAACGCAGATAGTTGTTGTTGGCTCATAGTGCTTCTCAAGTAGGTCTTAATCAATTTTAACTTTGAGAACCGTCTCTCAGCAGAAGCTGTGCTGGTTGGAACTGTGAGCATGATTCTGATCGTTACCTATGAAAAGATTTGGATATACTTCTGAACTGAATATAACCAATTTTCCACTTATGTTAGTAATGAAAAGAAACGTAGCCAGAAGTTTTGCGCATGCGAGTCTCCGAGTTTTGTGCCAGAAGATTGAAGGACGTAGAAAGAATTAACGATTCATGGATTCCCCGAATATTGCGCGCGAAATCGTCTAAGTTTCATAATGTTGCCAGACGAATCTAGATAAATACTACTTAAATATGGATAACTAAATAACTAGATTTTTAAAACTTGAAAATCTTTTTTGCGAGGCTGTCCCATACCCGCGAGGCTGTCGGCGGTCGCCTACGCCTAACGCCGCCACTGGCTGTAAGTATAAGGCGGACGTATAATCAAGACTATGAATTTTTGAATGGACAGCTCCAACGCTGATAGTGATAGACCTTTAACCAAAGTTTCTGAAAGCGTGACCGTTTGTTAATTAGAGCATTAAAAGGGTATCCGGTCATTTCCCCGCCGAAAAAATCCCGCCGGTCAATTGCCCGCCGGTAAATTGTTCGCCTGGTAAAAACCCCGCGCGGTGAAATGTTCGCCGGTAAAATGCCCGCCGTGACAAAATCCCGTCGGTCATTTGCCCGCCGCTGTAGGCAAAATGATTCCCCTGATATTCCCCTATTTTGTGATAAAGATCCACTTACATATGTACCTACGTTATGTGCAGCCAGTGGCGGATTATGCGCTCAGGAGGCGTAAGATGAATTTGAGGCTGCTGTTTACTGTAAATTAAAATATGCTAAATTCAAAAAAGAAGACTGTATGTATTAATAAACCAGACATTGCCATGTTTAACAAAAGAACCGTTATATATAAATTTATAAAATATTTTTGACGCCCATTTTAAGCACTTCCCGATGGCATTTTGACATCCTTTACAGACCTACGGCACTATACATGAATACTCGCCTGCTACTATCTCTTGTTTCAACCTCGTTCTTAACACGTAAATGTTGTACCATTTTCTACGCTTATTCCCCCGCTAAAGCGCCTAGGTTATTTGCAGGTTTAGTATATTTTTTTTCAATTGATACTAAAATAGTGGCATGACACACAGGTTTACAAAACTGAAGTTATTTAAAAAAGAACTGTCTTAATTGCTTATTTTTCCAAAAATTACGGCGGGAAATTGACCGACGGGATTTTGTCATGGCGGGCATTTTACCGGCGAACATTTCACCGCGCGGGATTTTTACCAGGCGAACAATTTACCGGCGGGGAATTGACCGGCGGGATTTTTTCGGCGGGGAAATGACCGTGAACCCATTAAAAGATACCTATCAGAAATGAGCGAACCCAGAAAGTAAAACAATAGGATATTTTTCATATAATTTATTTATAGTCTATGTAAACTCTTTTTGCAACCACGTGATCAACCTTCATGACGTCAAATTTAAACAGTGTTGTCAAAATTAATGTTTGTTTACATTTCAATATTCAATATATAGAAATGTTACGTTATTAAAATATGAGGTTAGAAATTAAGCAAGACAAATGACAACGTGGATTACTTTAAAAGAATTCCGCCAACTAGCTCGAGCGAAATTCATTAGAACTATGTACGTTGGTATAATAAAACGTCATTCTGACGGCACAGATCAGCACAGATCGCGTGGTTGCAAAAGGAGTTTAATAGACTTTATATTTTTACTGTCCGTAGGTACCATAGCACGCTTTATATTTTGTTGCTTGTTGCATAAATAAATTGACATTTCAGAACATTCTAACAGTTCCGCCTTTTCCATTACAGAGCATACGTCATTCTGCCGATCTCTTGACCTTCGCTTGTGAGGAAGGGAATCCAGCATTTAAATTCAAAGGGTGTTTCTTTACTTAATGTTATTATTAATTAATGCTTTATCGTGTACATAATTTATTGTAAATATTTGACATCCGAAATATAGCTTAGTTACAATTACCAACGCTCTTTGACTATGAAGAGTTGTCACGCCTGTTAGGTGAACAAGCGCACGACAATTTGGTTCTCGAACAGTCGAGGAGTCGTGTGGGTATTTCTTGAGTCTGTATTATTGCAAACCAGAAGTGTGTCTATTATTTTTCGGATAATTAATTTTGTTGTTACCAGAATTAATTTTGGCTCCCAAAATCATTTATGTTTCCATAATTATTTTACCTGCAGCTCGTTTGTTTGGCGCCGAAAAGAGATTCTCCAATAAATCCGCTGGAAATCCCAAAATGGAAGAACTTGAAACCGTTGTGCCCCCCTGAAGTCGATGTGCGATTGAATTAATTGTTTTCACTGAAAGAAGAGGATCTGGAATTTGCCGACGGTATAAATTGAATACAGTATGGGTCTTGTTCATGCACAAACGAATCACTCTCAACTAAGGTACTGATTTTATTAATTTTAATGAACACTTTTGTAGCTGTGATGCTTGATTGATAGGTGCGGAAATTATATTAAACAGCTAAACGTTTTATTCCAGTAGTGTAACTATCGAGAATTGTTTATATTCAAGTTAACGTTTCACCCTTCTTAGGGCTTAATCATAACTATTACAATCATATTTATTAATATTGTATTCTATTATATAATTACCCTTTTACAGATTAACCAAAGATTCTACCACACATATTTTATTCATGATTTTAGAATCACCCAGACGGTAACATCGCATACATTTATGTTTAATTATACATTAGTAACAACATGTAAATTGTAAATACATACTTATAGCTCGGCCTGATGATAACATATTAGTCCAAATGGATAGCCACAGAAAATTGAAATAATAAACATTTTAGCTACATTTCAACTATTTATTTATTAGAATACAAATGTCTTTAATGATAAGTCTTTAATAATAACGCATAATAACCATTAATCACTAACACGGGTTACTTAGTAGGTCGACTTAGGAACGAACAGGTTCGAGACCGAGAGCAGCCGGCAAGTGGCTTGCGCTCTATCTTATTTTTGTAGATGGTGCATATGGCGCCACAACAGGAAGCACTGTTCCGAATTAAGGGATCGATTAGTGCATTTTATGAAAACCAGAGGACAGGTTGTTACTGGTTTAACACCAGATTTCCAGTTCTACCATCAGGTCCTAAAACAGTTTCAATTAGTGGCAGACGAGATACAGAGAAATTGTGTAACCAGACACGCAAATGGGGAATACGTTTTGGAGGGAAAGGTAAGCCGGTATCTTTTTTAGAGCGTTTAAAAGAATTCTGAGTTAAAGGGCCAAATTGAGTGCAGACATCAATTCAGGAATCTTTGACAATGTAAAAAGAGTAAGAATTTGACAACAAGGTTTCGGCAGACATTGTTTTCCACACGTAACTGCTAGGGCGGCAGCCCAGCGTCATTTTAGGTAGTGATCGAAGCGCGTCTGCAAATCATACTACGTTGAAGGTCATGTCACATTAATAGCATAAAAATGGTCGCAAGTTCTGAATCTGGGGATAACATGTTCAAACAACCCTTTTTTTGTGCATAAAAAATCACTGTTTTAAAGTGATTTGAACGCGTACAATTCTTGTACGAATCGAAAGGACAAATGTAAACGTAGTCAGAAAGGTATTTTCAGATGGTTTCGGAGGTGCAATAACCCTGCAGACGGGTTGAAGTTGCATTATTTTTATAGATTTTTAAAAGTCGTTTGAGTGCGTCTGCAATTCAGGTTAATGATTCATGTTCTTGCGTATGTCACGAAAAAAAAATTGCAGACAATTCGGATGTGGATAAGTATTTTAATTAAGCAATTTAAATCATAGTTGGTAAATAAATGGTACTTCAATTTGTAGTATCCACAGTTGGGTTACGTATATCCGACAACATGTACAAATCTGAAAAGCATTGGCAAAGTCGATACTTTTGTTTTACCCTAGGTCCATCTGGTGGAGGATTTTGGTGGAAGGCGGCTTATTCTTAACTTTCAGCATCATCTGAATTCAGACCGCGAAGTAGTAAGGATTGTTTGCATTTTGTTTTATTTGTTGACTCCATTTTTGAGTGCAGGTCGTGTCTTTTTGATTAATGCGTTTATATCTGTCCGGTTGAATTGCATTGTTTGTTATTATAGGCTGGTCTTGCCCTGAATTTTGCATTGCCTCGCTTTTCAACGTGTTTTTCGGTTGATTTGAATCTCACATTGGAAGCGTTCGTTTAATTATGTTGATGTCGTGTGTAGAATGGTTAGTATTAGTAGAATTACTTGTTTTTATTTTACATTGATGTATTTCCGGTTTTGTTTTTGAAACAATTTAGGGAGCCAATATTTGCAAATACCCCACTTTGCTTGGGAAAACTCAAGACACTATATAAGCACAGAAGACATAATACAGAAGCGACACTCCCCGATCCCGCCAAACAAAATTTCTTGGCGCACGTCGGGTCGCCATACTTTTGTTAGTACAATCAAAGAATGTATTATATACCGTTCTTTGGTACAATTTATAATATCATAACGGTAACATAATATGTAAAGTCTGTCTCAAAGTATATCGTGTTGTAATTTACCTCATTAAAGGATTTATTTTCTAATCTGCATTGTTAGTAGATAAACAGTATTTTATGACAGGGCAATTTCAAGACGATATACTATGAGACAGACTATACATAAATTTATATTACACGAATCATCATTTATTTATTAAATCTGTTTATTAGGTTTCAGATAAATTTGCGAATAGGGAATTTAAAACATCTGGAAAAGGAAATTTTAAATTACAAATTTTATGTAATCTTTAGTTTATAATAGTACTTATTGTATTGAAAATAAATATTTTTTAAAAAGTACTTGTTTTTTATTGCAATGTAAACTATTAAAAATTAAGTTCACATTTGCAAAATATGGTTGCCATTGAGAGAAGTAGATTAATGCTGAAAACTAAAGTGTTTTTAAATTTCCCACGTAAAGTACTAACAAAAACATGGCGAAGGTCACCCGGATTTGTCAAGTTATGAAAAACTACCTGAACATGACGTATATATCATTAAAATACGAGAAGCTACGAGTTACATAATAGGCGTATAATCGTTGTTTTTAGTAAATAGTGGTAGTCGTGTTTGGACCATTTGTTTCCTTTTTTGGAGGGACTATTATTTTGTCCGTCAAAATGGCAAATATCACCAGACGCTTTATAAATTGGATTTAAATTAGGCACGATTCGGTATGCCGTTGTTACAAAGTGATTTATCGAATTTACCTCTTTAATCAATCTGTGCGCCCCGACGGACGAAGTGCTGGCACGAACCGAATTTGTAATTTGTAAAGTCACGCCATATAGGTAAAACTATAGAGTTTTGCAAGTCGATTAGCAGTACAAATTCTCTTGTATAATTAAATAAACTTCTTCAAATAAATTGCCATTGTTTCATTCTACCTTGATGTATCTGTATAGTTTTGTTTAGCATACTTCTTGGTTCTCTCTAGAGGGCATATCAGCTTTTGAATTAAAATCAAATTAGTAACTATTGTGTCTAGTGATTAATATATTGTTGTGCCCGAAAGTTACAGTTTACGCTCAGGAATAATTACTTAATTATAAAATGAGATTATCGTATTTACCATTCGGAAGTTCGGTCGCACGTTTTAATTCTGTATAGGAAATACATACGTATAATAAAAGGTTTCATTTTTTCTACATCAAAGTTCATTATCTATGAAATGTGGGTTTTTTAATATAAAAAAAATTAAACAACGCGATTTATGATGAAACCTATTAAAGCAACTCATTCGTAAATTTAATGAATATTTGTTATGCGTCATGGTGCACACATATTTACATATAAAGTTAGTAAGGGAGTAACTATTTCAAATCCGTCGCGATTTAAGAGGTCTTTTAGGTCGCCAAATGAGAAGGATTACAGCATCGTTAATGGAAGATTAGGACGGGTAGCAAGACCTGAACCCTTGCTCTTCGAAGAAACTGCCGTTGTTGCAATCCGCAACGTATATGGTATGGTGTGTGCGTACAGGTCGAGAGTTAATGTTTTTCTTATGTTCAACCATGAAAATCACGGACTTGAAAACCTAGTCTACTACACAAAATAGTTATTTTTGTATCTAGTGCGCGAAATGCCACTGTGGTGATCGAGAACTGATTTTTTTAACGAGGCGCAGCCGAGTTAAAAAAATAGTCGAGATCATCAAAGTATTTCGCGCGCGAGTTGTAAGCAAAATTTTTTCTACAAGCGTGAAAAAGTTGACAATTATTTTAACGTTAAAATACAAAACTCTTATATAGTTTACATGCAGTCCGCGAAGTAAGTATTTCGCGCACGGTCTCATGGTAACGTAGAAAAGTGAAAAAAAGGGTCACTTCGCGTATTGTTATCAATGCACAACCCATTAAAATTACGTCTCCTTCAGACATTGTGGCCACTGTCAAAATCTCAACAAAAACCTGAATAAAACTGACCCAAAGCCAGGTTATTCTTCCGATTTAGCGGTCTAAAGGATTACATTTTGGTAAACTGTGTCATCTATGAGTAATTCTAAACTCGTAGATTACCGTTACTGTAAAGAATCACACTTTAAAGAGTACTTACTTGATGGAAATTATAATAGGCCATATTTACAGATAGACCTTTGTGAACTTCAGATTTTGATTTAATTTGAAATAAATTGTTTATTTTCTGATCATGGCATTCCAACTAGCTATAAAAACGTAATAAAATTGCAATTAAAAATATTCTTTTTTAGAATGCTTTATACATGTTTCATGAGGAATAGTAAATACTTTAGGAGGTGGTAGTATAGATGAATTGCAATACAAAATTCAATATAACATGTGTCCACTTTTGATTGAGTACAGAGGTACAATTGTTAGTGTGTAAATCCAATGGGGTAAGGTTCGGGGACCTAGGTCTTAGGTGTAGATGATGGGTCACCTGACGACTAGAATGTGCAGGAGCCTCGCCATGCTGGACGAACATACGCATTCTTGTACCCAAGGGGATCTCTTCCAACAATGCTGGAAGCTTATTTTGAAGAAAGTGTAGACAACGAGGTCCTATAAGACGATGCGGTAACACAACGTTCACAACGTGAACATCAACACACTACTGTTGACAATCGATAATCGATAAATACGCCCATAGCAACCGGTGTACAAACACACGAAAAGAAAGTACTTTTAAGGTAGTACCTCCGCGGAATGATTTATGACATAATCTGTTCAAACTGGACGTATACGTTATTAAATACGTTATCCAAACATCTGTGGAGTTTAAATGAGGTTTACGTCCCTAAGTCAAGATATTTACACTTAAAATTGGCATAATTGACATAAACCTATATACAAAAAAACACCGCCCACGTAGCACATATCTTTCAAAAGCGTCCCAAAGACATTTTAAGGACTTCTATATGTCCACATAAGTCCCCAGGACATCCGAAAGACACTCTGAGAACTTCTAAAGGTCCGCATAAGTCCACAGGAGATCCCTTGCAGATCTCGTGTTATGTGGGCACTGACACATTATCAATTGTACTGTCAAAACTAAATGTCAGAATTTAATGAAAAACTAAAGAATGCTAGAGAGGGATTATACGAATATTGTGAAAAAATTTGAGAATTGTTTACCGTTTATTTTGAAGATATAGCCTAGAGAAACATGACGTTTTTGGTATTATTAGATATGTTTAGGCAAGCGAATGATTGTATAATGTATACGCAATCTGTTCCATGACAACGCGGACAGTCTGAACAAAAAGTGTACTTCCACTGGCGTGACAAAAATGGCTAATAATAGAAGTTACTATGGTGACTCAATTAAATTATTTGTCGCGGAGGTACTACTAGTACAGTCAATTTAAACACAAAAAACATTGCAAAAAATCCTATGTTAGGTTTGCTTTTTTCATGGTGTTAGGTTCGGTCCCAGTAGTAAATACTCAATTTTGCAACTTCGAAAAACTTGTGGAAACTGGGGGGGGGCACCAAAAACCGCGATTATTTCGGACTTTTTTCAGTTTTAGCCTCGTAGATCAAAAACTATGAGTTGTAGTGCAAAGAATATGATTATCTTTTTTAAACTGGACTAAATTTTCTACCATTTGAGTCTAACCGGAAGTCTGTAAGTATAATAGTTTCCGAGATACAGCTCTTCAAAAATAGGCATTTTCCCTAAATCTGTTTTTAACGTATCATCCATGATTCGAGCCAGATATTGCCACAACGACGTGCCCTACGACCGTTGTCATAGTGGAAAAAATTGTAGGAAATTTTATCACCTTTTATTTAAGCATAGATGCATTCCTGTAGGCCTAACAGTTCTCGAGAAAAAGACGGAAAACCGGAAAACAGTGAAATCGCTACGACTCCACATATATGTAATAGCCTTAATATGATTAGAAGACATTTTCTGATTATTCTTATTTAGCCTAGCGAACGAACGCTCAAAAAGGGCTTGTAGACAGACATTTTGATCCTAAAGATTTTATTTCTGGGATGTGTTTGGTGATGATTATACCAAAAGTAGCGTAACAAAATGTGCGGATTTGTTTGGTTTTCCGTTTACATCTCTTGAACAGGCCATCGTAGTGGGAAATGGCCAATTATAAAAAAAAGCTGATTAAATTTTCTACAAGTTTGCCTCTATGCATTTTTTCTCTATCTCTATCCGTTGAAGAGATATTCGCTGTTAAGAATTGACATTTTTTTTGAAAATCGCTTTTACACGACGTTTTTCGGTAAATGTTGTGTCCTAGCTCCTAAAGTATTGGGTTTATAGCAAAAACTGCTGAAATAAAAGTTGTAGACCATAAAATTTCCTATAAAATACATATACCGTTTAATATTTTATCTCAAATCGATTCGATGTTATAGTTATTTAAAAAAAAACGTTGAGTTCAAGATGGAATAGAGGGCACTAGAGAACAACTAATTTTGTGGAAGGTTTGGAGCTAAATCTGATATGTGAGTATTAAATACAGATTACCTGCATCCTTAGCCAAACAATTTCAGTCTTATGCGCCACCATGTTTAATGGTCTCTAGTCTTTTCTAAATACATTTATGATAGGGTTAATGTTTGACGAAAAGAACAAAAGTATTTTCTCAAGGCAGCTTTTATTTTATAATTGGCCATTTCCCACTACGATCGTCTATTCAAGAGATACAAAGGGAAAACTTAACAAATCCGCAAATTTTGTTACGCTACGGAGTTAGCTCATACGGTAGGGCCGGGGACTTTTCGTATAATTATCACCAAACACCTCCAAACACATCTTAGAAATAAAATCATTAGGATCAAAAAGTCTGTCTACAAGCCCTTTTTGAGCGTTCGTTCGCTAGGCTAAATAAGAATAATCAGAAAATGTCTTCTAATCATACTAATGCTATTACATATGTGGAGGATTTCACTGTTTTCCGGTTTTCCGTCTTTTTCTCGAGAACTGTTAGGCCCACAGGAATGCATCTATGCTTAAATAAAAGGTGATAAAACGTCCTACATTTTTTTTCTCCGTGACAAGAGTCGTAGGGCACGTCGTTATGGCAATATCTGGCTCGAAACATGGATGATACGTTGAAAAAAGATTTTGGGAAAAATGGCCTATTTTTGAAGAGCTGTATCTCGGAAACTATTATACTTACAGACTTCCGGTTAGGCTCAAATTGTAGCAAATTTAGTCTAGTTTAAAAAAGGTAATCATATTCTTCGCACTATAACTCGTAGTTTTTGAGCTACGAGGCCAAAACTGAAAAAAGTCCGAAAAAATCGCGGTTTTTGGAGCCCCCCCCCCAGTTTCCACAAGTTTTTCGAAGTTGCAAAATTGAGTATTTACTACTGGGACTGAACCTAACAACATAAAAAAGTCAAATCTCATATAGGATTTTTTGCAATGTTCATGTTTAAAATGACTGGACTATACCTTAAAGTCAAGCTCATTTTGGTCTCGATTACTGTATTTGATAACGGAGATTTTCGTAAATGAGAGATGACCATATTTCAATTTGCTTGCACATGCTTTATAAATTTTGAAGTCTTCTTTCTCAATGACTTTACTTACCAAATTGTTACGTTTGTTTACCGTTTTCAGTTGCATAAAACTCAATTTGAGACATTATGCTTTTCCATTTGGCTGTGTTTATTGGCAACTTCTTAAACAGTAGGAATGATGGTTTCTTAGGATATCTAAAATACAAAATCAGATGTGCGAATTTCTTTCCGAAAAGCAATAAGAAGACAGTTTCCAGACCTATCACCAAGAATAATAAATCAGTTGTAAAACAATTATACATGGTGAATTTTGGTAACATTTACTGTATCACTCGCCCTATCTAGATTATTCAAAAGATCTGTATGTGAATAAACAAAATAGGTTAAATCTGAATTTCAACGAATTATTTATTCCACTTTTAATCATTATTTTTTCGATACTTAGTTCCCTTTTCCAAAAACAGAAAATCTGCGTCTTCAATGCCAATAATGACAATTTTGATCTTATAGTTTATATAATTTAGAATTGTTTTCATTTCCTCCAATATGACCTTATTGGGGCTAAAAATCCAGTAATTAATATTTACGGTAAATGTTCTTATTTTACACCTTACCTAACGTAGCTAACCTTATATTAGACCAGCGGTTCTCAACCTTTTTAACTCGGTGACGCACAAAAATACTTCTTAGAAATTTGCGACACCCCTATATCTATGTAATATTTGAAGTCCCGGGGAGGGGGGGGGCAAACTCCCAAGTGAGGAGAGCGTACCCCGGGATAATATTTGAAAATCTACCCCTGAAAACAGCAGTTTAACACTATTTTTGCTCTTTCAAGAGCAATTATTGCTAAAAAACTGTGCAAAAAAATGTCTCTGTGTGGTGGCGGTACTGCATTCCGGCGTGTTCCGGCTGAAATTCATGCAACTATTGATGACGCAAATGGATATTTTTTTTTTAATTGGAAAAAAAATGGACAGGTACAAAAGGATAACATAAAAATATAGTAAATCTCGCGACACACCTGACAGTCACTTGCGACGCACCAATGTGTCGCGACACTGTGGTTGAGAACGCTGTATTAGACCACTAGATTGGGTTAATTATATCAGGCGTAAGTTCGTCGTCTTAGTAGGTACGTTGAATTCGGATAAGTATACTAAAAAGTAAGTTTTGGTCAACATTGAAGCTAAAACCGTTGATTGATTCCTCAATCAATGCTAAAACCTTGTTATTTTAACGTAATGCACGATCTATGTTCCTAATACCTTCAATTAGACCAACTGTTTACTGCGTTCACACTGAGAATTTCCGCTGTAGTGAAAGCGATACCTACTGTATCCTAATTCCCACTTGAGTCGGTTACACGGTAGATGTTGGATTTAATTGTAATATCTGAGTCAGGTTTGAATAAAGTTTGTATAAACCTATATTTTAACGAAGCCAATTGACTTTTCGCTTACCTTAATCCGAAAATCCACTGACACTTATTCGGATATCTACGAACACCATGCTATTGCTCAACTAATTAATTAATTATAAGTACCTGTATGTACAAAATTGATATAAACTTGAATGAATGACCAATGCGGAAAGTTCGAATAAGTATCTGAATAATATTCTACGAAAGCAGATGGCAACAACAGGTCTAGTTCCACTTTTACACACGGATCGCTGTTAAAGGTGATTTTAGTACTGGGAGTGTCGCTGTCGGACCTTTAGGATACGGAATTATAGTGACTTTGTAATAAAGTTTGTTTCAAAACTAAAGTCTTTAGAAAAATGGTCGTTCAGTGGGTGTTACTTAGGTACCTGCACGTTTCAACATCTTGGGTACTTCGAATCACGCAAAAAACTCACAACCTCCCCTTCTAAAACTTACCTACTTAATTTGACAACTTGCTGATGAAAGTGAAGATGAATCGTTAGAAATTTATACGGTATTTATGCGACATGTTTCGGGATAGACTAACTCCATTATCAATCGTATTCGAAAGATTAAATTGACGTCAGTACTGTTGATGATTATTTAAAATTAATGAAAAGGTGTGACATTAGCTTAGTAGAGAAAGGGGGTTACATAAATACAATCCTTGAAATAACTAATTTAAGACACAACAATGTGTGTTGACATTTAACAGGACCTGTGAAAGGCCTTAAGAGCCATGATTAATAGGAATAATAACTATAATTAAGTAGGTAAGACGATGTCTCTAAAAAATGTGCTTTTTGAAGAGAGACAATCAAAAAAATAAATAATTGATGGCATTTCCGGTTAAACCAGAAGTAACAAACAATTGGCATTATGATTATGAATAAAATAATTATAGTCAACCATTATAAAAATATCCTATGACAAAAAGGAAAGCGTCTGAACTGGACCGATAGACAATAAGATTTCCTGTGGCAAACTTTGCGGTATTAAATTTTTATGATAACGCTATTTTTACGTGTAATAATCTGATTTAATTTGAAAGGAGAACCAAGAAGGCTGAAAAAAATTTTATGCCGTCACAAAATATCTAATATGATTGGTAAATAGCAGTAAAGGAGTTTTAGATGTCGACGTCGTTGGATGTACATAAACAATAAAGCTATAAAAGTGATAATATTTTTTTCTTTTTTTTATAGCGCTTTTACTTTTGGAACGTGGATGTACTATGAAAATTTAAAGAATCTGCAGTCTTGAATAAAACTACGATGGTATTAGAGTAAGCACTTTAAAATTCTATTTACTGTAGTAAGTAATTACATTTTTGTAGTTCTCCCCAAGAGACGCGATATATGTTATTATCAGCAAAGTAAATAAAACAGTAGATCAACAAGTTTTGTGTAATTTGAGTTGAAAGTGTTGTAACGAGTAATTTCTCATAGTAATCTACACGTGTTTGGTTTCCGAACATTATAATAAAAGGCGAAGATGTATAAATTTAAAGCTAAATAATATCTTGAGGGAGAAATCTAATATGCAAAAGACGTATCATGTACGTGTTCCTCCTTCTCAGCTTAAATCGTATCGCTTCATATTGGGTGCTGTTTTGCG
Organism: Pyrocoelia pectoralis; assembly: GCA_036250285.1. Lineage (NCBI taxonomy): Eukaryota > Metazoa > Arthropoda > Insecta > Coleoptera > Lampyridae > Pyrocoelia > Pyrocoelia pectoralis. Next base: position 53,814,279 of record CM070074.1, read on the forward strand.
TTTTGGTTTTATAGAAATAAGTTTCCACTTCCCATGCCACACTTAAAATGACGAGAAATAGTAGCTAAAGCCCTCATTCTCTTTTTACTACTTTCTCAAAACAGTACCAGGTCCCTTGGTAAAGAGTTAGGGCGGTTTTACATTTCTGATACCACAATTCCTTTTCTTTTCTATCCCTTAGGAGATACTTTTTAGTGTACCTAACTTACATTACCATGCGCTGAGATTGTGTGTTTCTCTTTTTAGGATATTAAGCTTAAGTTCCAGATTCCTGATTGTGGTTGCAATAGTGTAATTTGACTCCTCACTGCTATAATTTCATCAAGCATTCTTGTTTCCGCGGGTGTTGGTATGTCCAATTTTCGCGTTCCGGGGGTTGATCAGCGTTGTTGTTTCCCTTTGGTTGGGTTGTCGACGACGTTTCGGCTAGGCCATTATCAAGCCTTGACCTGTCCGAAACGTCGTCGACAACCCAAATAAAGGAACACAACGACGCGGATCAACACCTGCAACGAAAATTTTGGACATTTATTGTAGTTAATTATACCACACTATAAAGGCTTTCAATAGTGAAGAAGTTAAAATACAAAGTGGGAAATCTACTCTAAAGGAAGAAAAAACGACACTCATACAAACCAAAGTAAACTATAAACTATAGAATCATAGAATCATTAAAAATATTCACCTCCACCTATACAGCGGAAATAAAACAAGCTTTGAAGGACTATATCACATTGCACCACGTTCCAACAATTTGCGAGTATACTTACTAAAAACTTTTACGAAAGGATCAACCGATGTGTACAGTGCACCGACATATATCATACCTAAATCTTCCCAAGAACAAACATGCCAAATGCACAAATTGCAACGGTAGTCATTCCTCCATGCGCCAACTGCTTCGTATACAAAAAATTAGCACCCGTTAAATGAAAAAAAACCTTCATCAATCGCGTGAAAATTATTACTTTTCATTGGGAATTTTAGGGTTTCTTATATTTAGACACTTTATTGATTATAACTATATAATGAATTGCTTTAAAAATATGTTCTTTATAAGAATACGAATAAATTAGATAAATAAACTAGACATGGGTCATGTGATTAATTGAACCCGTGAGTAATGGGCCATGGGTAGGTAACAGGTGTTATTATCTATTCAAAACTATCGACAGAATCGTAATGTGCTTAGTTTTAAAAAATTGGGCATAATAGCTAATTACTAATTAGCTATAGTTGGCTATTTTGATATACAGAGAGCGTATAAAGTTTCAAAACCTTTTTTTTTCTTTTTTCCCGTAGGAATTTGCGAAAAACGCTTGAACACGTCAAATTGATTTGTTTTGAAAGAAGTATTTTGAGACCATTTTCATTTTTCCACCCCCCTCCGTTTTCAAGTTATGACGTCAGAGCCATTTTTTTTAAATACAACCACCTCCATTTTTTAGTGGAATTGGATAGATCATAGAATTCTGATTTAAGTAATATGAACATTTTAGCTTTCTGACCAATAGTTTCCGAGATATTAATTTTTGAAAGTAAAAAATGTAGACTATTAGTGGTAATACTGATTGCGCTATTTTGTAATGGGGAATCGGTTATCATCAACAAAAACGAAATCCTTATCGAGAAAAAAATACCAATGATTTCTTTTTAATACGTAGGTACTAAACAAGTCACAAAAATAATAATAACGGAAAAATATTGATTAGGGACAAAATAGCACAATCAGTATTACCAATAATCAGTCTACATTTTTTACTTTCAAAAATTAATATCTCGGAAACTATTGGCCAGAAAGCTAAAATGTACATATTACTTAAATCAGAATTCTATGATCTATCCAAATCCACTAAAAAATGGAGGGGGTTGTATTTAAAAAAAATTGCTCTGACGTCATAACTTGAAAACGGAGGGGGGTGGAAAAATGAAAATGGTCTCAAAATACTTCTTTCAAAATAAATCAATTTGACGTGTTCAAATTCTTACGAGAAAAAAGAAAAAAAAAGGTTTTGAAACTTTATACGCTCTCTGTATGATTTTCATATACAAATTCGGATCTAGGATCCCAGAACCGGATACGGAACTTAGGATCCGATGTCCGGATCCGGACTTCGGAATCGAGTGTCCGGGTTAGGACTTCGGATCTGAAGTCCGGATCTAGATCAGGATCTGCTTTCCAAGATCCGGATCTCAAATTATTGGTTGTGGTGTCTGGTGTGGTCAATTGTTCGGTAGAATTATTATTTATGTTAGCGATGTATGCGTATTCTGGAATAGTCTGCGGATTAAAGGTTAAAGATTCCAGTAGCACGAAATGCGGATACAGTATTTTCAATCGTAGCTGCTCTAGTTCAGTTTACCAAAATTCAGCCTCTTTAATGTACGGCCACCATTTACTTTTACAAATCGAGACATGCATCATAATATAATATTTTCAAAGACTCGAAAATGCATGTAAGCAGGTAATGTGTGGTTTGAGGGGGTCACTGAAATATAAGCAACCTGGAACGCTTACGCTTAACTTAAAGCCGAACCGACAGAAAGGGAATTACTGTCGGGTTATTCGGTCTCTGTCTTACTCATTATGTTATCGTATCGATAGGTAATTTTTCGACAAGCCCTAAACTAAATATGTAGGGAGTCAATCAAGCCTAATTAACACAATAACACAATTGTCTTTCAAAATGTAGGAGAAAAACTAATTTGATTAACCGTGAAACATGCAAAATTCTTCAACCGCTTAACTGTGAATGAGTGCAACAAGGACAAACTAACCCGTTGTTATGGCTATCGCACGCTCGGTTTATTTCCTACAGGTTGAATGCACCGTGCGCGTTCCAGGTTGGTTATATTTCAGTGGAGGGGGTAAGCAAAGCAGTATGACACCATTGCCTTCGGCAAGTTCTAGTGTTTCCAAATCACCAGTATGCGAAGTATGGCGATCAACTATCAACACAACTTTTCCAGACACTTTTTTGGGATGAAAGTGAAACTTCAGCCAATCAAAGAAAATGTCGGAATTAACATAGGCCGATTCCGCATTCATTCTAATTCTTGATCCTCTCTTGTTTTTTCCTCTAAATATGTAATAAGGAGGGAGGAAGACGCCTTCTGCATTACAATATGCCACTAAACTTATTGTTTCACCTTTTTCCCCAGGACTCATCGATAAAATACTCTCTTAGATGTCTTAGATCCTTTTTCCGCTAGAACTATACCAGCCCTGGCATTTAACTGTAGCCCCGTTTCGTCTACATTGTAAATATTTTTTGCTTTATCATACAATTTATTGTCAGTTAATCTAAATAGTTTTCAACTGTTTCTCTTGTCATTGCTACCGAACGAGCGACCGATATGTTTTCTGCTTTTCGAACACTAATATCAGTATTTCGACTTAGAAAAAATGGAAGCCATTTTATACCTGCTTTGCCTAAAGAGATAAAAAGCAGAAAAGCATTTTCAAGTACACGTAGATTATTAAATTTACCTTCAGCATTGCTAAAGTTATGTTTTAGACCTAATTTTACTACTAAATTGTAGGATATAGACATAGTGCGTACTTCCGGCTGGTGTCGGAGCAAAATTTTCTTTCTGCAAGACGAGGTTTCTTTTGCAGATTTTCTGCAGTCCATTCCCCTCTATTTAGCGCACATTTTTTCTTAATGTAAATTGTGGGCACGACTGCAACGAAAACAGCGTAAGAAATACTCAGTTTTTCTCTCCTCTGTCAAGGTAGACCATTTGTCTTCAATCCAAGATGGACCGCTTAATTACTACGCATTATAATAGATGAATAGCACAATATTTGTAGGTTGTGATAAGTTTAAAACTCTCTTTCATAATCTAAGGTCTAAAACATAATGTGCTTGTTACGTATGTGTATAAATAATAAGTTTAAACCTTAGAAAGATTATAGAAAAGTACTTACCGCATTTGTTTTAAGATAAACGTATTCGTATAAAGCACCAAAAATTTTTCACTGCTTTTTGACACAAATTTTATATTTGCTTTAAATGACACAAATTTTTCAAGCGGCTGCTTGAATAAACGTTACTTTTAAAATTGAAAGTCCATCTCACCTACCGCGGTTCATCTCTCCTTTCCTTACCTTAATTGAATAATTGATAAATTATTTTTCTTTAAGGTGACCTTGGGGAACTATAATTTAGTAACAGAACTGTAATAACACAATAAGTATTTCCTAAAAATTTTTTATTTTAAATGAAACCCAACGCGTTTCGTTACTACCTGATAGGAGTCATTATCATTTTTACAATTGAGTATGTACTTAATTTGTAAATGTGTAAAAATATAAATAGGTAATCTACAAGAACATAAATTATAACTTACATGTTATTTATTAATATTATCAAATATACAAGGTAATATGAAACAAAAACAAGTTTGGATCCCTACATTGTGTGAAATTTTTTGTTTGTGGCTAGTGAAATGATTATAGGCAGATGTTTCAAAACCTAATTATCTTTTAATTACAGACAGGGCAAGGCAAAATGATTTACTTCCACTGTTTTGTCTTTCATATTGCATCAGATAATATAATTAACAAGGTAAGAAAAACACCTTCATGCAAAACAGTAATAAAATGTCAATGTAACTGTTTTAAATGTAAATGGGGTAGTATAAGTGTGAATATATGTGACACATTTTTTAATTTGGCTACCGTGTAGTTATGATATTAAAATATTGAGAACATTTTAATTCGGTAGAGATATAAAGTTTCACTTTACACTTATATTTCTTAAAGATTGTTTAATAACTACCTTTCTTTTCGAAGTTATATATTTTAATAAAACACGCGAAGAGAATATTAAATTCTTGTCAGATGTTAAAAACGTAGCTCACGTTTTACAAATAAGACGGAAAAATGTAATGAAGCGAATTATTTTTATTTATCGAAATTGCTGTATATATAAATTTTAGTAAGAAATACAATCTAATTTAATCAAAGACACCTATCATTTTTCTAAACTGAAATACAAAGGGGAATTTCTATGAGGAAACGCATCACGTGGGAAGAAGCGTGAGAGAATCCGAGTGGCGATGATGGGAAAACGATGTTCAGTTAACAGACGAACACGAAAACCACGAGTCTTAGCAGAGTGCAATTTATAGTTCGGCATGCCATACTTTCACACTTCTTATGCACGCGAAATGTATATTGTTTTCTTTTTAACATGATTTTAAACCCTTCTCGATGCTTTAAAAGTGTAAATATAAAATCTTTAAGGTTAATATAATTAAAAAATGCAAGCGCCTCGTTAATTAATATAATTAGTACAAAATGAAGAGACATGTAAACAATTCTAGTACAAGCTAGTCATCCGTAGTGTAATTAAGTAAAAAGTAATGCAGATGTTCCGAAGTACGTAAGACAGAATGAGAACTTTGTCGTGTCTCGAGTTGTCCGATTATTCTCAAACTTCTGAATGTTGAGAATCGAGTAATTCAAAGGCCTTTCTGTAATTGTCATTGTTATGAGCATTTCATGTGAATATGCATTGAAAATCTGCCATTTTATGTGTGATTACTGCTTCGACGCCTTTCAACAGAAACACTAAAGTTTGCTGTTTGATTTGTCTCAAATTAAGGAAGTTCAAGACAAGGGTTTTAAACTAATGGAAGCAGAAATTTCAAACCGTGCGTATTAGGCCTGAGAATGACTGATTATAATAAACCACCCTTCAGAAAACTGTTTTTAACTTACACAATTCCTGTTCAAACACATAATTTCGAAAGTGCTCATTTCACCTGATCAACAATAAATTTCAATAAACTTTAATGCGATTTTGTAAATGTGGAAGTTTTAAGAAAAATAGGAACACATTTAAATCGATTATTCTTAAAATAAAGTAGATGCCGAACATTTGTTTTCATCCTGAGCAAATAGGGCACGTCTTAGATGGAAATAAACGAATTCACACGTAATATCACTCACCTATTTCCAACTTCTAAGACGTCTACTTTTTATAGTAGAGCACAACACGTTTGTCTTCTTTTTGGATAAAGGACGGGTGTAATTTTTTTTATACTTTTTCACATTTTGATCAGTAAGGTGTTAAAAATATTCTCGAATGATTCAGTAATGGTAATAACTGAAATAAGTAAAAATCTTAGCTAATATAGATTCCTAACTCAATTGTTTCAGAGACACAGACGTACAATACCTTATTTTAGGAAGGAAAAACCGGGTGATCAGATTTTTCATCTAAAGGCTGTTTCACTCTCAGTTTGAAGTACGAGAAGTATAGCATAACGGGAATCTTATTAGAGTTTTAACCACTTAACCTGTAAATATTCCCCTAGGGGTGAGGAAGAAGGGGGTGGATGGGGATAAAAATCCCTTTTTTTTGGTTGGTCCTACAAAAAATATATCTGTAAGTATACAAAATTAAAGCTGACAAAATTCTCCACATTTTTCATTCCTACATTTTTTTTGCTATCTGTAACCATTAATGAGATAGGTATACGCTCTCTAAAATCGGTAATTTTGGGAAAAACCTTTTGCATTAGATTTTTCTCCAAACTTCTGTCTCCAGCGCTTCATATTTTCATCCGATCATCCCACAGAAAATTCGTAAAAAAGAATAGTTGTAAAAAATTAATGTTGCTTTAAAATGGGGTTTTGGTTCATCATTTTATATGAATTTAAGCGAATGTTAGACAGTTCTTAAGATCTTTCCTGGAATAAGCGATTCCGGTAGGAACCAGCACTTGGTAAAAAATGTTTTTCTGTACACATTTAACTCGTTGTACATGATAGTACTTACTTTTCATTCGTGGGGGATGAATTTGGATAGGCGAGGTCGGCGAGGAGGTGATTGTTGAATAAAAAATATTTACAATTCCAAACTTGCTTTTATTTCATTAGAAATAGTAAATCAATGTGTTTACAAAGTTTTCAATACGTCACAAACGTGTGTAATGATACAATCAAAGGAGAAATTCAAGGGGAGATGGTAGATGGTAATAGGGGGTAGAGTACAGTGGTACCTCGGATGGTGACAAGATTGATATATAGGGCCGCACATTCGCCACAGACTTGACGAATGTGTCGTGGTGATATTTTTTAAGGGATTTTTCTAACTTCGAGGCACCGTACCATTGTAGGAAGCAGTTATTGCTCTGCCCTGTAATCTGCTTGTGAGTGGCTGAAGGACTGTTGCGAAGGATTTAGTAGCATAATTATGCAATATTTGAATCCTCCTTGAAGGATTTGGCAAATGCAAGTTTGCTCTTGCGGAAGGCTGCTGATGTGGTATCATATCTTGTAAAAGCATGGATGAGCAGAATGCCTTGGTCCAGTTCCTGTAACTCAGTGGTGAAATACAGACTGGTTGGCACCTTTCCTCGGCGCGGTAAAAATCTAGAAAACTCTCTAACTTTTAATTAAATTCATATAAAATGACGAACCAAAAACCAATTTTGAGGGAAGTTTAATTCTCTACAACTTTCTCTATGACCAATTTTCTGCAGAAAGCAAAAAAACTATAGGAATGAAAAATGTAGAGAATTTTGTCAGATTTAATTATGTATCGGTAAATATTTTTTGTAGGACCAACAAAAAAAGGAACCTTTAACCTCCCTCCCCCCCTAGAGTAAAGGACTTTTAATATGTTATACTACCCCGCGAATAACGAACCATAGTTAATTAGTTAGTCTTTCCCTTTATTGACTGGGCTACGAAGCCACATCATAAATTATTCTGGAGCGAAGCATGTATTTCAGTTGAAGTTTTAAGTATTTTTGTACAGAATTATTTTCGTTTAATATTTTATTCCAAAAGAGCGGTGTTTTAGGAAATCGTTAAATAATTTAAATTATCTACACATTATTTAGGTATGCATTTAAGATAAAAAATAAAAATGGCCATTATAGCTCATATTACCTTTAGAAAAATGCTTGTAAAGATATAATCTGAAATTTCAAAGCGTTAAACCGTATACTCGTTCGTAATGAATAAAAATGATTGTTATGTAGGATTAGATTAATCTGTACATTAATCGAATTAGTAAAAATAAAGAACATCATTTTGCTTTAAGGGCACTTACGGAAGCAATACAAATACTAATAAATGGTCGGACGTGCATTGTTAACATTGTGAATTGTTTCAAGCTTAAACAATAAGATAAAGGGGAGAGGACTAAGTAATTATGTAAATTTTCTAGGAAAGTAATGCTCTATGAGCAAGTTGTATTTTTTAAAGTTTAAATAGTTTCTGTGTCATTTTCATTTACAGTAGATATAGAGTTTTTCATTAATATGTGCACAGTTTTTAACAGCGAATTTCTTTCATGAAAATAATGCAAAAAACTTATTAAAGTAAGTCCATAACTCAACTTTTTGGCAGGTGCAGTATTAAAAGTATTTAAAAATTTATCATTTATTTTTTAGATATAGCTTAAAACGGTATGAGCTTCTAGCTCGGTACGGTTAACTAACATTCATCATCATCATTGAGCCGTGCAATTTTTGGAGTTATGGGTAACGCGAGAGCGTTTTCAATCCATTTATTGAGGTGGATCAATCCTCTTGTACGTTGTTCTTAAGTTCTTTCATAACTTATTGTTGGTCCTGGCGATCTCTGTTACCCTCTTCCATTCTTCCCCATCACTGCATTTCGACCTCTAGTCTTCTATTCCCAATGTCCTTATGTACTCTACCATCTTTTCCTTGGTCTATGCTGTCTATATGAGTATTAATTAATCGTTGACTCTTGCTCGATGGTGAAACCATCCAATTTGAGGAACCTGATGACGACTTACAACATTTTTATCTTGCCACATATTCTTTACAATATATCCTTCATTCAGATTTCTTGTCCTTGGGATCGGAACTTCTTTATATCTCGAAGGTATTTGCCCCTCGAACCAATTGATCGTGATTATTAAAATTAAACAATTTTGCAAAATTTCGGACACCTTGATTATACAAAATGCTGTATTAAATAGACGCTCTGAGTTGCTAACACGCGATCTACCACTGCTCAGTACGTGTAGCACATGGAATGTTTTTCAAACTGAAAAACAATGTCAATATGTCATTACGTTAATCACGTCACGGCAGTGGTGGTGCTTATGTTTGACTCATGTGCACTATCAATTCGCTATCTAAATCTAAATAAATCAGTGTGTGTGTGTGTGTGAGGTGCGACATTATTTAGAAAAAAGCAGTTAAGAATGGTCAAGAGGATTATTAGAATCAAACATTTGTTTCATGGCTTGAACTCACTATTTTTGAGATACGATTAAGTGTTTAAACTTTGTCAGCCATTGTGAAGGTCTTCCTCAAAAGATAACACTTTGGTTTATCAGACATTCCTATTCTACTTTTTCATCATTTATTCGAATCTGAAGTCAAAATTTGAAATTTCCGATTATTTCTAAAAATTTCAAAATGTCGCCATTTTTGAAGGTGTTCCCGTTGAGCGACAAAAATCCTAGACTTGGGTACTTTTTGATGCTCCTTTCGAATCTGAAGTCAAAATTTAAAAATTCCTTAACACAAAAAAGCTACACGCACACACATATCGAATTCATATATCAAACTTTTCAGGTTTGATGACAACATTTTCAAGTTTGATGAAAATTAACTAATATGGACACTTTGACACATTTAAATCATGGGAGGGACTCCTTGGGCTCTGCTTCTATCGTCTGGTTATGTTTTTCACGTTGGAAGTCTGAACATTTTTAGTATTGAAGTAATTTTGAAGTTACTTCTTATACTGCAATTCATAAATGCACTTTATTATGAAATCGTTAAGCCGTTTAGGTTATTGTGCGATAACGACGATTATTGTAAGTGTTACAGTTTGCGCCTTTTTTATTTAATTGAAACATCCCCATCCTAAAAATTAGGCATCTAAAATTGATTTAATTTTTATAAGAAGAAGACCTGTAGGGGTGAGTTTTTTTTGCGTCGTTTATGTTTAAACATCACATTTTGAAAAGGTAAATAACATTAGTGTATTATAAATGCTTAGAAACAGTCAACGTCCATTTGGGAGGACGAATTGTTTTCAAAATTTATACATTAATCTTTATGGTATCTTTGTGAACGTAATTTGTAATGTTAATCGCCTTCAAAAGTCATTAATCTATATTTCCCGCTGAAATTAATAACACTCCCAGTTGTGAGACACAGGATGTGATTAATTGTTGGATAAATCATATATCATTTAAGATTGTTGTTAATAAATAAAATTGGCACAGTTTTATAATTTAACGCGTGCTCAAGAGGCAGTTTAGAGAGCATATTGTATAATAAATTAAAAATTATATATGAATATTTTATTGGACTGCTGCGTGTAGAATGTATATATCTGAAATTTCAAACATCAAAGAAACTCTTCTTAATACCAAAGACAAGATGAAAGAGAATTACTTATTACCTACATTAAAATTAAGTTAGAGCACACCACAACCGCAAAGTATCCTTGAATCTGTGCGAATATTTCAACTTTGTTTTCAAAGGAAGTTAGTCTCCACATTTTAATTCTTAATTATATAGACGTTATGAGATTTTATTAAGGTAGGTATAAATCGATAAATTCTTTTTAGATTAAATGCTCCTCGAGGAAAATAACATTATATAAACTTTTTAGTGTTACGGGTTGGTTTATCTACTTGAAATCAATTTAGTCCGGCTGCGCCATGTGACGCTTAATGTATGGTCACTTTCGGCTCTGGCGGTCAATATAAATTCTGATGAGGACATCGTATATTATTAAGGGTTGCCCCTAAGGAAAGATAATTTTACGCGAAATATATATAATACATACAAGTGCAAAGAATTTTAGCCACTTACGATAATATTTGTGCATCTTACCCATTATTATTTTAGGTAAACTAATTTAAGATAAATTGTGAAACCATTAATAAATGATTTAAATAACCTTATCCTTATTACATAGGTAGAAGTAAAGTAATAATAATAACCTTATTCTAACAGATCGCTTTCACGTGATTAAACCACACATGTATTTATTTGGTCAAGATATATACTTTTTCAGTTCAATTAAGTAGGTACTGCATGAAGTTAGAATAATTTCACAAATGAGAATATAAGTAATAATAATAATAATAATAATAATAATAATAATAATTTGAATCGTCTGGCGATGTTACTTTTTGATACTGAGACTTTGCGGATTATCTTCGTTTTCGGAAATTATTATGGCGTCCTCTGCACGGTATAAAAGTTCCTATTTTCTCGCTTGTGGGTCGAAATCACACCCATAAAATTTGGATATAATTTTTTACTGCATGTCCCGTGACTGAAGGGCAGGGATTTAATTTAATTTAAATATTTCATTTTTTAAGGCTCTTTCGGCAGGAATTTGTTTTTTACGTAGTGTCCTAAGGGTTATTTTTGCACTTTAAATGCCAAATGCACATATACACGCAATTTTCCCAGAATTCGATTCCATGTGAAAGTAAACTTTCAAATGAAGGGTAATACACTTATATAACGGTATTTAGGTCCAAATCATTTTTAACCTCTCTACTCTGGGACATAGATTTGGCCAACTTTGAGCAAAATGTATGATTAATAATAAGTGACAAAAAAAGTTTTAAGCTACTTTGAACAAATGAATAAAATTAAGATCAGTGATACTCGAAGACCATGAACACGGTGTGGGTCCTTTTAGTTAACGAATTTTTAAACTATAGACATATCATCCGCGAATAAAGTAAATTAAGTTGTTTGGAAACCATTTACGTAGATCAAAAATAATACACTGATTTGTGTACTTCCATTTTACAGGAAAATATAAATATCTACAGTTCAAATCAATTTGCCTCTCCACTAATTAATTTTCAACTGTAAAAACTGCATAAAAATTAAAAATTAAAAAAGAAACCACAACCTTTATAATCACCTTCACTTCCTCTATAGGTTCGCGGTAGGTACCTTTTTTATATACAATACCTCGGGTCTTACAATACTTTCACTCTCAGTAGCAGCATTTCTTCGGAGAATATCGATAATTCTTTTAGTAGATTTTGATATATTGTTTACTGCGTACTCACCACAGTCCGCCCTTTACAATATTTTACTGCAAATTTTTATCGAGGACCTCGACTATCGGGTGCTACTACCGACCTACACGCTAATATCGGCGGCCGATTTCTTCTTTTAAAACTTTCTGCCACTCATATCTCTACCAAAAATAGAAATAATTTTTAACTTTATTTCTATTGACCCGAAAAATTGTACTCAAAGTAAAGAGTCAGCTTCTCAGTAATATCAAACCGGCCGGCGTCACCCGACAGATAAAATTATCAAGTTCGTACAATCCACCCTTATGTTAAAACCCAACTGACGCCATACACCCTGGGAATTGCAACACATTCAAATCTTTAGTGACGCAATTGAATACACTAATAATACGAAGATCATTAAACTTTAACTGGAGAGTGCACTACCAGAATAATATTCTGTATTGTGTTTATTCAAAAACTTTCACTAAAAAACAATTAAACAAGTACATAGTATCGCTACCTACTATTATTACAAAATTACGGTTAGTGTATTTTCTGAATTTTATTCGCTTAAATCGCGCGGTTCGACAGTTTTATTAGTCCTTTGAACTTTTCGTTTTACTTGTATAAATAACTCAAATTTGAAGGGATTTGTGTCCATTTGCATAAAATATCTGCGTGTGTGTATTTTACATCCGCCCACACGGGCGACTGAAGGTTTGGTAATGGTACATGAGAAAGAAAATGCGAGGAGAGAATGTCTAAATCACTAATTCGGAAGGATATAATAAATAGCCGACAATTTAATTCTTTTGTGGGACTATATTATATAACGTAGTAAACTTTGATAACTTCAGTCTCCAAAAAAAATGTCTTAATTTCAACACAATATTTAAACTGGGTAATAGCGTTTAGTAGGCGGTCCACCACTGCCCTTATAATAATAGCTAAATTGTTCTATGGACAAATTGGCTTCCCGAAGCTTTATACTTTATTACAAATGCAGCTTCATATTTCAGTGCAAGCGCCATCATATAAATTTTGCAAACCGCTGGCTGCAGCATCTGTTGCTGCCTGAAACCTCTTATATTTTCTCTATCACCATGAATGAAGTAATCATATTTTATGATTTTACACGTGCATTCGATCCATTTCTGTTCGCAAATATAAAGACCTGTCGTTGAGAGCATTACGTAGGTAGATTCGATAAAACCTCTGAATCCCGCATAATTTTAATTAAGATATTCTTAAATGTTGCAAAGTCTCTAGAGAGGAAAAGATTTCCAATAATTGAGAAATAAATTCAAATTACCTACCTACTTTGTCATTTTTTATGCAAATTAGAAAAAAGAACTTTCTCTAAAACGGCTTATTTAGGATTTTGTTTCATACCGAAGTTAGAAAGAATTATTTTTCTCTAAACAACTTTCCATAACATCACGAAGTCTGTATATTATTTTTAATTCCGCAGAGGTTTACTTTGCGGACGGATATTTATGTTATTTTTACCCATGCATTATGACGAGTTACATTTTCCAAAGTGAAATACCTATAATCTTACGGCACGTCAAACTCTTTTTAATGATATTACGCTAAATTCGACCAGAATGTATAATTAAAATATGAAGTACGTGATAAACTTTATATAAAGTAAAATTTGGTGTTTATTAATGATGATAGGAATGTATTGTACTAAAGTCTTGATAAGCAGTCTTCATAAGAAAAGTATCGACATAGCGCGCAAATGCAGAATTCATTATATTATGCTTTCGTCTTCAAACCGTACCTATACCTATACATACAGTATACAGGACGTTGAAATTAGCATTAACATTGTGGTTAAATATAAGTATAAGTTCTCTTTTATCTTTATCAGCAATAATGCACGTAGCCACAAAGTTACATACTTATATAATGGCAAAAATTAATAAAATGTCTAACGTTGGTGACCTTGCTTTTTATTCACAGGACCTGCACCTGGCTTTCTTTGATTATAGCAAAGAGATTATATACTCTTTGATTATAGTTTATTCTGAAATCTAAAGAAACTTTCCTTTAGTAAGAAATACACATTCAACTAAGATGTGATTGCTATCTCAAATATCTATTTCGACCAGTTGGCCGTAGTGACTTAGAAAAAAGGTCTAAGGACATTAGAAAAAGCTATAGGAGGTATGAAAATTACAGAAACGCACTCTAAGTCTTAGTATGCATGGAAATATTAGCTCAAAACTGCATATATTAGTTCAGACGAATGGATTTGCAAGGAATAGGCCAATAACGCACTTTGCTTTAATTTTTAACTATTTCGCTAACGGTTAATTACAAAAAGTGATTTTTAAACCCCTTTCGAAACAGACACTGTAATTTAATGAACACTATGAAGACACAAAGAGGTAAATCAAGTTAGCAAAAAGATTTTCCAATGATATAAACTATTACATACACTTATTTCTCATGGCAGAAATTGTTACATAAATAAATATTTTGGATATCCCCATGGTTTTGGATATCTTTTACAATAAACGATGACTAACGCAGAAAACATTAAAAGTTCGTGTTTGGCAATTGAAGTAACACCTTTGCTTCTGGACGACAGTAGGTTACCGGCCCAAAGCATTGCAAAATATGAAACCCCATTAACTCCGGGCTTGTTGAACCCATGGCTTACTTTTTTGAGGCCGTCGGTCATTGAATCCATGACCTAGTTTTACTACATAGCTCACGTTTCGAGGAAGTGGGCCTTGTTGACCTTCGGATTGACCTTGAGGTTGACTTTGGAGGTTGACGTAGGACGTTTCGAGGAGCTGAAACTCAGCGAGTCGGAAATGTAATCCAATGCGTTTCGACTATCAAACATCGAAGAAAAGGTCGCCAATATAACGTTTAAGAAATCTTTAGTGCAATTTACACTCATCGTTTGGTTCTATATGTATTTAAAACAATATTTAAGTGGAGTTACTTGTTATGATTGTAACTCATCTATTTAACTTTTAAAGAAAATGCGTTAAAAATAAGTAGATATAGGAATATAAGAAGATTGTAACTCCAAATGACACACATTATAATTGTTCCGTCCATTATAAATCATCCTGTATATATTTTGCCATTCTTCTTCAATTAACAGGCAAAAAATACCTTAGCATTGCTGAGGTTTTCTTACAAGGGAGTCATGACTTCAAATGGATTGTCAAAGCTGCTACAATAATAAAAAGTGTTTGTTTTTCAGTTGTTTCAGTCTTCATCGCAACTGTCACTGAAACGGTTTTCTTGTGTGTATTTACGCAATTACAATTTTGCGTACCACAGTAACGGAACTGTTGCTAAACTACGACTGAACTGATACATGCGAATCAACATTAAAATTAAAGTATTGCTAAAGTGAAATAATTAATGTTGCCGATTTTCATCAGCTGCAATAAAACACACCGAAGACATTTTGTATGAGATATTTTACGTTACGTTCTCTTTCCAAAGCAAAAGGAGGATCCTTAATATAAAAAGAACTAGTTTTAGTATTCTTGAGTAAACATTTATATGATTGACAGATTCAGATCTATATTAAGGCAGTTTAATCTTCGTATTTCGTGACATATTCTTTTGAGATGTAGGGTAGCGAAAATTTCCCCAAAACATACACGAGTGTTTTGTGTGCTTTATAAATAATAAGATTACAGAAAGTTACGATCAGAAATGTCTAAAAGAACAGATCTCCAGTGAATTAGATAAAGGTGTATAACTGGAAACCACAGACTCATTAACAATAGTAAAGTATCATATAGTGGTGTGTAGTATGCCGGCGGCGTCAGTTCCGGTAGTTTACATTGAAATGTTCACAAGTTTTAGATAATAAAAGATATTTATTTCGTTTTATTATCTAGAAAGGAATTTAGTAGTCTATATGTTAAGAGTAGTCTCGAAATAGTTGTAATGTACATGTTACTCGTGTAACTGCGGTTTTGTAAATAGGCAAATCTAAAGCGTTATAGATGCTGTTTTATTCATGAAATGTTTTTTTCGAGTTCTACGTAGGAGATATAGATCTTAAACGCTTTACTGGTTTATATCGGGTTCGACAAAACCTCTACACACGCAATATTGAGATAATGAATGTAGTTTAATTTATTATGTATTAGAGGAAATGGTATGACCTCAAGGATAGTAAATTCGTTCAGAATAATTCAATATATTGACACAAACTTAATTAAAAAGTTACAGATATTAATGATAGCTACACGTACATGAAGAAACATTACCTACCTTGTCGATGCCTTGTAAATAAGTGGAAATTGCTCATTCTAATGTTAATTACATAGATTGATAGATATATACTTATTCTATTACACCTCTCTCTTTATGAACAAAACGCAAAAAACAGTCTTTTTAAGTTTCTCTCACCTAATTTTGCTGCTCTGTCCTCTGCTGAGGAGACTTTCTATATTCATCTAATTCTAACACTTTGTCAGCTCACTTCCCAGGTCTCTGACGCTTACACTCAAATGTCTTTCTTATTAATTGAATATTCGTAATCTTATGACCTATGTATGTATATCATAAGTGCTATACAGATACAGGTGATAATGGTGATGGCAGAAATGTTTTTTGCTATTTTCCTAATGTGGCATAGTTTAACACTATTTGTATTTAGTTTTTATATGTTTAATTTACTTTATTGTACATAAGTTAGTTATGGTTCTGTGTTTTGCTGGGCTATTGTACTTTTCACACTGAGAATTCAGTATCCCACCTAAGTCAACATTATGATATTAACGATGCTTGTAAAGATTTCTACAATACGCTATATCCTGAGATCAATAAGTCCGTTCCTTTCTACAAGAATAAATTTTTTACATTCCCTAACTGGTTTAATCCTAAAATTATTTACAACATAAGTACGTCGCAAAACTAAGGTAAAAAAATACAATCGCCATAAGCGTCACTGTGACTTACTTGAATTCAAAGAGCTAGGTACGTAAATTAATAAAACTCCAAATCAAATGTGCGTACGAAAATTATATAGCAGGTGTTCAGAATGCTATCTCTATCGATCCTAAATATTTTTAGAAATTTGTGAAGTCTAAAAAAGGATGTTCTCGTATCCCGAATAAAATGTACTCTGAAGATAAAACCTTCTCTACACCAGAAGGAATAGTAACTGCATTTAAAGACTACTTTAGCAGTGTTTACTTACCAACTAGAAATGCCAATACTACCTTTAACGACGGCTCTAGTATAAGCAGTTCCGTAAATATTAATCTAATCTCACATGATGAAGTTAAAGACGCTTTTCTTAAACTGAAAAATAAAAACACATCTGGCCCTGACCAAATTCTAAGTCATTTAGCAAAAGCCTACTCTCATGTTTTCGTTCAACCAATGCATATCCTATTTAACATAGCAATACAACAATCTGAGTTTCCCCAGATATGGAAAGAATCGTATGTATGTCCTGTTCTGAAGAAAGGGGATACCAGTAATGTCAGGAACTACAGGCCCATCTGTATCATTAATAACTTTGCCAAGATTTTCGAAATGGTGTTGTATTCGCGTATCTATCCACTGGTCAGAAATCACATCTCTAACTTTCAACATGGTTTCATGCAACATCGTTCTACTGTCACTAATCTCACTTGTTTCAGTGAAAATGTTACTAAAGTGCTCGATACTCAAGGTCAAATAGACGTAATCTACACTGACATATCAAAGGCGTTTGACCAAATTTCACATGAAATATTGATTGAGAAACTAGAACTTTTTGGTTTTCATCACAGTTTATTGTCACTTTTTCGATCATACTTAACAAACCGTCATCAAATGGTTACTTATAATAATCACACATCTGAACCTATTCTACCTACGTCTGGAGTTCCACAAGGTTCTAATCTCGGACCGCTGCTTTTCCTTTTATTTATCAATGATGTTGTAGATGAACTAACGTGCAATAGTCTACTATTTGCAGATGATTTAAAACTTTTCACCTCTGTTTCTTCTGTTGATGATTGTGCTTTTCTACAACTTAATCTAAATAAATTATATCTTTGGTGTCACAAGAATTCTTTATCATTAAATATTGAGAAATGTAAGGTAGTATCTTACACGAATAAACATTTACCCATAGTAAATATATATCTACTCTATTAACTATATTAATCTCGAGCGATGTACGGAGATAAAAGATCTAGGTGTTTATTTTGACTCCAAGTTTACGTTTGCAAAGCATATTTCTGAAATTTGGCGAAGCTCTAACAAAAGATTGGGTTTTATTACTCGTAATACCAAATCATTCACCAATAGTCATAGTATTAAGGTTTTGTACTGTTCTCTAGTTAGATCTAACCTAGAATATTTCTCTAATATGGCAACCTCATCTTAAATATCAAATAGCCCAACTCGAATCTGTGCAACGAAAACTCTTGAAATACCTCTCGTTTAAAATAGACAAGATCTATCCCATAAGGGGCTTTTCACAAACTCAACTGTTGAACCGGTTTAACCTCCAATCTCTACAAACCAGAAGAAGTCTATCCAGTTTAACTTTTCTTTATAAACTGCTAAATAATCACATTGATAGTCCACATTTATTATCTTTAATCAACTTTCATGTACCGTCATATTTCTCTCGAATCAACCCAACTTTTCGCATAACAACGTCTTGAACTAATGTACTTCTTAAATCACCAACTCGTATCATGTGCTGTAATTTAATAAAATATCATCTGGTTGTGATCTTTATTATGATACCTTAAGATACATATTAGATATTTATTGTCAACGATATCCAAGCTAGTGTTTATTTATGTTTTGGCAAGGAGTGTATTGTTAGGTATACCTACTTAATAAATAACAATGTTAAATTTAGTTTTAGTTACTGTTGTAGTAATATTGTATACTACATTTATTCAATAATGTTTCTGTTTTGTCCTGTTAATGGATTCTGTCTGTTGGGCAAATATATATTATGTACTTCGATTGTTATTGATACTCAGGCCAAGCCTGGTTAACTAATCGCACGGATCGAAATCAAGTAACGATTAGTCCTACTAATACATAATATCTATACAATATAAATTTGAAGTTGCTGTTAAAAAGTGAACATACTAGGTAAATACTATACACATATTATGTTCATTAAATTAAATGACGTTAATAAACCAACGCTGATCACATTTTAGAGAATGTATTTGTTTGAGAAGCCTCGGTGTATTTGATCCCAATTTGTAAAAGCCACGTCCCCGTCGACCCTCTTTCCGCGAAGGCATTAACATGAACGCAGCGTCGCGCATCAATAACAAAAAGAGACCCTATATTCCTAGGCTTCTCCGTTGGCGTCACTTATTCGTGACTTAGTGACTTTTTATAGAAAAGAAAAAATGAACATAATATGTACCTATGTTTTGAAAAAGTGTTATGGTTATTGTGTAAGCGTTTTTTGTTGTTTAGCTCGACGCATAGGTTGCACTCGAGTGGGTAATGTGTTGTTTGTGTTTTGTGTTAATTGCGAATTCTGATACTGTGAGTATATTGTGTGATTACGTTTGAGTGCATGAGAACGAGTCAGAGGTGTTACATGAGTGATTGTTGAAGTGTTGTGTGTTGGTAATGGACTTTCTATAATGTTATGTTGTGTATGCAACAGAGTTTCAATTTGTGAATGGAGGATTGAGTGTTGTGTTTCATTTTGTGTTTGAATGATATTAGTTGAAAGTGTGTGATGTGGTTCTGAGTGATGTGCGGTATCTTCCGTTATATTTAGAAATTTTCTAACTATGTGGCAAGTGTTGATAATGACTGCCTTTTGTAATTGTATGTATATGTTCTTATCTAACCCTAAAATGTGCAAACTGTGATGTATTGTTTTTGGTATAACTCCGGTTGCACTAAGAACAATGGGTACTGTAAGAGCAGTTCCCATTCTCCATTGCGCTTTAAGTTCCTGAGCTATATCAGTGTATTTGCGATGTTTCTCTGCGTGTGTATTGGCTAAATTGTTTGTGTTGGGAACGGCAATATCTATTATGTATATGATTTTTTGTGTTTTATCTATAAGTGTTATATCTGGCCTATTGTTATATACAGTTTTATCTGTGAGTAGTGTCCTATCCCAATATAGTTTGTGTGTGGTGTTTTCAAGTACAACTTGCGGTGTATATTTGTAATAGGGTGTGTTATCAGTAGAAAGGTTATGTTTTGTGGCGAGTTTTTGGTGTATTATCTTAGCTACCTGATCGTGTCTGTGTTTGTATTCTGTTTGTGCTAGACGTGTACATGCTGATATAATGTGTTGTATAGTTTCTGGTCTTTGCGAACATTGTCTACAAAGATCATGTGTAATTGTCCTATCTTTAATTATGTGTTTTCTGTAATTTCGTGTGTAAATGACCTGATCTTGTATGGCAAACATGAAACCCTCTGACTCTGGGAAAATATCACATTTGGTTAACCAAGCATGCGTTGCTATAATATCAACACAGTCTTCGTTAATCTCATGTGGATATCGTCCGTGTAAAGTCTTTTGTGTCCAAGTTATTATTATTATTATTATTATTATTATTATTATTATTATCGAGTTGATGGCTGGGCCGGTCAGGAATCAGGTGGTGGCCTCAAGTAGAATACGCCGGCCGCTCGGATTTAACTTTATTTTAACATTCATTCTAAACAATAATCTTGTAATAAACAACGCTCTCTATTTTTATTAAGTACAATTTACATTGAATTCTCGGTGTGAAAAGTACAATAGACAAATAAATGAAGGTGAAACAAAACATTTCGGTTTTTAGTTTTTTAAATAGTAGCTTCAATGATCGTTGCAGGGGTATGGTTAGAAACTCACTCACCTTCGTCCTGTTCTTACATTTTATCCCTCTAAGCAGCAATATAACATTTTTGTAATTTTAATATGCAACGGTCTAGCTCATGTTTATAAAAAAAATAATTCCCACATGATACAAAAACTGAAATGGCGATTTACTCTGGATCTATTAAACTAGCCAATGTAAAAAATAACGTCGTCCTTTTTACAACAATAAAATGGTGTTCATTCTGAAATTTATTCAATGAGTAATTTCCTTTTATTAAGGAATTAAATCCTAAAAGCTACTACACCCTACCCAACTTAAACGACTAATACACATGAATAAACAAAAACAAGTCAACTTGCATAAAATAACATAATGGTTAACGGTTATTTTAGAAATCAATTTATTGGACGTTATTGCCCTAGGAACTCGGTAAAATGCCCCTTTTTTGATTTTAGAATTCTCTGATTTTATTTACAAAGCAATACCGAGCTGCCTTATAAGCAGTTACAAGTATCGCTACGCTAGAGTGATTTCCCGTTGAACAGTAATAATTTGTAACAGTTGCACGCTTCTAATTTGAGCTGGGTAACTAATTTTAAAACAACAATTTTCAATCAATTCAACTTTCTTTCACTGATAACCTCCCAAGCGTGCCTTGATATTCATTTACAAATTCATAATATGACGGCTTATATAGAATTTTTGATACATAAACATAGAATCCTGGGATTTGCAATATAAGCGGAAGTCTAAATGACTATTGGCAATAACAACACAAAACAACAAAACCATTGGCGTAACTAGGATTTTTTCCTGGGGGTACATGGGCCCTGATGCTGGTGTAGTCATACCGATCACTTCAAGTTTCCCATCGCGTTAAAAAGCCCTCCCCCCCCGGGAAATTGGTGGGCCCCGCCATACTTTAAACGCTGTGTTCCTCTACTGGTGTACCAGACGAATTGTTCCAAAATGATGTAGGATTTGTAGATAATATAGAGAAATAAGGTTCACACACAGTCTACCTATTGATAATAAGATATAGATAAAAGGGGTTTTTTTCACCCAAAGAAATACACAGGGAGTGTGCGGCTGGATTTGTAGACACTGAAAGCTACTGTGCAGCCAGCGTTCGAAAATGCATACCAAAACCCCGAAATCCTCGGAACTGCGGCACCCCCAGAGGCAATGTATACAATTTTCTGCTTCTTTTACTGTTATAATCCGTCACACAAAGTGACGGCTGGCGAGATCGTGACAGCCGGAAAAGTGTCCAAGAATTTACGAGAAGCAGTGGCGCGTATTATTTAAACAAATCAATAAAAAAATTACAAGTACAGGAATTCAGGGGGTGCGAGCCAGCCAGCTGGGGCGGGTGTCTATGCTCCCCTCGCACCCCACTAGTTACGCCAATGAACAAAATACAAATATATTATATCCTGATCGATGTCACCCACTTTGGTAATTGCAACATATTAAAATTTTACATGATGAGCGTACATGAATTTGCTTATGCGAGGAACATTCAAAAAATTTTCTCATTCAACAGCTGTAAATTTTGCCACAAGCTTAAATTCGTCCTTATCTATCAACAATTGAAGAGGAAGTGGCAACACAGGGAAGGAAAAATTGTTATAGAGTCATTTTAAACATAAGCTAAATCCTGTAAATTAATTGTATCTTCTAAGGCAATATCCTTTTCTATATGATGATTCAGATAACAAAGACTACGCAACACGACAACATAGAAAAACAGATAAAATGAAATAAACAATATCATAACATAAAGGTGGCGTTGTAGTTTCTAGAATGCAGATTCATAAGTTATACCATTGAATAACTAGTTATTCAATGGTTATACTCATACATTAAGACACTGTACTTACAGGGAGGCATTACAGTAGAAATTTTTGTTTCCCACTTACCTACCCTTATAAAAAGGCTTACAACTAGAAACACTTTATGAACCCTCCATTTGATTAGACTAATTCACATTACTACTGTACCCAAAATTTTCTCCAGTCAACGTACCGATATAAGTTAATTCAATTTGTTTTATAGCCGAACTCTATTGAATTGTATATTTTATACCAGCAGGAGCGCTACACTTTAACAAGATCAATGTTGCTACATGTACATTGTACAATATGGTGACCACAGACTCACAAACAGTTACTAATTTAGAACTGTATCCATAATGCAATACAATTGTTTCACATTATAGGTGTCTAAAGCGTGGATACTACCTACAATGAATTTCATAACAGCAGACATATAAATGTTTATTCAGGAAAATTAACCTAGACATTAAATATAGGTGATTTAAACTAAATGACATTAGCCTATTTTGGAAAAATTCAGTGATACAAACATTTTACTGCATATTAGTATGCAAGACTATTTTGTCTACTAAACGCAGAGTAATACAAGATTGACCATAACAAAATTAAACATTTGTAGTTCATAATATCACATAATTCACGAATTATGAAATTAAGGGCGGATAATGTTAATAAATAGAATTAATTATTAGTTGGGCGAATTTCAAAAAAATGTACACGAATACCGTTTACAATTAATAGACCTTCCACCTACAATTTAATTAAACTATACATATACCTACTACGTTTTCATTATAATATTGCACAACTGTAGTTCTTAATTTCCTTTATTTCTGACAGGGATATGATAAGCTTATATCGTCATGGTTACAATATCAATAAACAGAACCATAACCGCCTTGGGACATAAAGATGCTATAATTCCCTCTACCTACGTCTTTTATAAAATTAGCAACAACCAAAAGTCTAATCGACGATACCTGATTCAAATTTTATTAAAATCGGTCAGAAATAAAATTATCTATGTTACCACGGGAATTAATAGGTCTCCATTACCTCGGGCAATTTCTGTCCCTCGGGCCAAAGGCCCTCGGGACGCAAAGTTTGCTCTCGGTAATTAAGACCATTATAATTCCCTTGATACATACATAACTATTACACTATCACTACTAATATTTCTAGATATAGTACCTATATTATGATATTTACTATGGTCTATGTAAACTCTTTTCAATACCACGTGATCAAACATCATGACTTCAAATTTAAACAATATTGCCAAATGTTTGTTTACATTTCAACATTCAATAGGAAGGTTAAGTTATTAAAATTCTTTATGTTTTTCTTTCAAACTTATGTTAATAAATTTCACAATCAAAACTAAAAGACACTAATAATTTTGTACCAAGATTCTAATAAATGCCCCAGACTTATGATAATCGACCACCCGAATATACATTGATCGTAGGCGAAATTTCGGTTTCTGTCAAAATCTGACGTTAGAAATTAAACAAGGCAAATGGCAACGTGGATTATTTTAAAACAATTCAGCCAACTCGCTCGAGCGAAATTCACTAGAACTCACTGCGATTTGTAATGGGGATGTATAACTGGTACGTTGGTATAATTAAGCGTCATTCTAACGTCATAGATCACGTGGTATTGAAAAGAGTTTACATAGACTATAGTAATAAGATAATAAGAAATATAATGAACGAATAAAAATGAACACGCCTTGAAGAAATTTTCCTCAAAAGCATTAGGTGATCGACAGTTACAAAGGCTTGAGTGAGATCGTACAGTATTCTAACAGCATGCGAATAGTAAAAAAACCAAACTACTCAAGGGTCTCATTTAATTAGGAAAAACATGTCCAGCTTCAAATATATCAGCAATAGTACGTTTACTGCCACCTGAGAAAAATCGGCGATTAAAATTATAAGTAAATAAATATAAACTTCAAAATTTCTTTGTTTACCGATTTCATGTTTAAACAACAA
The DNA here is from genome assembly GCA_036250285.1 of Pyrocoelia pectoralis. NCBI lineage: Eukaryota > Metazoa > Arthropoda > Insecta > Coleoptera > Lampyridae > Pyrocoelia > Pyrocoelia pectoralis. Next base: position 53,838,926 of record CM070074.1, read on the forward strand.
ATTAAAAATCGAGCAGGATTAAAAGAAACAATAAACAAAAAAAAGCTATTTCGCTTTCTAAACATTATCCATTATCTACATTACTTTGGATATAAAATTATTTAATTTGTTCATAATCAAATAATGTACATAGCAAAAATAACCAATGTAGGCACAACAGTGCAAATACCAAAAACCACAATAAACATTTATTAAATCAGACGCGTTTCGATAGCAAAGTTGTAATTATCAGCGAGTTAATGTAGGAATATGGAAGGTGCTGTTACCCAATTTCATACACATGGATATCCGATGAGTTACGCTTACCTGTGTGAATAATAATAAAAACATGACAAATTACAGATCAAGCGCTCATTAAAACGGATTTTTTTAAATAAAAACAGAAGGATTCAGCTATCAGTTCATATTCTCTCAGCTTTATGCACAGTGAACGCTAAACACTACAAAATAATTTCTTATTTCTGTCGAATAATAAATATGAAGCAAATAACGTAATTTAGTTGTTCTCGCACACTTATATTTACTGTAAGCTGTTATTGGCAAGGCAGAACATTGTTTTTATGAATCCCTTCTATTCTTTTTATGTGTATTGTACATTTCACACCGAGAATTCAGTATCGAGCCTTACGGAGCGCGCCGTTGCTTTATGTAGTATGGCTGGGCCGGTCAGGATTCAGGTGTGCTCTCAACTAAACTGCGCCCCTCGAATTTAACTTTATTGTAACGTTATTTAGGAACGAACAATAATCTTGTTAATAAACAATGCACTCTAATGTATGTGTTAACCTGCAAACAATTGATACAGTTGTGTACCTATATGTACATAGTTACAAAAATTATAAATAACAGCTTCGGGGTATCCGTGTGCTCTTTGGGCCGAGTCGACCCTGGCACTAATATGTCAGTGACGGCAACGCTGGCCGGGGGTCTCCCATTTAAAATGCATTGTCTAGGCTAGCCATACTGAATTCTCGGTGTGAAAAGTACAATAGAATGGATTGATTGTTCTAGAAAGCTTAAGTTACATAAATTACATATTCTTCATACATGCTCTTCAATCATAATACATATAATATTCAGATTTAAAAAAAGAGATGTATGACACCTAAACATTTTTGCAAATTGTAAATTCAAATTGTTTTCTAACGCACATTAGGTACAATCTTTTTGACAGACCAGCATCAATTTATTTCGATATTCAATCTGAGTGTGAAAGCTAATTAGTAAGTAATTAAGTACTTAGGCTTGGGTCGTTCTTTGAAATACTATAATAATCGTAGGCGCAAAACCTAAATTCACGAAGGACAAGAATGGCGTGTAATTCAAGTTCAAAATTTTGGAAACCTTTAATTTACAGAAAAGTTTACTATAACAAGAATGAAAATTGTAATTATAACAAAATGAAGGATAATTACTTTGAGGATTTAATGTATTTTGAACATGATGGTGATCCCTATACAAAGCAAAGTGTTTCAGATGTGATAGGAAATGAATGAAGCAAACACTTGTACGAAAGTTGTTTGTATAGAAGTTATCTTCTCAAAACGGTAGCACAAAGAGCTTGTTAGACGAAACAATCTTTGTTATAGAATTTACTTTCATACTTATGGTAACTGTCACTTCAAGCTACATGTTTAATGAGGGCTTACAAAGGTACTGCGTTTATTAACATTTGATAGTCTTGTATTTTGAAAAGACCATCATTACATTGTATAGCGATAAATATTAGAATATATTTTGAGGATATTGGAAAACAAAAATTTAAGATAGGTACATTCGTTTTAGAATATAAAGACTGGAAAGCTATGATCAGGTAATAGACTTAACGTGCTCTGAATTGTGTTAACATTGAGTTCGTGATTCAGAAATTTCTCTTCACGTTTCATATCCGGAATATATTAACTCAATTTCGTCATTTCCGTCATATTTAAATATATAATGTTTAGACTCGTTCTCTCTTAAATTTCACACTCATATCAAACGTAATAAAAGCTCAAAATGCATAATTACAGTACCTATACATACTAAAATTGACAATGTTTTTAATTCATCTGTATTATACCGTACGTTCTTTATTTAGGCTATCTCAGCAAAGTAAAATACATACATATTAAACTTATGTCATCTCCAAAGAGGAAAAACCATTAAACTCGCATTTAAGTTAATAAAACTAATAGCAGAGGCGTAGTGGCTAGAGCGGAACGCTTTTGAAGTAAACCCAAGAAGTAAATCGTAACGTACCGTTTCCTTGAATACCTTAATAATATTATAAATTCAGTAGAGGTATTTCGTTAAAATTATGACAAATAATGCTTTAAATTAAACGTTTTCCAGATATATTCTCTCTTAGATATCTATCTCAAGTATTTCGTTCAATGACTTCAGTTGACTCAAGTTAAAAGTTAAATAATAAAGGATAACTTATATCATTGTGTAGGTACATGAAGAATGAAGTTTGCTGTTGAACCCTTTATATACACAATTTCCATTCATCATACTGAACAATTTTTAGGAGGCCTGACGGAAATTTGCGACAAGTGAATATGTTATATCGATTTAGTGGAAAATGACATTGTCAGAAACAGGAACGCAAAAGGAAATTATCTTAGTGCTATTACTTTTGTAAGCAAATTCGATGACAAGTAATTTACGAAGATGAATGTGTATGAAAGAGATTGGAATACATCATTTCTTTTTTTTACATTTATAAATCACATTACACCGATAAAAACAAAATGGATCATATATGTATGATACACGGTGTTAACATTTTTTACATAAATGAAAGTAGAATGTGGTCCCAAGTTAACGCTGTACTACAATTGAAAGAAGTTTTTCTACAGCGTTCCCAGATCGAGTGGAATTTCCAGTCCTTATAACATAGGTATAAAATTATATATTTGACATGCAACGAAATGGCAGCTTTTCGATCTTTTTTAAATAACATTAAATAACGGGTTCGACATTTGAAACTGTTTGAAACAGATTTTAAATCGGAATATAAAGCTACAATATATTTCCCATTTAACTGATAATAAGGATTTTATTAGTGCAATACTACTTGATCTGGGACACCCTATGTACACTTACTCTGCTATGCCATGTTTTTATGTATTCTTTATTTGTTATCATCTCTAATTAATTTTAACAAAGATTCTTATTCTATACCTTTCTTAAAATTATATGTAACATTCCCCCATTTCCTTCTCTTCTCCCATCCCTCCCATTACTTTTCTTCCCCCACCCACCCGATTCAGTCTATTCCTTCCCCTCCTGCTCAAAAAATCTCCCTCCAGCTTCTTTCCTCTTCTCTCAACTCCACACACTCCTCCAGCATTTATGTCCCACACTCTCCCATCCCTCGCCACATAACCTGCACTTTCTCCTTTCATCGTTCCACCAATATTTATTTAGATTTTCCTCATTCCCACACTTGAATCTTGCTACTATTCCCTTTTTCCTCTCACTTTTCCCTCCTTCTGAAATTATTTATTCAGATTTTTCATTCTACTTTCCCTCCCTTATCCTGCCCCTTCTTTCCTAATTCTGCGCGTCTACGTCTCTCATTGCTATCTCCTCCTATTTCCTCCCTTCCCATTTCCCTTCTCCTTCTTACCTCCTCTCTTGCGAATCCCCCCTCGTAATATCCATTTTTTCTTCTTGTCCGTATCTTGTCTTTCTTTCCCCTACCTTTATCCAACAACTCTGCAGTATCCTCCCTCCTCTTCCCCTATCCATTCTTCCTCATACTTCATCGCCAGATTTCCCGTCTGTACTCTAATATTTTCCCCTTTTACTTCTTCTTGCAGTATATACCACGGTGTCACCCTTTCTAGTACTACCCACTCCTTCCACCCCCATATCTCCCCTCCATACATCACAACACTTTTCAGTAGCTTTTCGAACAGACACCTCTTCTCATCGGGCCATTGCCAAATACCTTACATTTTACATCCCCTTTTTTCTAACTTCCTCACATATGTCATTTTATACCTTAAATACTTCACTTCCCTTACACTTTCAATGTTCTCGCTACCTACCCTACTTCCACTCCTCCTTCTCCTTTCTCCCCCTATCCTTCTGGAACACTACTATCTTGGGCTTTTCTACATTCATCTTCATTTCTCAGTTTTCTAGAAAGTCCTTAACTGTCACCATCACGTAGGCAAATGTACGATTGCAATTAGGAGAATACTTGTAAAAATCGAACATTTTCTTAAAATCACTTCTGATGATCAAGTATTCATAATAATAAATAATAATATTATTTTAGGATTAGATAAGAACATATATACATGCAATTACAAAAGGCAGTTATCATCAACACTTGCCACATAGTTAGAAAATTTTTAAACATAACTGAAGATACTGCACATCACTGAGAACCACATCACTCACTTTCAACTAATACCTTTCAAACACAAAATGAAATACAACGCTCAATCCTCCCTTTACAAATTGAAACTCTGTTGCATACACAACATAGCATTACAGAAAGCCGTTAACAACACATAACGCATCAACAATCACTCATGTGACACCCCTAACTCGTTCACATACACCCAAACGCAAACACACAATACACTGACAATGAGCACAAAACACAAACAACACATTACCCAACAAACATTTACACAATAAACATACTATTTCAAAACACATATGTTGTTTTACAACTACCTATTTGTACCTCAAATTTATTTTGTAATATGTATTACTATAGTAGGACTAACCGTTACTTGATTTCGATCCGTGCGGTTAGTTAACCAGGCTTGGCCTGAGTATCGACGAGAACCGAAGCAAAATAATGATAGAAGTATCATTGGCAGCCTAGCCTGAAAATATTGGATTTTATATACAATTTATTCCAGTCGATGTATCTTCCCTCTTATGAAACACCATTATTTTTGTCTTATTTAAATTACTTTTAAGTTCCACAAATTGCAATGCATTACGTGCCAAAACTGCTCCTTCTTCCTTCTTAATTTCCATATTTTCAGCAAACTTGAACAAATTTTATTACCCTGGTCATACAACTTAATATACTTACAGAGTGACGAACACAAAACCGGCCTCCGAAATGAATATCAATAAACACGAATTCTGTGTTCGAAATGTTCTCCGCCAACATATACATGCAATGCAAGCAAAGTTGTGCACGTGGAGGCATGTTATTCAATACACGTTGAGGGATGTTAGAAATGTCTTCACTTATGTTATTTTTCAATTCATCAAGTGTTCTGGGATTGTTGCGGTAGACTGTTGCTTTTAGAACTTGTATGTACGTGGAATCCACACATGGAAAAGTCACATGGAGACAAGTCCGGAGAGCGGGGCGACCATAAATCCTTGCCAATAATTCTTTCTTGTGTAAAATCGGTATGTATACGAGTCAATGACAGATCCGACGTATGACAAGTTGCACCATCTAGCTGGAAATAGGCCCAACATTTTTCGTATAGAGTTAACTGAGCAGAAGATTCATTATAAACTTGCCAGTAAAAGTTGGTATGAACAGTTTCATTAAAGAATATTGGACCGATTATTTTGGCCAATGGTAAGATTTTTGAAGACAGAAAATACATATACATTGTTAATATTTCTAATGGAATCATAATGACGCCTCTCTGTTACGTCGGGAGTAATACTAGATTATGATTCTTGAGATGAAGAATCGAATGACCGTATCCGCTTTTTTTATGGAAATAATGGCTGAATAACACAGAATTACATGAAAAATCTATCGACAACGTATAAGATCCCATAGAGGAATGGAATGAAAAAGAGAATCGTCCACTTTATAAGGAAACAACTTGCACATTAGCAATATATGAAAACAGAATAGATAAAGGACGATCCTTGTAGACGTACTGAATCAAATTTTCATCAATTATTACCACACTTACAACAGGCCGTTCCTCTTTTGAGCTTTTTGAGTTAATGTTGACACTTCAAACTGTCTCAGATTTGTAGCTGCCACAAAGAATAAATTCAACTTTAAATTATGCATGAATGAAATTTATAATGGAAATTCCGCTTTTTGCCGTCCCCCTATCAAGGAGACGAAAATACTAGAAGATACAGGACATGTTGACAATAAATTGGTAGAAGCATCAATGTGAAGAAATAAATTCAAAGAAAGGTTAACGTCCTTCATCAAACTGACAATAACGTTTTTCTCGGAGATAATACATTTCTCTCTGATAGTAGACTTCATTAGTACCCATTTTATAAAATATGCACCTGTTGAGGAGAGCACATTAGGAGCGATAAGCGGAATATACAAGGCAAAATTACTCGTTTCGGATATAAATCATGGATTACTGTTTTGAAATCAAGATATGGGCTTGCATTTAATATCTACTAAGTAAAAAAATCAGCAATTGGTTTGGACGATTCCGTTCTTAAAAATTTTCCTAGAAGGACAATATTTAAAATCCCCTTTCCGTTTTGCCAACTTTTCCGTAAAAGCAAAATTAATACGTAATCTAAACAATGGAAAATAGAATAGAAAGTCTACTGCTATGAAAAACACCCGAGAAGAAGCACAATAGATGCAGTTGATAAGAAGAATATAGTGGATGAAATACTGAAACCCTTGCAACGTGTTATGAGCAAGATAACGAAAATCTGGAAGCGCAATTGGATGGTGGACAAACAGGTGAAGAGGTGAATGTAAAAACAGAAGTATGGTCAAAATTCGAGGTTCTTATCATTTATTAAAAGTATTACAAAGGTTTATGAGGTACCTATACCTATATGGGTATCCGAAAATAATCGATTTTAATTAGTGGACCTGAAAAACTTCGTATGATCTGTATTGAAAGGTTCAACTAGCTTTGTAATTCATATTGTAAATTAGTTAGTAACCAAAATGAAAACCAAAAGAATTGTTTTGTAATACACGAAACGACACTATAAATCAAATTTGAAGACAAGCTATTACATGAGGTATCGTAGAAACAGTGAGATCTACCCACACAAAGTTGTGCTTGGTAACCGTTGAAGTAATGACATCCGAAATTGATACTTTTATTTACCTATCGTAAATACGATACACACAATATCTTATACCTTATACGACACAATTGATCGAATATGGGCTTTGTGCTATTCAATTTCTAATAGTAACTAAAGAAGCTGAATTTAATTGTAACTCACAATATATTACTTTGTGATCAATTTCAATTTTCAAATGATATAAAGTGGAACGACATTGTTGATTTGTTATCGGTATTTTAGAAATGGACATTGAAATGAAATATGTCAGCTAACTAAATTGGAACATTTAATTGAAATGTACTGGTAGATTATATGTATACACTGAAACGTTTGCACATTTCATTAAAAATATTCGCTGCGTAAGCTAAATCAAAAGCCCAGAAATAAATTTGTGTGAGATAAAAGCCAAAAGTTCTTTTGATGTACACTTTCTTCGATTGTTTAAACATAATATTTCCAAGAAATTTTTGAAGTGGAATGTAATGAATGCGAGAGGTTTTCACTTACCAACCTTTAGAAACATTAGGAAGGGCAATATCTTACATATTTAACATAAATAACTGATCCCTACCTTTATTTACATTTAATACTGAAGAGACTGGATGTGGTACCGTACATTCGATAGTTGAATTGAGGCTTTGAAGTTACGGTGCACGAAGCATTAATTTCCAGGTGGGGGGCTAATTTTGGAAAAATCATCAACTATTTCAACAATATGAAGCAAATTAAAAATTTCTGGCAAGTTGCCACAAGACTTCTCTCGCATTAACACTTTTTTCAAAAAATAAGTAAGTATATTGCTGAATTCAGAAAAAAATACTCTTATACTAAATAAAAAACTGCAACTTTATCTTATAAAAAAATTAGTGCCGCCATTTTAGCTTATACCGAAAGTGACATCATCAAAAGTAATATTAGCATTTTAGCCCTTGGCCCGAATGCAATCGACTGGCGAAAACCGCATTTCGATAACTTTAATAGTTTCTGAGTATAGAGCGTTGTAAGGAAATGTGTACGGACAGACTACAGACGACAAATGGAATTTTTTTTTTATTTTTTGAATCTACGTATTCAGAAAGGCAAAGATATGTAAAAATTTGCATAGGTCAATTTTTACTTCCCGAGTACAAAGTAAAAGGGAAGTATCGCTTGATAATGGGAGCAGCTGTATCCCGAAACATGTCGCTTATGACCGCATAATCTTTGACTTCACTTCAATCATTAAATATATTTTAAGGGGAGGTTGTAAGGCTTTAATTTCTTCGATTATCACCCCTTTGTGTGTCTGGACCTCATCATGATGAGGGAAGTATTGTTTTTTTTAGAACACTAATACAATACGTACTTCCCTTTTACTTCGTACTGGGGAAGTAAAAAGCGTTCATTATTTAAGAAATTATGACTGCTTAGAGTCCGAGTCCGGGGGGGGGGGGGTAGTTTTTACTGTAATTGTCACTTTGTATAGAAAAACTTAGTTTGTGACTGAGATTCGAACCTCTACCTCGCTAAGGTAATCGTTCTATAAATTGAACTATCCCTCTATTATGGGCATTAACAAATACTATAGTAGTAAAGTATTTGGCATTAATTAACATTGTGTGAGCATCCTGGTTTGAAAATTTCACCGTAAAATGTTGCCAAATTGTCCTTGTAGCTGATTGGTAGTACATAGTTTGTTGCATAATTATTTTTATGAAAATGAGTTGCTGTGGTTGAGTATGAATTGTTCCGTAATTGTTATAAAACAAATTTATTCACAATTTATTTGTAATTAGATACTTTAAGTTTATTAGTTATGGAAACTCCTCGTAATATAATTGTAGTGTTTTCCCCTTCAGAGGAAGTGTCAAGTGGGTATGTCTGCATTAAGCACCCACTTGACACCTCCTTTGAAGGTCCCCGAATTGGGGAAAACACTACAATTTAAGTTTATTTTATGTTGCACAAATTTTAATACAGTTGTTTTGATACATTTATCTATTTTTAGCTTGCTCTTAACTTGAGGAAGTGGACATTATGATGATTATGTATTCACGATTCAAAGAACACCTAAAAAATAGACCTAAATACGCGATAAATAAAACGCGCCAAAAACGACAAAAACAAACACATCATAAACGAAATTACTATTTTTCCAGAACCACACCTATACAAACTTCTTCTTCCCCACATGATACACAATCCACCCAAACCACCCCCATACCCCCCCACTGACAAACCTAGTATGCAAGTGGTTCACACAGCCCCCCCCCCCCCCCACCTTCCCACTATCGCAATTTTTACTGTAACTCCACAAATAACACATGCACAATCGTATGCCTTTTAATGGTAAATATACTTTTTTCAACCATTTTCAACAAAACCTATAATACATTAGGAGGTTTACTGATTTTTTACCATTAGTCTAAGAACATTTTATTACAGAGACCGTTGGTATTTGAATTTCCAAACAACAATCCAAGCTCTTCATCTGAAATATATGTACATCTCCGCTCTCATCATCGACACCTCCATTGTTTACTTTCATCTTCACTCACCTGACGGTATTTATATTAAAAAAACACGCATTATTTTACAATCATCAGTTCATCACTATCATATATTATGTAATCTTTTAGCTCGGCCCGATGATGGTATATAATATAGTCATACCGAAATCGATTGCCATAGAAAATAAATAAATAATAATTAATAAACATTTTTAGCTTGCTTTCTGTAATTATACATATCCTCAAAATCATTAACAAGCTAATATGGAGAAATTTATAAAAACTACTATCAAAGAGTGTATAGTGTAAATTTTCAGAAATTCTTAACAATAATGATGTTTGGAACATTCTTTTATTTTAACGATGTTTATTTCTTACAATAATTAATTTAATTGAAAAATTTTCAATTTTACTAACCTAAGTTACCTCTCCGCGTGATACGCTACTGAGTTGACAAATAATATTTTAAGACGTTTGAAGGTCGTATTTGTTATTATATTTGTCTTTTGCTATTATAATGTTGTAGGAAAGGATGGAAAATGCGGTTCAGAGTAGCCAACTGAAATATTCCTTTCATTACAATGTTACACTTAGGTATAGTATTTTAGTTATTTTATAATTGGATGTTGTTCATAGTGGAATGGCAGCCATATTGCAGAGGTCTAATTAATTATTCGTGAAATACACTATACTTCGTTGCTACTACTACAAAATGGCTCATAGCGACTATTATCTCTGTGATTGCAAAAAAAGAAGAGGGAAATTGTCTTATTATATTCTTAAAACTACATACTTTTATAGAGTGTAATATGTAATTAATAAGTGAACATTAATTTGGGAACTTTTTAATTATTAAAAGCTGCAAAAAATTAACAAGATATAAATTAAGAGCAGGTATAAGATGCAACTCTAAACATAACTTGCTTCCAACTTGTCATGTTATACCTAAATTGCTATAAACTTTCTAAAGTAAAACGTGTTACCAAGTTCGCTTATTTCACTTGTCCTGTTTGAAAACCACACTCAACAGAACTTCTTAAACGTAAACGATATTATTTAACCTTTTTAAGTTATTTTTTATAAAACTTTCCGCCCTTCCTGCACCAAAAAATTAAGATAAAGCTTTCTTAAGTGTCTTTAAATTGAAAGGCGATTTTCTTAGTTTAAAACGATATTTATTGATTGTTTTTTTAATATTGCACCACTTTGCTAAAACAGCAATGGGTTAATTTAGATAAGTATAAAGTACTTATACTAATATGAGTAATCAGTAATATCCATCATACACACCAAGACTATTATATGAACGACTCAATTGTGTACCAATAATCTGAATAATAAATGATGATATAAATTACATATAACTTTCATTTCTTCGCGAAGAGTACATTTCCTTAAAACAAGATTTTATTTATTATTTTATCATTACCTAGATAAGTTTGTCATACTTGAAATGAGCTATAATCCTCGCCAGGAGTGTTTACCGCTACGTCATTAATTTATGAATCTAGCTATCCAATTTGTTAATACTGCCTTCTCATATAAAACAGCGAATTCAATAAGGATGGTAAACATTCGTAGTGCATTTGACGAAATCGACATTCGGTATTGAATAAGCCAATGTTGTAGAAAGAGTAAATCTATAAACGCGAATTTAATGCATGGAATTAAATTCTCATTTGACTAATATAGTACAATTTTGACTCATGTTTTTCTTATTACACCATATGATTGTATGTGATGACGTAGCGGTAAACACTCCTGGCGAGGATTATAACTATACCTACCACAAGCAAGGAATTTTTCGTTCTGTTATGGTTGAGTTAGTTGAGTATAGTTTGATTCGAATAGAGTTGGCTATGACTCATTCTTAAAATGACACGAATTAAGATTTAGGCATCGTAGGTCTTGATTAAATCAGCAAAGTATCTTTTAGTTAATGTTTTTATCTGCAGATGTCCCCACATAAATTTCCATAAAATGTCAAAGAAAGTAGAAAATGATTGCATATTTTTTATATTTTAAACTAGAAAAATGATGCATTCTATCCTCTTATTTCATTGATAGAGTCAGCACTGTTTTTATAAAAAACGCATACACAATAATTTTAAAGAACGACAGGAGTGACAGATGTGACACATTTATTGCACTAATATGAACAGTATAGCAGATTTATGTTTGTATAGTCATCCTTCTCTAATACATATAGTTGAGAGTGAGAGATAAAAATATGTAATTTTATTATAGAGTTTTACATCCATGAGTTATACCCACTGAATTCAGTGGTCATACCCAACTTTATTTGAATCAAACTATATTTCAATATTTGAGATTTGTATCAAATGAACTCTCCAGATCTGTATATTTGGAAAGAATACGAACGATTAGAAAACCACTTACCAATATTATCTTCTTCAAGTTACTACTAACAATAAGTTGCACACATGAATATTTCTAGGATCGAAAACCATCTATTCTTCTAACGTTAAGACAATGGAAAAAGATATAGGACTATAGCATGAATTTAGGTATATGTATAGTAACAAAATCGATGTTTTTAGCTTTAAATCAATACGGCTGCTACTTTCGAGAATGTTATCCTCAACTTCAACTATTATTTAGTTGCTGCTGTACTCCTGTACTGAACGATACATTGAAAGCAGGGAAATTTAGAAAAAAAGGTGGTACCTACATATAACTACATCACTACATGGATCATTAGTACTGGCTCAAAGCTGTTCAAGCGCTTCGTTACAGCACGAATTGTCATTACGAGCAGATTGCACCAATACGAAAATTTTGTCCCAAGCTCACTCTCAACTCACTATGGAACGGGCGTGGGGAATTAGCATAAAAATCCAGATCTGCTAGAGGATAGTTTTGGGTAGTTTACTATCGATCAGATTTTTATCTAACAGCAGATGGAACTTGCAGATAAACAGGAATTCCACAAATGCTGATTTGGTAATCACTTATTGTATTCAGTCTGTGAAATTTAGGTATCTGATTATTTGTACAATAGAAAAATCTGATAAGTTTAGGTTCACTTCTATTTATCATCACTTTTAATTTAAAGTTGCAACTATTAACAAATTCTTGTCACGGAAATAGTACATCGATCAGATTTCACAAGAAATTGATCTTGCCGACTAATGCCAAAGCTATCTCCACAGTACAAGTGCAAGAACAATGGGTCAAAGTGCACTTACTGCACATTTTGGCAGTCCTAAAATTCACTGATAGTTGCAGATCAATAACTGTGGTCCTTCCTATAGGGCTAGTTAGCCCGTATAAAACCGGGGTAGTCAGCGGCACATCGACGATTAAATTGTGTACCTTAAAGCTTTCAAATTTATAACTGTACAATAATTCTAATAAAATATAAAATACAAAGGAATAGTTTAAGAAAACACAGTGACCTCTGCATGTTAACCTGGCCCTCGGCGATTAAATTTGAAGGGTGACAGGTGGCATCTAGAAGGACAGTACTAATGGTAGGATCTCAAGTTGCAGTGCACATCAACTTTTAAACAGGTAATTATTTCTTTTGATACTAGTCATTTTGTTATACACTAGTTATTGTCTTTTTGGGGTCGCTTACCGGTAAAATTGATCATCACATTCCGCAGAGTTGTCAGTGGTATTTGAATCACTTTCTGTCGGATCCTTTCTTTGAGTGATTCAACTGTGGCTAATAATGATACACTTTACAGTTCAGGTAACCCAAGCCGCGTGTTGTTAGGTCCGGTGAACGGGGAGGCCTTGCGATATCCCCATTTCGTGAGATCACGCGTGATTTGGCAATAAAGCGTTAACAACATTCATGCTTGCCCTTGCCGTGTGGGAGGTTGCTCCGCCTTGTTGAAAAAATGTCTCCTCGTTTACTCCATACTGAAGAAGTTGTGGAGTAAAACAGTTTTCCCACATGTTTGCGTATCTTTGGGAGGTAACTGTCACAGCATTGCCTAGATCATCTTCGAGAAAGACTATAATACGTTATGGGCAAGAGAGTTCTGATCTTGTCTGATGGATGTTGAGGTATCCATTCTTCGTTGTTGGGATCGGCAATTCTTCTATGCAATAGAAGTCTTTCGAAAGGTTTTGAGATGGTAGACAAGCTTATTGGTCGATATGAGGATACCTTATGTAAGTCTTTGGCCGGTTTAGGAATTAGTATAATTTCCGCATTTTTCAATTGCTTGGGCCGGTACTTTGGCTTTAAGATAGCATTAAATATGTATGTAGGTAACATTAAACCTTTTTTGGTAATTCTTTTAACATTTTGGGTGTCAGAACCATCTTATTAGAGGTATAATTTGTAAAATGACAACCTATACCTACATGTTAAGTTGTTCATCAATTATAACATTTACTTATTGTCCTAGGACAGATTGTAAATTCAGTGGGAGAAAAAAAATTCTTTGATTAAGATTATCTCAGTGAAAAATAATTTTTTTGTAGGTATAGGATATTTTACATCATGGAACCGCAAAATTGTGGGAGCAATGTAATAAAATAGAGTCGCTTTTAAAAGAAATCGAGGTTTTGTGCAACTTGACAGAAAAAGTTTAGCACCTTGTAGAAATTTTGCAAGTGGCAGGCTACGTATTGGTAACGCAACAACAACAACTGTATATTGCTCACTCGAAACAACTGTGTTAAACGAAGTAGAAAGTTCAAATAAAATTTAAATATTCAAAAACCAGTGGCATTAGATATAGGAAAATACACACAATTGAGATAAAATTTAGCCAAATACAAAGAGCATAGGATATTCCATTAAAAATAATGAAGTTTGTCTCAATTTACGATTGAACGGATTGTTCCATTTATACCAAAATATTTAGTTGTAACGGTCATTCTCGAAATCATACAACTACACAATTTTTATGAACGGTAGTAGTGTGGACACCCTGTATGAAAGTTTCGACGAATTTAGATTAATTGAATAAATTACGTTAGAGAATATGGTTTTATTTCTATTGTACTAAACAAACATAAATTTAAAAAAAAACATTTATTTTTCTCAACTGTCATATAATAAAGTTACCATAACTTTTTTATTTTGCACAATCTTGTAAACCATTGCATATAAAAACGAAAGCAGAGTTAAAGTGTCCAAAGTTTTCACACCGAACTTAGCTAACGTATAATTAATGTAGCTAGAAGTTTTACGTTACTTGCGTTAAGGTAATAAATTATTTTTTCAAAGCAAAAAGTATTAATTGCGTAAATGAATTTTGAAAGCATTAGGCAAATTATTAATGGCCACTTTGACATTATTTATTATCAGGTCTTAATTTGGTGTTATTATCTACACTGATTCAACAATTTCCCAACTTTACTCAATAATAAATAACTCCAGTTAAAGCTTTTTATCAACTTTGCTTTACCATTAATGAACAGCATTGAGGGCGACCCTTTACTAACTTATACCTGCAACGGGATTCCAACAATCGAAGCTGCAACATATGGATTATGTAATTTATAGAAGTCCTAAAACGTGGAAAATTGCCAGAAAATTTTAAGTAATAAATTACCATCTCTATTATGGAATACATTCCTGTTTCTTTTTCCGTTTTGATCGAATTATGGTCCTTCAAATCTCTGTAGATATGATCCGATATTGGTAGGTAGTTTTACTAGATCGACCCTTCAAATTTATTACGGCTATCGAACTCAGTCATAACTTTTTAATATTATTTCCTCTCAGAATATGAAAGTTATGTTCACATGCATAATTTTTTATACGACTTTATTTTATTAAAAATCTGAAGTTTGGAAATTCAAATTTACATAGCACTTGGTCGGATGTGGTTGTAACCAGGATTGATTTCTTCTAATTCCAAGCTCGTATTGACTAGATCAAGCATTAATTGCTTATGGGAAAATGTTCGCAAGCGTAATAATGCCTGTTTTAAAAATGGATTATACTCGCGGGTTTTCAAAGTGAAATAATCAAATTCACAAAGCGCCCTGAAGATTTTGTAAACAGTAGATGTATGATAAAATTGTAACTGCAGCAGGTTAGTATTGCCATAATAGAAGAGTACTCTTCTATCTATTATGGTATTGCAAAGTAAATTGGTTACTGTGGGATCATTCTTCTATTTGATGCTAAGTATATTGATGATTTTGTACAGCATTAATTATAGAATTCAATACTATTCACTTGCAGCTTTCAGCTTCATCTTGCACATAGAAAGAGTGATATTTATGGAGATTAAAATGTGTGGTAAACTTTACGATGTAAATCTGTGCCTAAATTAATGAATAAAATTAGCGGTTGCCAAATAAACCGTGTTTCGGTAATAAACAATATTGATTTTGTATATTTCTAAACTGACACAAATATATGAAATATAAATATTGTACAGGGTGTTGCTAAGTCCATATCGTAGCTACACAAATTTGCAAAATTTGGGCATCACGTTTACCTAATCCTCAACTGAAATTATCAATGGTGTAGGTACTTTTAAGGTTGTGCATGTGTGTGTTACCATTGAATAGACCCTTATATAATTTAAAGGCAATTAAAAATAGACACTATCTACTTATAGAGTTGCATAAACTGTCACCAAAAGTCGAATGCGATAGTTATAGTTCTCAATAGGTATTGATAGATACGTCGAATTAGAATTAGTAAACTTAAACCAATATAAAATATACTGCGATACTCCAATGTGGTCGCCTAATTTTATGGCACAGGTAACGGGTCTTTGGGGTATTCTCCAAAAATACTAAAAAATGCATTGTTTACAGTAGGTAGTTCAATGAAATCATGTACCTATAGTCCTTGGGCCCACGTCTAAATTTTTTTTTTATGACCACACGCTCCAAACTTTTTGTAGTTGTTATTTGGGTGGAGTCGGACAAATTCGGAGCTTGGGGGAATATGGTAGTGGGGCGTTTGTCTTATAAGCTATCACGAACATGTCAATTTAATGCGAGAAAAATATTTACAACCACACTAGTAATTTTATGGTAATCAATAGTTTTTATTATAAAAATACCGAAAAACATGTTGTCGGACAAAAATATTGGGCCATTTGGCGCGTCGGACATTCTAAATATGTCAAATTTATGAGAAATAAAAAATTATTACCACACGGCAGCTTTAAATACAATCAACCATAAAAACTGTTTAAAAAATGTGGTAACCTTGTCGGACAATTTTCGTGGGGCATAAGCGCAGTTTGACGCGCCAAAGATGTTAATTTCCTGGGAAATTTTTATTTATTACCACAGGTGTTTTTTTGTTTTTTCCTATTTCTTTGCATGTGAAATGCATATCAAATCAGTTGTCCGACAAAAATGATGGGGCAAACGGACAAAAAATTCAATTTTCATCTAGATTATCGATGTTCTTAAACTGCAAAAGTGAGTTAATGCTTATTATTTTATATATACGTATATAATAAACGATTTATTTATCAATATAATTGAAACCACCAATTTTTTAAAAAATTTTTAGTTAAAATCTAATTTGAAAAATTAAAATTTTAATGAAATTCGCAATTTTAAAAATACGTTTAAATTGAATATCTCAAAAACATATACATTATAAAAGCAGCTGTTCTACGGACACAGTTATAGTTCCAACCAAACTTTATGGCAACTCCGAAGTTGGCGCGAGTCGATGCCCAGAACACGAAATAAGGTATCCGCGGAGAGGTGAAGAGCGCATGTGCGGAATTTACCCCGCACACGCTCCCTGCTCTCACAACACGTGATGTCGTAGTTGTATGCCTTGGTGTGAGTGACAATCGTCGCGTTCGTATACTGCACGCATTTGAATATATTATTCACATAGAAAGTATAACATCGAACGAGAGGCACAGGCCAGGAGAATTAGAATCAGGGTTGCCAACACTTCGGAAAGCCAATCCACAAAAAGAGAATTAGTATTCTACCAGAAATCTACCGCAGAATGAAAAATAATTTTTGAAATCTTTGAAATCTTTTGAAAAAAATTAACTAAATATGAAAAATCTTGGGTTAAATTGTTTTACTTTAGGTGTTTTCTTTTTGCACGTTGTGGTCGACTTAAGTCAGCTGTCAATAACACACCAGTCGTTTTATAAAAATAATTTGACTCAGTTCTCAATAACCCTACTCGTTTTAAAAGCTTTATTTATGTTTCATATTAACCTGAGGCAGAAATGTATTATGACCCAAGGCACTTCAATCACGTGATAATTGTGACTTTACCTAACCCTGTGGCGATGCAAAAAGAAAACACCTTTTATGTTTTATATTTTTTTAGTTCCATTGGTTTTATCATAGATTAATAAATATACTATATTTATTAATCTATGATTAAGCGCTTGAAGGTATTTCATAGTTAAACCTTATTTATTAAACATTTCCTGGCTCCTTTCTAAATACATAGATACTTAGTATTTCTACCAAATTATGCCGATCCAAGGGGAATTATATGATTCTTAACAAATGCTAAAAGAATCCTGAGATAACAAATTTACATTTTCAAAAGTAGCTGCGCTTATTAAGAAACGCCCATTAGGCCTCATCACGTTTTCTATTCAAGGTGCACAAGATCAAAATTTATTACTATAGTTATTTATGAATGTATAAAACAATAAATATTAATTTACGTTTGTAGTTTAAGAATATCGATGATATCGATAGTCTACAAGAATTTAATTTTTTGTTCGTTCGCCCCAACATTTTTATCAGACAATTGTATTTGTTATTTAAAAATATAATTATTTGTAACCTCCTACTTTTGTCGGAAAAATGGTTGTAAAAATAAGGGATGCACGAAACCAATAGTTTAAGAATATCGATTACTAAAAAAAAATTTAGTTTTTTTGTCCGACTATCGATTTGCCCCAATATTTTTGTCGGATACTTCGATTTTTTTATTTAAAATATAATTACTTACCACCTCCTTTTTTTGTCGGAAAAATGGTTGTAAATAAAAATTTCCCAGGAAATTAACATCTTTGGCGCGTCAAACTGCGCTTATGCCCCATGAAAATTGTCCGACAGGTTACCACATTTTTTTAAACAGTTTTTATGGTTGATTGTATTTAAAGCTGCCGTGTGGTAATAATTTTTTTTTTCTCATAAATTTGACATATTTAGAATGTCCGACGCGCCAAATGGCCCAATATTTTTGTCCGACAACATGTTTTTCGGTATTTTTATAATAAAAACTATTGATTACCATAAAATTACTAGTGTGGTTGTAAATATTTTTCTCGCATTAAATTGACATGTTCGTGATAGCTTATAAGACAAACGCCCCACTACCATATTCCCCCAAGCTCCGAATTTGTCCGACTCCACCCAAATAACAACTACAAAAAGTTTGGAGCGTGTGGTCATAAAAAAAAAATTTAGACGTGGGCCCAAGGACTACTACTATCAATCAGACTCTTATGGATCAATTCATTGGTTCATGTCTTTACTCTGATTTCATTCAATGTCATTAGCAATAATAGGTACCTACCTTAAGGTTGATGTACGTAAATTTTACCTATGTCCATCAGAAGTGCCTTTGAGGCAAAAGTTTAAATAGAAAAGTAATATATAAGCTATCGTGATACATTCTAATTTCCAGCAACCAATCTTCATCAGCAGCAATTCGATGTGATGGTAGTTGTCATAAGCTTCAGAGTAAATAAGTAACGGGGAATATTTTACAAAACAACAAAAGTTTAAATAAAAACATTTGCATTGCCACTGAATACTATTAGATGAAAACAAAACTTCTAAAAATCAACCAATTTTGTGCAACTCCCCTGATTCGTGAGTGTTTCAATCCCTAGCCCTATCGTTCTAAATTTTGTTACGGACCCATTATTGAAATATGAATGAGAAAGTAAACAATCTAAAAGATAATAAAATGGACCAATAGAAGAATAAGATATAGCTTTGATTGAAACGAAAGTTTACTATCTTAGAAGGATTACAAAATACACTGCTACGAAGCCGCAATTTCAATTTTACATCCAATTCCTATCGTAACCAGCATACATTGTAGTTACAATGAGATACTGCAGTGATGATGAGAACGCAGTTCAGTATCTGAGGCATAGTGCCCCCCAGTAATGGTGAACATTAGTTTTAGAAACAAAAAAATAATCGATAGAAGCCAGATACAGAGCAAGTGTGTTCAATAGCAAGAGGTGTTGTAAAATGGAGACTTGTGAACTGGCCCGTTATCTTGTTACAACAACACACCTTTCCGTAGCTTTCTTCTGTGCTTATTCTTAATTTCTTTGCACTATTTTTCGAAGAGCGGACGCACACTAATTGCCACAAACGTCTTAGACTTCAGCATCCCAAAAATGGCGGTCATAGTCTTTACCGCAGATATTCTAAATTCTTTGAACAGGCCATTTTTTCGTCTACTGTTTGTGCTCTGCAATATACTTGCATTCTCCACAGTTGCAGAGTTATTATAATACTTCTCAAAATCTATCTGGAAACAGAAAGCTGTTACGAAATAGTGAATCGGATCACGGCTGAAAGTATTTGGGGAACCCAGAGTGCTGAAATTATTTCATTGCACTACGGCTGTGTTGTAAACACCGAAAACCTGCTTAACACAATTGAAGCGGCCAGAAGTCATAATTTCTTCTACTTCTTTTTCGATTTCATTCCTTGCGACAGTTTTTGGATAACCAAGTCGCGTTTCACCATTTATTAAAGATTTACTACGTTTGAATTCTACAGACTACGTTTCACCGAAGGATGTCTTCCAAAATTGGAAATGAGTCACCCTCTTCATGTAGAGATATTTTGTAACTACGCGAATCTTTTAACATCATAAAGCTACGAATATAAGAAAATGTAGGAAACCTGTGGAATTGTTCGGCGTGTGGGTTCTTTACATCGTCTTATTCACGATATTTTCAGATCAAGGAAGCCAATGTGAAATTTCGATTCATAAGATCGTTGATGGCATTGCTGCGCCTACTCCAGAACATAAGGAAAATGAAGTGTCGACTAGAATCCGCTTTAGTTTATTGTTGCTTTCAGTATGTCACGAGTACTACAACTATGTAATTGTTGTAGTACAACACCACATTACATATGATTTCTTCTGTAATGGATGCCAAAATGTTTATGCAAGGGTTCTGTGACCATGATATTTCGGTGACTTTGAATTTAATGTTTCCACTAGACGGTAATACGCAGCAGACAAAATTCCTATATCTGACAGCCTCAAGCTGGTAAAATGGATAGACTTTAATTCGGCACTTCAATGACTTTGATTCGTAAAACGAAGCAAAGGATAAGGTGTTGGAAAATGGAATTTTGTTTATTAATAATATATTTAACACACCCAAACTTGAATTAATGATAAATAATATCAGAAATCCTGGATGGCGTTAAGATAATAGTGTTTACCTTTCGATTGGCTAACACAGGTTTAAAACAGACAAAGGTAGCTGTTTTTTCTAAAGCGGAGGAAAATTGAAACACCCCATTTACTCATTGCTATGGATGAAATTTCCTCAGCTTAGGAAAAATTCTAAGAGGGGTAGTACTCAACCCAAAGCAAATGATGTGCATAAGTAGATGCTTCTCCTTTCTCCTAGATTTATATCAAAATTAATACTATGAATTTAGCTGCACAGGTCATACTCAGCAGTTTTCTTTTCGTATTAATATTTAAAATAGGTGACTGATGGCTTTGAAATTTTATGTAAACTTCGTATTAGTTGTCAGCTAACGGAATCACTACCATTTATGTGCAATTTTTGTATTTTTACTAAAATAAACCAGGTTTTTGTTGCTTGGACCCCACCAGCATGTAAGTGTATATAATATATGTATATGCAGGCTTACAGGAAAAAATATAACGCAATCAATCCCTAATATACAACTTGAGTTTGAAATTACCGCCGTTGGTTCGCACCAGAGTCAGTAGATTAACAGAGTACCGCAACCTCCGCCATGTTTAGTCCTTTCCCCGCTTCAGTACAATTTGTAAATCCACAGCATGGTAAAATAATACTTCTTATATCAATTTATTTTATTAAATTCGGATATTCCGACTAATTTAGTCAAAACATCGTCTACCTTACTGAGCGTGTATACGGACTGCAGCGCGGAAAGGATTAAACATGGCGGAGGTTGCGGTACTCTGTTAATCTACTGACTCTGGTTCGCACCACCGACTTGGTATATTTTTAACAATTTTCGTCATCCGGTGTAGAATTTGAATTAATTTTGAAAAACTAAACTAATTTCATACTTGACATTTTCATATAAAAATACCTCCGATGTCTATTTCAACCAATATCCGATTCCTTCTTACAAAATTCGAAAGAGCATACCCAAAAACATTATTTATTTTTGTGTTATGGTTGTTGAGGAAGAAATTAAAACAAACGCAAATTTTGACAGCGATTAATGGTTTTGCTAACGAATTATTCAGTTGTAAGTACTATTTATTATAATTATGTCTAATCTTTGAATATGGAATAGTACCTACTTTATAATATTAAAGATATTATGAACTGTAAAGTTGTATTACTTAAACTAAACCACAGATGGTTTATTATAGCTGTACTACGTGAATAATAAAATATCGCGCCAATTTTGACGCTCATAATTTATTGTTATGTTAGAATAAGATACACATTCGTTAATTATCTTTGATTATAAATTGTGAAGATTAAGAAAACGTTATTTCACCTACCTTGCGCCGGATGTCGTAGTTATTTAGCTGCTTACAATAACCATAAAGATCGGATTAAAAATGCATTTTTGTAGTTTATTTATAATTACAAAAATGTTCATTCTACAATTTGCCTTACCTACACATACATGTGCATATACGAATACATCTTGAAATTTGAGCAATTAATTACTACTAAACAGCATACCCTGATGGGAATGTGATATGTAATTTTTTTATTTATATGTACAATTTCAGCTTAAGTTTATTAAAAAAATGTACACTTACATTAATACACTAACTATATCTATATCTACAAATGTAAGTAAAAAAATAAAGATGAAGATCACAGACGTTTTGTTTAAACACTGAGCCCTACTTAGTGCACTTGCTTGACAACTCATGTCTTCAGGGGGTAATTGCACAATGGGTTTCCTAATATTTGAAGTAGCGTCAACACAAGTTGTTTGTTTTAGTAGTTCATTCATGCGTATAGCTGCTTCAATTGGCGCATTATGAGACTGAAGTGTTTCTCTGGCCCATCTTCTAAGCCAGTGACCCAACCAAGCGAGATGACAGCCGCAGATAAAATTATTTTCCGAAATTACAAGGCCGCCTGGAAATGTATATTTTAATATTAGATAGGTAACACTGTGTCATTATGTTACAATTTCTTCTCAAATTGCTTTTAATTATATTTACCTACATTAAGCTCTTATTATTGAAAACCTGAAATCGCAATGTGCGATTCATTATATTAGAATTTTAATGCGAAAATAGTGTAACATTTTATTGCTATAATAAATACAGGGTGTTAGTAAATAAGTGCGACAAACATTAGAGGGTGATTCTGCATGAAAAAATAATGATAGTTTGATATACACCGTGTCCAAGATAAGAATGCACAGCATGGGGATCTTGAAAACGGTAGAAGATACAGGGTGGCTTAAATTAGAAAAAAGTTGCGCTATTTAGAGTATGTTCACATGCTGGCCGCAAAAGTTCATTATTGTTTATCGTTTTCAAAATTCTCAAAAAAATGTGATTTTTTGGATTTTCGTTTCTTTTCATTTTTTTATTTATTTTAACTGATATTAAAAAACTACCGGCACTTTCTCATTGCCACTTTTTAAGCTCTACAAAATGGCGTGTTCAAATTTTTAATCCGACGTTTCGTATCCGAGAAACCATCATCAACTTTATTTTTTTATATGGCCTCAAACAAAGAGACACTCTGTATTCGGTAGCATTATTCATTACAAATTCAACGATGTATCACACATTATGGTTTTGAAGCCAAAAAATGGGAAAAACGTGAGTTATAAGGTTTTTTATTTTTTAAATTAGTAGGCGCTGGTACAATAACAGAAACACAATGTCAAAAAATTATAATAATTGCTCAAATAGGTTGCCATTATTTTCTAGACACAAGTATGCTCTGTCTACAGAAGAATTCAAAACATGGTCTAACATTTCTGGTGTGATTGTATTAACTGCTGCTAAAACCAATGCCAATAACTGTTCTTCATTTTCAAAAATGGCGTCATACACTTGGTTTTTTAAATAACCCACAGGAAAAAATCCAATGGGGTTAAGTCAGGTGATCGGGCTGGCCAGGCTACTTCACTGTGAGTTCCAATGCATTTTCCAGGAAACCTCTGGGACAAATATTCTCGTACATTTCTTGAATTATGCGCTGGGGCACCATCTTGCTGAAACCAGCAGTTGTTAACCATAAGTAATGGTAATTCATCCAAGGCATTCTCCAAATCAATCTGCAGTAGGTCGAGATATCGTTCGGAATTTAAATTGTTTTGATAAATAAAAGGTCCTATTATTCTGCCACCCAAAATGCCTACCCACAGATTAAATCCAAATCGATGTTGATGCCTTGCTTCTTTTATTAAATGAGGATTGTCTGTTGCCCAATAATGTTTGTTACGCCGGTTGAAAATGCCATTGTTGGTTATCATGCTCTCATCAGACCAAATTACTTTAAAAGGAAAATTTTGATCTTCTTCGCATTTTCTGGTATACCATTCACAAAAACTTGCTCGCCTTCTCTCGTCACCAGGTCTAAGACCCTAGCAAATTCTAAATTTATAGGGATGAAATTTATTCTTTTGTAAAACGAAATGGGCTGTAGATCTAGCTACTCCAGTTCGACGTTCAATTAGTCTTGTTGATATTTCAGGATTTTCAACAACCATTTGTAAAACAGTAGTCGCCTTTTCTTCGTTGGATTGTTTTTTACGAGATACAACAGGTTTTTTAAATGAGCCAAATTCCTTTAAATTAGATACCAAACGTCTAAAAATGGATTTTTCAGGTTGTCTTCGTTCAGGATAATTATCAGAGTACATATGTTCAGCAGCTACACAATTTTTGCGGCACAAGATGTAACACGTCAACATATCAAATTTTTCTTCGTTTGTGAAACGTTCTCTTTCCATGGTAACACTTGTAAATAAATTAAAGGCACGAAGCAACAAACTAACGAATAAGTAACTTTAACAAGAACAAAAATTAAAACACTTCAAATTCCCGTAAAAACAACTTACACAACACCAAATTACGTTTTCAACAATAATGTGACAGATAAAACATAAATATTGCGATTATTCCAATGCCTACTAATTTAAAAAATAAAAAACCTTATAACTCACGTTTTTTCCCATTTTTTGGCTTCAAAACCATAATGTGTGATACGTCGTTGAATTTGTAATGAATAATGCTACCGAATACAGAGTGTCTCTTTGTTTGAGGCCATATAAAAAAATAAAGTTGATGATGGTTTCTCGGATACGAAACGTCGGATTAAAAATTTGAACACGCCATTTTGTAGAGCTTAAAAAGTGACAATGAGAAAGTGCCGGTAGTTTTTTAATATCAGTTAAAATAAATAAAAAAATGAAAAGAAACGAAAATCCAAAAAATCACATTTTTTTGAGAATTTTGAAAACGATAAACAATAATGAACTTTTGCGGCCAGCATGTGAACATACTCTAAATAGCGCAACTTTTTTCTAATTTAAGCCACCCTGTATCTTCTACCGTTTTCAAGATCCCCATGCTGTGCATTCTTATCTTGGACACGGTGTATAAACGTATGTCTGCAAATGCTTAATTTTCCGAGATACGGGGTGTTAAAGTTTTTGGGGTACCCTACGTCCTGGATACAACTCAGCATACAATCGTCGAGCTTGCCGACCATTTCCATTACTTCGACCATAGAGAAAATGCATGTCTGACAATTCCGCATTTGTAAAATTTTTCATTCTATTCGTCCAAAGAAAAATTAATTACTTTTTAATATTAATGTTATAGCAAACTAAAAGCTTTATTAATAATGAAGTGACCCTAATTTGACATTTCGTTAAAATTTTCGTATTTAAGGGATAAATGTTGACAGTAGCCTACTAGATAATGTATTAAAGAAATTAAAAATGTTTTTAAGAAAAACTTTAACACTCCGTATCTCGGAAAACTAAGCGTTTGCAGACATATGTTTATATAGCAAACTGTCATTATTTATTCATGCAGAATCGCTCCCTAATGTTAGTCGCACTTATTTACTAACACCCTGTATAATGCATCACAAGAAAATATGTATGTAATATTAATTTGTTTTTAGTAACTATTTAATTAACTCTATCCCCTATAATAAAATTAATATTGCTTACAATTTCGTGGAGCTTTTGAATATGAATATCAAAAATACTTTAACGGTTATTATTATAGTTTACATGACAGTTTCAAAGCATACTCATTTATCGCCCTCCTTGATTACTCAAGTTTGACTTGAATGAAAGTTCAGCTCTAAAATGCTTTCCACGCGAATTACGTTTTCTCTTATCTATTATTTTTAGGCAGAGTTGCGGGTCTTGGCATGTGTAGACCTATTAATTGCATTATATACCACCTTTAAGTCCGTTGCAGCAAAGAGTATAAAATTTTGTGGTTGCAGCCTATTTCTAATCAATTTCAACTGAAAACTGCAATATGTTCCACATAGTAAATTGTGTTCCATAGGGCAATGCTCATCTGATCATACGTATGCACACGCCTCTCGCGTTAGCCATAATTCCAAGAATAACACGACTCAATGATGATGATATTAATTTATTAAACCACCTCTCTTCGTTAAAGGGAGGTGAACCACTAAAATAGGATGGAGGTACTAAAGGTGCTAATAATTCATTAATTGTTTTATACTTATAAAAGTTTTTCGACATGCGCAGTAATTAAATACGATTACGAAATTAGATTTTCTTCTATTTCGCGACGGTTATAGCTTTATACTCGTACTGAAAATCATACGGAAAAAGCTCTGTTTCCGTACTGTTACAGGTATTTAATTTTTTTTAAGTTTGACACTGTCAAACAAACCATTATTATTTTTCATGGCAAGACTATTTTTCTTTAAATTACAGTTAAGTTTGATATTTAAACGTTATAAATTTAAATTGTCAAATGTCAGAATTGCCAACAGAGTTTAAAAAAAATCACTAAAACAATTTTATTATCTTTATTTATTAAAAATTTGAAAGTAAATTCATGCGAAATGGATAAAATAGTATGAAAAACACGTGTCACAATTACTTTTAGCTGCAGTCATCCCTTTGCAAACCTGATTTTCGTGCTGCAAAAAGTCTCATTGTGGCACTTGTTTTTCAATATACTATTGTACATTTACCAAAAAGTATTTCAGATGCGAAATTGAAATTTAATACATATATTCAATAATGAAAGCTATCCTAAATTTTATTATTCCCTTTCCTTTCCAAAAGGAATATTTTCATTAAAATAATAGCATTAATGGGCTAAAGTAATGTTAATGGACTTCCTAAGGTATAGAATAACGAATCGTTTAACACTACTTGTGAGTTCGAATAAAATTAGTAGAATTTAATAAAAGTGAAATAATATACAGGGTGTCTCACGGTGACCGTCGGTTAGAAGTATATCAAGAACTGTAAAAGCTAAAAATTTGAAATTTTGCATATGCGACATGGAGTGTTAAATCTATTAAATAAAAATATTTTCTAAATGGCAGCACTTCCGGAAATACCGGAAGTGACCATCGACTTCTTTATTTTAAATACAAACCAGGCAATTTTTTTTCACATTCTGATGTGTTATAAAATGTTTAGTAAGTATGCTTAAAATAATCAGCATATCAATTTTTATTGTTGAGAAAAAAAATTTTTTTCACTGAAAAATGTCAAAATCTTGTTTAGGAAATACAATTGAAAGTCGAAAGTGGTAAAAGTTAGGAAAATGGGATTTTAGGTTCTCAATGTCAAAAGATTGAGACACAATTGTCTGTAATGGATAATAAAAAATTGCCCGCGGTTACGTATCTATTTGACGTTATTTCCAGACTTTAAAAAGTCTCATTTTTTAAATGGAATGCCTATTTAATTATCGGCTCATTCGATGCAGAAATAAATTTCCTTTAAATTGATATACCATGTTCCTATACCTAAAATCAATGATTACAGAGTTATTTACATTTTTCTAATTAAATTTATAATTACATACTTTACAAAACATGGTTGGCTTTGAAAATTTTCAAAAAATTTTTATTCAAATGTTTCTTATGCTTTTATGATTATTTAAAATTCTATCTATGCAACTTCTTGACTATCCAAGGTCTCTTTCCGCCCAACGAACAGAACTTTCAGGGAAAACATTAAAATATCCCAAAACATTGGTTTCTGCAGCGTCATTGGGGACAATTGGCTTTCCCAAATTTCGTGGCGCATTTACTTTGCCCAAATTTAGAAAATTCTTTTCAATCATCCTGATTTTTCGTTCTGTCATTGTAGGTAAATGCGGATATCTTTCGTTAAAGTGTTGAGTGATTCTTTATTCAATAGTTAAAGGTTCTGCACTCTGCAGGTCCGAAAAGTAATACGAGCAGACTCACCATGAATGTAAAACAAATTTAGAATATATTCCATATTTCCCAATTAAAAACAAATATTAAGCGCAAAAATCAAAATTCAAACAAATAACATTTGTTTAGACATTTGGTATATCAATTTATGTCAGCTTGGGCTGCGCGATACGTGATTGATAAGTAATGCATGCGGTTGGGGGTAATGTTTTACCTGCTAATCGAAGAGTAAGTTTGAGTATGCAACGAACGATGGTCGCGTTATTTTTAAATCGGTTTAAACTTTATATAAACTAAAAATGTAGCATTTTTAATAAACAAAAATATACAGTCCATTACTTTAATTTGTTGATAATGATTCCTCATTAATCAAACAGTCACACAGACGCAACAACATTGATAACAAACGTAAATGTAGCGTAAACTTTTAAACTGATAGCTAACTGACAACTGTCATCATAAGAAACAATTGAATAAACATTTTTTGAAAATTTTCAAAGCCAACCATGTTTTGTAAAGTATGTATGTAATTATAAATTTAATTAGAAAAATGTAAATAACTCTGTAATTATTGATTTTAGGTATAGGAACATGGTATATCAATTTAAAGGAAATTTATTTCTGCATCGAATAGGCTGATAATTAAATAGGCATTCCATTTAAAAAAAGAGATTTTTTAAAGTTTTTCTTAAGTCTGGAAATAACGTCAAATAGATACGTAACCGCGGGCAATTTTGTATAATCCATGACAGACAATTGTGTCACAATCTTTTGACATTGAGAACCTAAAATCCCATTTCCCTAACTTTTACCACTTTCGACTTTCAATTTTATTTCCTAAACAAAATTTTGACATTTTTCAGTGAAAAAATTGTTTTTCTCAACAATCAAAATTGATACGCCGATTATTTTAAGGATACTTACTAAACATTTTATGACACATAAGAATGTGTAATGATATACTTCTAACCGACGGTCACCGTGAGACACCCTGTATTATACACCAGGGTGGTGAAGACTGTTATTATTGACCGAGCACCAAGATTATTTCGCGAGGAGCTTTGCCCCGAGCGGAATAAGGTGCGAGGCCTATAAATGTCTTCACCACCGTGGTGTATATACATTTTTTCCACTACTAGTCAAATTTAAGACACAAATAAAAAATAAAAAAAATCAAGTAGGTAGCACAGGAATGCAAATTGGTCTTTCCACTAATCACTGAAATATGTTGCTTATATTTCAGTGCCACTAATAAAACAAAAATCAAGTAGTCTGATGTAGATTGACATTTCCATGAATAAGACTTATTTTTGTACAACTGTCATTAAAAGTGACATTTTTAACGACTGTCAAGAGTGTTAAACGATGACGTTTAATAGAGCTGTATGGAATATTATTTGTTGGTAACTACGGTAATACGGCGTCACCTAACACGCCCACTTCACAGCAAATGCGGTAATATTTGTTGAAACGTCAAAAAATAATTAACTGACAAGAGATGTCAAAATGTCAGTTTATAGAAATATGTAGTAAATTTTTCTATTTTATTATCAAAATAGAACAGTTATACAAAAAACTTTCCCCGCATTCCGCCATGTTGTAGTTACGGGATGCTATCAGTCATTATTGGTTGAGCGCGAATTTTAAACTAATGGCATTTTTATTCAAATAATTTTATCGTGTTATTGGGTAATTTTTTTAAGCAGCAAATACGTTACAGACAATCTCCTGGGTATACAAAATTATGTTGCACAAGTTTTTGTTAAACAACTATCCCTGGATTCTCACAATGTTTGAATTTGTCCATTATGAACCTAGGTTAATAATAGAAAAAATTATTGACCACTACTAAAGAAATTCAACTTCTCAGTTGGCTATAGGATACGCAATAATTGTCAACTTCACATTATAGTAGTGGAAAAAAATATTTCTAGACTTAATTATTATCGTAAAATAAGAGGTACCTATGTAGGTACTTAAAAAGTATGGTAGCTATAATCCGTCTTGCCGACTTTACGTTTAATAATAGTCGGTTTATGAAGGTAATCTATTCTTAGCTCCTTTAATTTTTAATCTCTTACCAAAATACACTCAATAAATTTAATTTATTAATTGACAATTCCCCAAGGTGTGTTGTAATTTAATGCATAGTAGAACATAAAATGAAAGACAGACATAATACCTATTAGTTCGTTATGTCGTTATGTGATTAGGATTACCTTCTTCTAATTATGCAATACATTCCTAAAGTTTGTGCTTTACCTACTAACTGTCGTCCCTAATACATCCTTATTCTATTCGTCCATTGAATTGTTTTACGATCAATATTAGGTATCGTTAATTATATTTAAACTAGCGGCTGACAGATAATTTATTATTGATAGTAAAAAAATGTTTATGACAGATCTTTTGAGCAACTGTTGCCACATTAAAATTTGGTTGATCACTTTTTAAGGTAATTTCATAAGACGGAGGTCAAAGGTCGTCAGACTTGCAACACCTTCGAACTTAAATTAAGTTTGAAAATTAGGAATGTTTTAAGACCAACCTCGACCTCCTAGCTAGTCTAGAAGTCGTTATCGTCGAGACGAACGAACGAACGAACGAACGAATATGAATCAACTCACGTTTATAATATAGGATACTATCTGTATTTTTCGTAGAAAACCTAGGGAAAATGCAAAATTTATTAACTGATTAACTGACCTTTTCGTTTGGTTGGTGTTATACTGGGTGTCCCATTTTACTCCGCCACCTGCGATAATGCTACAACACTGCGTCGGATCCAAAAGTTCAGAATAAAAAGTTAACGGTTTTGAGGGGCATCTGATGCTGTAACAAATTTCACCCCCACCCACACCCAGCGGAGTGAATAAGGAGGGTGACTTTAAAATCTTAAATGGAAGCCCATATTTTTTATTGCAGACTCAGAAAGACTATGACTATGAAGGTTTTATTTGGGACCATTTTTACTTCCCGAGTACGAAGTAAAGGGGAAGTATTGTATTAGTGTTCCACACCCACAGCATATTATTATGGTATCACCTCAACGAGTTTGGGCCAGGACATCATCGTTGAAGGTTTCAATCTAAGTGAGGACTTGAGGAGCAATACAATTTACGTTATAAACATGTAATTGAGATGGAGATTTCAGTGTTCATACTAATAGGTACCTAAGTCTTGTTTGGCCTGTCATGGAAAACATTCACTTAAAAGCGTAATGCAGTGACACTTTAGATATTTTACTTATTATGTAACTAATAAAGCAAAGCTTTTATTTACTTTTTATACTATGAAATAATGAATAGGTACATACATTAAACCCTTCAACTTTGTAAATTAACGGTAAATATTTTCATAGTATTGGACAAAGGCAGTAAGTAATCATCACTCACGGACCGTCGTTTTTATTTAATTTTTCTAAATATTCGCAGGCAAAGTAATCTTCTCGCATGTAACAGCTATTACTCATTCGGATGAATTACAGCACTCACCTACGGCTCGTGTCCGTAACACTTCCTCATGAGTAACAGCCACCATTACATTTATTTATTTATTTATTTCATTTCTTGCTCAAAACAACAGAGAAATGACTCCATTTTTTAGGACAATTTCCAACTTAAAATTAGATATTTAATGATAATAAGGCGTATATCTGCGTCTACTAACTAACATACAGATAAGGATTTTTTAAATAGTGATAGCGACAGGCCAAATACCTCCAGATCAATGCATTGCGATTGGTGTAATTTGTTATAAGTTGACAGCATGCGAATGATAGGGGAATTACTATGTGCAACCGTTTTCGTATGTGGAACCTTAAACAATATAATTCACTAAACCATCGTAATGATCAAGCCTGCTGATTGAATAACATACCATTTTTCTATAGGTATGTAGATATATTTTTTGATTTATTTGACATAAGTACGTAAATCAACACTTAATAAACTAATTAAAAATAAAGTATGGATGTAAAAAAATTTACATACAGGAACAAGTAACATTAAGTAAGATTAATATAAATAGTTATTAAGTGAAATACATAATAGTGTAAGATATAAACATGTAATTATTTATTTGTCATTCAATTTTTAATGGTTCTTCTGTTACTTTTAGTACCACCACTTGGATATTATTTTTTCGGTATTATCTTTATTCAAGTTCTACCGTTACACTTATGCAACGACTGTTGCTACATTTTGACTACTACCACATCAGAGTAGCCATCTTTACCTATCCGCTAATCATAGTAGCACTTTCAGATACCCAAAATATTTTCATTTTCATTGAATTAACAGTGGTCGCATGTCCTGTAATTATGTTATCCTTAGCAAGGTTTAAAAGGTCTATTTTCAAATTTGTACTGGGAAAGCAATATTTTAAATTGTAATTGCTATAGCACTCTTTTTCCATGAACAAGACGGCATTTTTTCTACTACACGTGAATGGTAGTAAGCAGGGTTGTCCATGACTCTTGTAAGTATGGCAATGACTGATCTTCAACTACCTTTCAAAATTTTTTGCGCATCCATGTTGTGATTATAAGACGATTTTGAATTTATGAAAATATTAAAGTGCTATTCTCGATAAACCATCTTGATTTCCTTATAACCCCTTTACCATTCGAAGACTAATTCTAATTTTTTACACTTTTTGGTGTATCGTCTTGCTCAGACCGTTTTGTGATCCTCTAGCCCCTAACACCCACGTCTCATCTGAGAATATAACTGGTGGAAGCAATGACGAGTTCATATTATGCATATATTTTAAACAATTGTTAATTTAAACAATTTCTCCAATAGTTGACCGAGATGCTACTAACAATTTCTCCTCTACTTCAGTTTGTAATGTTTTTCTGAGTCTTTTTAATGTAACCTATTGCTTTTCAGCATACTTCGAATGAACTAGGTATATCTCGTATTGTATGTTTTAGGTCTTCACACATATCGTCTGTTTTAAGCTGTTCCTTGCGAGGTTTCTCGAGAGTTTTCAATAATGGCAGATTGCTTCTTTATTGCTGCTCTTCCTATGTCTTCTTCGGCAAAATACTCGCGTATACATTAAATATTAGCTCGTGGCACCGTTCGTTAAAAAATCAAGTAAATAGAAAGGAAAAATTGTATCCTCCACTGAATCAAAATTCAGTACCTCTAGAATTTATAGGAATGAGATAGACCTCTAATTATATTCTAATTACATTATTGAAATTAGATAAAATCCTTTCCCTATTAATTAATTCAATTAGTTACCAATACGTTTTATTACGCCTTACCTTTCATAATCGAGTTAAAGTGTGCTTTCATACATATGATTGAAATCGTATTAAAGCCTTCCCCTATGTCAATGATATAATTACGCAATCTAAAAATAAGTAAAAGAGTAAAACATTGAGTGTGTCACTGCTTTACGCTTTTAAGTCGATGTTTTCCATGCCGCACCAAATGTTAGTTTATTATACCCATTGGTGTCAATTTTTGGCGCGCCACCTCAGCGCATATAACGTTGAATGTCCTTCTTATTTGACTGCCCCCGTTCAAACAAACTAAAGAACGACAAAGATATACAGGGTGATTCACGACTATTCCCTCGGTCTCTTGTGCCTAAAGGATACAAGATATCAGCTGCATTTTTTGGTGACATATGTAAATTGATAACGACTATTTTTTAAAATTATTTTCAATTATACAGGATGCTTCACAAAATTGTAATATATTAGTTAGGTTTTTTTAAATGCAACCCCCTGTATTGTATTACATTTTTAGATTATACGTTAAAAACTAAGGTAACTTTATTAAACGTTCCCTATACCTATCGCTTACCAATTTTGAGAAAATTGTGATTTTAAGGAAAATATTCAATTTAAACAACCCCTAATAACACGGAAACCACTTACTTTCAGTAACACAAATTTATATCGATTTATCTTGACCTTTAAGGCTTTCATTTGCACTACGTGGGATTTCGATTTTTTGTACAGGGCGTTTAGAAAAAGGATTCATATTTTATATTTTTCAAACATCAAAAACTCACTTAACTTAAATGGAACACCCTGTATGTTTTTATTCTATGTTGAATAACTTTTCATTTTCTATCAAAAACTATGAGTAATAGATATGTCTAAAATCAATGATTAAAAAGTTATTAAGATTTTTCTCTAAAATTTGTATGGAAATGGTTTTTGTTTGCATTCTAGTAGGCCATGATTTTTTTTATTGTAGTTGATAAAATTAGATATGGGATCATAACTTAATTAAAAATGAAATTAATAACAAAAAGTAATCATTTATGGAAAAAATGGTATAGTAAATGCTCAATATGATAACCATTTTCTTCTATGCACAACCGTACTCGATTTTCAAAAAATCTAACGTTTCTCAGGATATCTGGTGTTATAGTAGCAAACGCATCCTTTACATTGTAATCTTTATGTCATCAGCTGTGGTAGGTGGAGTGTTGTGGACCCCTCCTTCCAATCCATTTATTGGGGAATTGTCTATCTAAATATTTTTGATTATGGAGTCTCGAAAAAGTTGGAGAAAAAGATGAATTCTTTAAATATGTTTTATTTACCGACGAATCCACTTTCCACAACATAACGGCTTGGTAAACTGACATAACTTTCATTACTAAATCGTCACCTGTATCGCACTGTTGACCGCCAAAAGCGGTGGAGCCTCAATGTATTTGGGAGAATTTTGATTTTTTGATGGAAACTTGAACGGAGTAATATTTTTACGGATTTTAGAATAACACTTTTTCGAGTCTTCTTGATGAAGTTTGTTTAGATATTATTTTTATTATTATTATTATCATGAAAAATTTAGCTTACAACACTCCACCTACCACTGCTGATGACATGAAGATTGGAATACAGTATCCGTTTGATACTATAACACCATAACGTTAGAAGATCTCTTGAAAACGAGTGCGGTTATGCATAGGAAAAAATGGCATTTACTACAGTATTTTTTCATTCAATTTCATTTTTAATTAAGTTTTGATCACATATCTAATTATCAACTACAATAAAAAAAATCATGGCCTACTAGAATGCAAACAAAAACCATTTCCATACAAATTTTAGAGAAAAATCTTATTAACTTTTTAATCATTGATTTTAGACATATCTATTACTCATAGTTTTTGATAGAAAATGAAAAGTTATTCAACATAGAATAAAAACATACAGGGTGTTCCATTTAAGTTAAGTGAGTTTTTGATGTTTGAAAAATAATAAAATATGAATCCTTTTTCTAAACACCCTGTACAAAAAATCGAAACCCTACGTAGTGCAAATGAAAGTCTTAAAGGTCAAGATAAACCGATATAAATTTGTGTTACTGAAAGTAAGTGGTTCCCGTGTTATTAGGGGTTATTTAAATTGAATATTTTCCTTAAAATAACAATTTTCTCAAAATTGGTAAGCGATAGGTATAGGGAACGTTTAATAAAGTTACCTTAGTTTTTAACGTATAATCTAAAAATGTAATAAAATACAGGGGGTTGCATTTAAAAAAACCTAACTTTGATATATTACAATTTTGTGAAGCACCATGTATAATTGAAAATAATTTTAAAAAATAGTCGTTATCAATCACTGAAATATAAGCAACCTGGAACGCTTACGCTTAACTTACAGCCGAGCCGACAGAAAGGGAATTATTGTAGGGACATTCGGTCAGTGTCTTACTCATTATGTTATTGTATCGTATACGTAATAAAAAACTAGTTTGATTAATCGTAAAACAATGAAAATGCTGAACTGTGAATGAGTACAACAAGGACACAATGTCCCTTCGTTATTGCTATCGCACGCTCGGTTTATTTCCTACAGGTTAAATGCACCGTGCGCGTTCCAGGTTGCTTATATTTCAGTGTTATCAATTTACATATGTCACCAAAAAATGAAGCTGATATCTTGTACCCTTTAGGCACAAGAGACCGAGGGAATAGTCGTGAATCACCCTGTATAACCTGACGAGCAGTATTAATATAAGCTCTAATCCGTTTTGGAAGTTTATTCCTTTTACGAACTATATACTTAGTTACCGTTCAGATTTTATTATTGTAGATTCTAAATTTTGAACACTATAGAGCTACAGAACTGAACTGACCACAGCTTTAAGAAGTTTCGTTAACGCATTTTTGACCTTTTCGTATAAACTACTCACATAAGATAACGTTTGATAATTTTCTTAAATATTATGATTTTGGAAAGTTTCCATTATTTCCAGCGAATAAATCAACA
The DNA here is from genome assembly GCA_036250285.1 of Pyrocoelia pectoralis. Classification (NCBI taxonomy): domain Eukaryota; kingdom Metazoa; phylum Arthropoda; class Insecta; order Coleoptera; family Lampyridae; genus Pyrocoelia; species Pyrocoelia pectoralis. The sequence goes on from CM070074.1 coordinate 53,875,228, forward strand.
TACCGTCGACTGAAAGAAAATGTATGTGTTCGAATCTCCGTATCAGCTAAAATTAAAATTTACCTGTTTCAATAGAAAATAATAGAGAAAGCAACACTTGCTTTCAAATTTAAATCATACTTGTGAATTTTGTGCTGAAATAAAAATATTTAAATTCCAAAGAAAAGCAAATGTTCGTGTTATTGAGTTCAATAAATTATGTTAATAAATTCAAGCTTTGCGTGTACATTCTGTATACACAAAAATAATAAAGTGCCGCAAATTACTGTTAAATTACCACTTGATGTAATGTGGTCAAACTATGTTGTTCCGAAATGAATAAATATTTCAAATTTAATTTATGATTGCTAAGTGCGCCTGTTTGTGGATTTCGTTTAGACATATCAAGTCAACCTACCCCTGTGCACAATTCAGTAATAAATCAAAAAATGTTCTACCTTTTATTGTACCTGCATTAAATGTTAAATAAACAATTATACCCTGAAGCATGAAGAAACTGGACATGGGCTTCCGTGTAATAATTCATATTTTATCCTCATGGGCTTTAATCCACATTTCACTTATAGGTATACATTCTGCTACATTTATAAAATGCAAAGATGTTTAACAATTTAAAGACTGAAAATTATCAGACAATCAGACTTTCCAAAAAGTTACTTTTTCGACCACTTGCAGAAGTACTCAGAGGGTTTATTTCGGTTGAGATTAGTCAGTTGACATCAAAAAGATGTTCCATAGAAGGTAACAAATAATCGGAAATATTGAGTTCCTTCCGAAATGTTTAACTTTCGCGAAAGCGTATCAACTGAGAATGCAATCGCATATCCAACTATTTATAAAAAGGTCGATGAAGTTAAAGAGATTATTTCATACATCTTTCTGTAATTAAACACCATCTATTAAAATTAATAGTTTTTTTTTATTAATGGTGGCTCTATACAACTTGAATTAATTAATATTTTCGTACGTGTTTGACGCACGGTGCGCTAGATGGATCTTCTACGACATACCTATTACAGTGACTTTTAATACCTATCGTGGGGCAATACTTTGGTCACCACATAGAGACCTGCATATTTAGGCAAAACTTGTTGCGCCACCTCTTAGGTTGTAGGTACTTTACATTTTTAATCAAACAGATGTTTCTGTTTTTGCTGACGGTTGGCAGATGCTTCTGCAGCTCGTAAACGAATTTAAACGATATTTGTAACGTTTGCGTTTACATATATCCACTTTGTAAATAGGCTTCAGTTCATTTCTTTGGCCGATATCCTAAAAGTAACTCGTAGGGACTTTTTCCTGTCGTTTTACTCCAAACTGTATTTGGGAGATCGTATCATCCCACTTACTTTCGTCACCGCTAGAGCACATAATGACAGATTATTTCGCTCCATTTACCAGTTGGCTCTTGGAGTACCCGTTGGATTTAATGTAATTTTGAACCCATATTCGTGGGCAAACTCAGCATACTTTTTGCTCGTAAAACTATTCCCTTTATCACACATGATTCTTCGAAGCACACAAAATTCTTGCGTGACTTTACTTTCTATAGAAACAATCGTTTCCTTACAAATGATTCCTTTAGACATGGTATAAAATTGATATTACCACATTTCAATCCTAAACGTCCAAAGTGGTAAATTCCTTACAAAAGGTAGCTACATGGTTGTTGACGTATCATTTATGTAGCACTATAGAAAATTCCTTATAAAACTACAATTTGCGGTCTCAACCGTGACGAATGAAGGGCAAACACTGTCAGTCAAACTGTTAACATAACTGTTAATTTGAACGCAGTATAAACAATTTTTAGTCTACGTTTCAAGTCCCTCACCAAAAGCCTATACTTACGAAGCCGCCTGGAACTAGATAAATTTGGTTGTTTGGGGATATCTTTACTAGAATTCAAGAAGCTCTAAATTGTGTTATTTGATGTAAGAAAAACAAACTTTACCTCTATAAGCAAAAATCATAAATATACGTGATTTATTATGAGTTCTTTAGTATGCTCAGAGTATGCATCTTTGATATGATCCTATTTCAATTTGAAAAATTCGTATTCATTTAGGCTTCTTGAATGCTTCAATTGACAGCTGTGACTTGTAGACAAAGAAATGGAGCTTGTTCCAGAGTAGCTGTAGTAGGTCGGGGCATAGACTAATTAGTCTATGGTCGGGGTCAAGGCAATATGTATTGTATTGATTCTAATTAGATGATAATCGTCATAAACGAAAAGTTGTGCATGGCTTAACAAGATTGAATAGCTTTAATTCTTGGTAAAAGTTAAAGTCATTGGAAGATGTTGCAACCGTTGCAATTTTATTAGGAATTATTAGGAAAAGCTACAATGAAAAATTGAAAATTGAATGGTTTCTTAAACATTTATCATTTATCTATATACCCTCTATAGACAGAGGTAGTCGAACTCCCCGATCCCTCAATTTATAATAGGGAGGAACTACCACATCTTCCTTGATGCGAAAGTGGCATCCCAACCTAACCTATCCATCTATACGAATGGATCTAAGACTGAACCTCCATATCACCCAACCACTCGGCAAAATTCCGACTGCGGGGTCGGACGACTCTAATCAGGGAGGTAGCACAAAGGGTCCGAATAGGTGGCCTATGTGCGCGTGAACTACTGACTACTGCCCCCATCGTAATCCAGAATCCAGACCCTCTTTAGACACATCCATTTGATAAAGAATTGGCCCTATAGGTATATAAAAAATGTACTCTTTCACCTTCTACTTCATTTCTTTTCATAAAAATGTTATTTGGAAAGTAATCGACTTCATGTGCTTTTGTTCCAAATAATATATACACGAATTTGTATTTTAATCTCAAGGAAGTGGGAAAAAATAATATTTCTCTAATGTAGGTACAAAACCAAGTAATCTTTAATAGCAAATATTAATTTAGTAACGACATGCGGTTCACTGTAGTGTAAAAAGTGTCCAAAACGACCAAAATCACATTCCATAAATATTAATTGATATATTAACTGTTCTTGCATGCACTATATATTTCTTACGATATTAGCAGAATATTACATTTTAAAAGATCTCATTAAATGGCGATGATCATCATAAAGTATTTGATTTTATTATAACTCATAACTTTCAAAATTATCTCAAATTTTATTATAACAATAACTTATATTGGCGAGTTACATTAGAATTGACGACAATAAAACGAAGTGCTTCCACTAATAATAATAGGACATTATTTAAAAAATAGTAAGGGTTGTTTTTATTTGTGACAGAATGCTTTTTATTTTTTAACGTTACCTTCTTTCATTATAGAACCTTTTTGGTGAGTAGTTGTATATCAAATGTCAAATGAAATTTAAGAGTGATTCGCCCACGGTGTAAATGAATAACATTGTAACTTTATCTTTTTGTATTATTTTTCTTAGACCTCTGGCGGAAAGTGAACAGTGTTGTGTTAGATGCGTTAGATACTATCATAAAAACCGCGACAAAACATAAAAATTCCTACATTTGATCAAAGCATGAGGACGGAACAAATTATATTATTTCACTTGTACTCAATTCAATAACTACTCAAATCAATATTTGACCGTTAGCACATACGTGTAGGTAACTAGGTACAACTGTCTCCAAAAAATACTTCGGTACATAAATTTTGTTTCTTATCGCTGTTAAAAAATAAGTATAATAACATTAAAATTTTCCCTTGAAAATCAATGACTATCAAATAGGAGGCGAAGGCCCACAATGTTGCTTCTGGATCAGCAATGTATGACATGTTTTAAATAAGAAAGCGCAAATGTAAATCGGAATAGAAGCAGAATGTTAAATAAAGGAATATATGTATATAATAGTTTGATGAGACGAATTAAATTTCAAAGAACTCGCCGATGCTTTCACGATGTAGTTTTTGGATATTTGTTTCGCCTTTCGCCCCCATCAAACACATTTATATATAAAATACATATAAATTATATAAGAGCTTTTTAGATTTATATAAGACTGGAAGAAAAATAAGAGATATTTAATGTCAGGATGTCAGCAATTTTCAAAATAATATATATGTCTATTAGATGTAAATTCTTCTACATGAATTTATATACGTTTATGTATATTTTATATAATATTTACATAAAAAATATTAGTTGTAAAAGCGTTGTGATGACCAAAATGACAGCTACTCGAGCATAATGTAATTATTAACAATGTAAAAGATTATTTAAGCAGTTCCATACAAAAAATGGAAAAACTACATTTTACGTGCAACTGTACTTTTAATTATATTTAACTTAATTCTTGCACGAACCCGTTTTTACCTGAACTGAAAGCCGACAGTTTATTATGATATACTTGCTTGAAAAGTGTCCCTTAACCGGATTCGAACGTTTGGGAGTGAGCGTTACAAATTCCGAAATCCGACAAGTGTTTTCATTGTCTCCGACATTGTACCACTGCGCTAATCTGTAACATCCCTTTTTTTTATTTCGTACTTCGTAACTTTGCGCTGTTTCGCGTTATTAGTTTAAATTTTATTTGATTATACCGTTGAGTGAAGTCTTATTCAATAACCATACCTATCTTTAACTTTATGTTAAAAATGACCAGGATTTAACTTATTTTATATTATTTATTTTCTATATAAATTAGACGCATTTTAGTCGATACGGATCTAATATTAAAGGTACGTGAACTACAATTTTTGGCGTTGTAGAAAACACGCGCGTTCGATACTTATGTGGCGCAAATAGAAACGGACTTTATTTTCGACCATACAATATATGCAATAATAATTTCTAATTATATTTACAGAAGGCATACATAAAAAATAAGTAATATTACGTATAATATTTTACATATAACGTACATAAATATAATCATGTAAATATGACAGCACACGAATTTCATGAGTGATATGTTAATTATCTCTATGTATATATTATATGAATTTCTGTATACAGAATATCCGTAAGTTTCTATACTATTATGTAAAATATACGTAATTGTGTGACATACGGTATACCTTGTGTCCCACGCTAGGGGTACCCCATGGGATTTAACATGGGAAAATTGAAATTATTCTTTTCCTGCTTCCCAAATTAAAAAATCGCAAAAATTTTGACGCAGATTTAAAACTTAAAACGTTTCTAAAAACAATTTTTTGATTACAATTTGATAATTAATAAATGAATTACAGGCATTTGAAATTCGAAATTTTGAAGGTTTTTCGCGCATGCGATTCAGATCGGCTATCTTCGGTTTTTAAAGCAATATGGATGCTAAAATTAAATTGTAGCCGAAGATAGCCGATCTGAATCTGAATGCGCGAAAAACCTTCAAAATTTCGAATTTCAAATGCCTGTAATTCATTTATTAATTATCAAATTGTAATCAAAAAATTGTTTTTAGAAACGTTTTAAGTGCCACTTTAAATCTGCGTCAAAATTTTTGCGATTTTTTAATTTGGGAAGCAGGAAAAGAATAATTTCAATTTTCCCATGTTAAATCCCATGGGGTACCCCTAGCGTGGGACACAAGGTATATAACTTCTTAAAGAATACTTACATACTTGATATATAAAAAAGCATATGTAGGGGTATTTACTTCAATTTTACATATGTTATATGTATATTTTATATATGTGTTTGCTGGGATTATGCAATCCGTGTTGGATATATTAGAAATGGTGAAAACTAAGCAACTGCACTGAGACTGCACAGTGCACACTGCATATTAAAAGATGCGAATTGATACAGTTACATAATATGAAGCAGGGGCGCCGCTACTAAAGGGCAAGAGGGGGTCCGGGCCCCTCACTGGAATTTCATAAATCGCATAAATCTATTTTAAGAAATATTAAAAGCTCATAATAAAACCAGTACACAGCCGATTTTGGAATATAATGTTCTATTCCTTCGGTGACTCTGCATAGCCTATTCATTTACTAATTTAAAAATAGGTAAGAATTTTCAAGTTTTCTAATTTCTACTTGAAAAAATGTAAGGCCTCCCCCCTAACAAATTTTGTTCCGACGCACCTGATATGAAGGTAAGGAAACAGTAGAACAGTGAAGTGATGGTTGAAACAGTTGCTGTTAGACACGACCTAATCAGTGGCGGGGTTTTATGGGCTGTATGTAGTCCAGAGCACGATACACCTACAGACGGTATGATAATTATTTGTCTCAAAGGCGTTTTCAATGTTGAGTTCTTTTCACTTTCTGATTGATATTTTGTGTGACCTATCCAAAAAGTAATTACTTTAATAATAAATGTAATTGTTCAAGCTAAATCTTCACAATTCTCACTTTATGTCCAAAATTTGCATGCTTTATATGTACATAGTATACATACACAAGCGCTTGAGTTTGCATCGCAGATGACGTCAGCCAGTGCGCATCGGCATACCGTCTGTAGGTGTATCGTGGTCCAGAGCGGTAAAGTTAGGGGGCGGTAAAGGAGGCAACAAACAGCTAACAATTGAGTAAAGTAACATTACTTTTATTTATGGCTAGTTTCCGTTTCACTTATTTAATGTTACAAATTTGAGTATTTTATCACGTTCAATTTGTTACCTAAGGTTTTATATGTTTTTATGAACAAACATATTATGTAGGTATTACCTACAATGATGATCCATTTTTCTCCAAAACCAATATTAAAAACGTTAAACCATGATATCTCACTATTAGCACTATTTCGTCTAATAAAATATCCTTTAGTCAACAATTATCTGCCTATAAACACGTGTCGTGTACTAATATCCTAGCCTTCAAAGAGGAGTTTAACAAGGGCGCAAAATATTGCTTGTTAGATTGCCTCGAAATTCTACTACATGCTAGATCTCGGCTCCCGAGAATCGTTACCTACTGCAGAGGTGCTGTTAACTAACTCTTCTTCAGTTTTGGATAGTGTTACGCTATCGCTATGTAAATAAATAATGGAGCGAATTTGAATCCAACAGATTAAGCCGCCATGTTAGGGTTCATTTCATATGGAATTTTTCCTATTCTCCCGACAAGGACGTCGAACTACCCGTATAACAGGTTTTGAGGTTCAGGGTGGGTTCAGGTACATTCTCACTTTTTCCAAATAATAAACTTAGTAAGTACCTATGTGTACCTTGAAACCAATAATTGCTATTTTGATCAAACTGGGGCATCAGATACGTTTAGAAGATATAATTTTGATGAAAGAATAGGTAGTATTCATAGATGCTAAAACGTAAATGCCCCAAACTCGCCGAATCACCTAGCTTGGTTTAATAAAATAACTGTTATAATCCTCGCCAGGAGTGTTTACCGCTACGTCATTAATCTATGAATCTAGCTATCCAATTTATTAATGCTGTCTTTTCATATAAAACAGTGAATTCAATAAGGATGGTGTATATTCGTAGTGAATTTGACGAAATCGACATACGGTATTGAATAAGCAAATGTTATAGAAAGAATAAACCTATAAAGGCGAATTTAATTTCTTTTATATGCATATGAATTTAATTCTCATTTGACTAATATAGTACAATTTTGATTCATGTTTTTCATATTACACCATATGATTGTATGTGATGACGTAGCGGTAAACACTCCTGGCGAGGATTATAATTGAATTTTAAAATCATCTTAGTTTTAGGCTTCAAAGGGTATTTTATCAAAAAAATTGTAATGTGACCCCATGATACCTTTATTTACTGAAAAGACGGCTTTATACTCCATCGAATAGATGAAAAACAAGTTAGGGTTCGTATTTAAAAAAAAGTCGGATGACATCATAGCTATAATCAACAGTTGAACCAAAATAAAATATTTTGTGCCAGTTATGTCGACCAGAACAACTTTTGTATAAACTGTATTTTTTGCAAAATTTCTAATAACGACAAAATAATAGCGGTTCCCTACTTTATACTCAAGCTGTATAAATCAACCCGATCAGAACAGTCACATCATAAATAAAAATGCCATCAACAAACAAGGGCGCCGCCAGAAAATTTTCGGGGGGGGGGGGGGGGGGGGAAGCACTATTGGGGGTTCGTGGCTCTGGCGTTTTTTCAAGGAATCATTGGACCATTTTTCTTTGAAAATGATGGTGGGAATTCGGTTACAGTGAATGGCGAGCGCTACTGCGCAATGTTAAACAACGCTGTATAGCCAATATGTGGTTTCAACAAGAAGGCACCATATGCCACACGGTCCAGGCCACAATGGCTCTACTGCATGAGAAGTTTCCCGGGCGCATAATCTCCCGAACCAGCGAAGTCAATTGAGCACCGAGATCTTGCGATTTGACACCGTTAGACTTCTTTCTGTGGGACCATGCAGCAACTCAAAGACGAGATTTCACGGCACATTGATGAGATTGATGAGCAATTATGCCGAGATTCGATAAGCTGATCAATGTGTGCCCCCGGAGCTGTGGCAAAAGTTTGGCGGACAATATATTTCACACGCACAAGATCAAAATCTACAATTTTATACACAACTGATTTTTAATATTTAATTATCGTTTAACATCGATCCGTTTTTTGTAACACCCGTTTATTAGATTAGGCACACAATATGTCATTTATATCAGCGTACAAAGTAAGTTAATAATTTACGCTATAGTTAAGATTAAGGTGGTTATGAATTGTGCAAATGATGATGTAACTATTTACTACAATCGAATAAATAAGGTATAGCAAGAAATTGGTTAACAAGTACTACTAAATTTAATACATGAAATTACAAAATATACCTTTGAGGCTTTTAGGTATTTTCAACACGACAGTGCTGTACCTGCCAGGTAAACCTTGCTGTACCTATGCACAGCATGCGTTATTACTGTAGCATGATAACGAAACAACGCTATCTGCGTATACTGTTTTCTATAATATGATTTTATTTATGTACAAATTGAAGAACAATGCGACAAGCACTAGACTAGACAGTTCCTTACGTTTCCTTATATGTACGTGTCATTTAAGTATTAAACATAAATTTTTGTGAAATTATTCGTCTTTACATTCAAACGCCGCAAAAAAGCAAATACGTTTTGGATTTTCTTACAATTTGATTACGTGATATTTATCGTCGAATAATATTTCCGAAATCCTAATTGAAATTCATGTAGAATTTCAAGCCGCCAATGAGGGATATACCTCTATAATTGTCCGCATCACTCTTATGAATTGGGAAAATGATTGAATCTTTGAAATAATTTGGACCTATCGAATGCTTTAAGTGTTAAATTTATCCAAAAAAAGTATGAGAAGCTTATATATACCACAAGGTAGCTATCATAATTATTATTAAAGTTTTTCACAGAACTATTTCGTTATTCGCTGGGTATTGTTTTTCAATCTAAGTAATTTGTATCATTTCACGTTGTTATAAAATAATCTAGAAGCAAGAAGTTGATTATTCAATGAATAAACTATAAACCTCCAACGGCATTCACCTCATATTTCATATAGGTATTTGTGAAGGATGTGTTCATTCGTTCACGTTATGGGCAACATTTTATGTAAATATTAATTTTCCTTGTATACTATGCTACCCTTTTAATTTGAGCAATCTTGTAAGTAAATTTATTTATGTATAAAAAGAAAACAAAGAGGGCCATCATTAGTTACCTTTCCCTTTTATATGACGGAACCGGCAATCCTTCTAACACATAATTTAATCATAGTTGTGTACCTTTTTTGCTTTACTGTACAACGAATGCAAAAAGAAAATTACATTCAGATGTGCTTAATTATTAAGAAATTTTATATTTTATTTAAATTTTAAAAATAATGCTAATAATTAACTTAAACTGATTACAAGTTTCTTTATCTTAATGATACAAAATTAACGGGTATTTTTAATTTCAATTATGGAAATGTTAGTATAACGAAAATGTCATTATAAATTTTAAAGCTTAAACAAGTTTCTTTGAAAGAGTTTCCTTTAAAGACCAAAGCTTGATAAATGGAAGCTGAAATTTGTTTAACTCTATGCAAGTGATCATCAGAAAGCAAGTAACTGCTACTTAGTTAATTAATGTTTTAGAGCTTACTATACCTATTCATAATGTGTAAGAGAATTTATAACTAGTTAAGTTATCAAATCTAAATTAGTCTACTTACCCTTTATAGATGTAGCTCCCACTTTCTTCCACGAACTATAGTTGACATACAAAACTTCAGGACTAAGATGCAATAGTTTGTTGTTAATTAATTCTATGCTTAGATGTGCAGTTCTGTGAAAGCTGGAAAATAATCCACTAGGCAACTCCTCAATATCAGTATTAATAATTTTCAAGACTAAATCGGGATTCCGTATAAACTTTGAAAACGCTTTAGGTTGAATGATTTTCAAATGCTTTCCAGATATTTCAACGTGTCTTATTTTAGGATTAGAAATGCACATTAATTGCTCGTCTAAGACTGATTCTTGTAGATGAAGTTTTAAAATACGTAATTGTTTCAGGTTGGATAACAAATTACACATTTGTGCCGAAAAGTCCTCTATATTAGGCCACGTTTGCATAGTAAGGGATGTTAAAATTCGAATCTTTTTAATAGCTCTGCTATCAAACTTTTTTAGATTTTTCATTCCATTTATATTCAATTCTTGTAGACTTTGTAATCCGTAAAAACTCTCAGACGTTATTTCCTAAGGGAAAGTATGATAGTCGTTTAACATTCATACAGAAAACATGCAGTTACCTGAATTGCATTGAAAGATAAATCCACCACTTTAAGGAAGGGTAGATGGATCCATAAATAGGATGGAATTTGGGTGAGATCGTTGTTGTTCAAATATAAATGTCGCAAATGTTTTAAATTCTGCAAGGAATTTTTTTCTATGTATTCTATGTTATTATAAGATAGATTTAATGAAACTAAATTTGGCAGAGGTAAATATGGCACCGAAGTAATACCTGTATTGGCTAGACTGAGTTCTTTTAAATGTTGCGCGTAATGAAATAATTCTTTAAAATTGGCACGTAACGGATTACCGCTTATGTCTAATTTTTGTAAGAAACCCAAGCTTGTAAATACATTATCTGGTAAAATAGTAAGTTTATTTTTATTTAAATTTAAATATTGGAGATATGGAATATCTGGAAATGTCGTACTGTCAACGTGTTCAATATTATTCCACGATATAGACAAATGTCTCAAGCTGCCACCAACTTCTGCTAAACTTAAACTGGGGACTACCGAAAAAAAATTACAGCTCAAGTCAAGCATTTCTAATGCCGTATTACTCAAAACTTCTTTTGGTAAGTATTTTAGTTTGTTATAGCACAAACGCAATACACGCAACTTCGGAATGCTCGAAAATTGGTGATTATGCAATTGCGTAATAAAGTTTTTTGATAAATCTAAAATTTGTACGTTCTGTAAACCGGCAAAAGCGTGCTTGTGTATTACTTCGATGAAATTTTCATTTAGATTTAGTTGTTCCAATGATGTTAAATGCATAAAACTCTTCGGTTCTATTACGGAGATATTGTTAGAATTTAAGTATAATTTCCGTAGTAATCCAATATTTTCCAAACATTTAGGCACATTCCACATTTTATTGTGGCTCATGTCCAGTACCTCAATATTCAGAAATTGCTTTCCGGCTTGGCAATTATGAATGCTATTCCAACTTACATTTAATTGAATTAGGTTTGATATATTAACAAAGTAATTAAAATTAAAATCTGTTAAACGATTCAACTGCAAATCCAATTTTGCTAACAGAGGAAGATTAGCGAACGCATGTTCACTAATTTTTACGATCAAATTATCCGTTAAAATCAAATGCTCTAAATTTGCTAAATAGGAAAAGCTGTGTTTATGAATATATTGTATTGTGTTGCTTGATAATAATATAACTTCCAATTCTGGTAGGTAATTAAACGTATCCGGATTTAAGACGGATATTTGTTATTATTTAACCTGACGTCCGTCAAATATCTATGAGAAGTTAATTTAAATAGGTTCTTGGGTATAGTTAGAATGTCGTTAAACTCTAGGTTGAGAAATCTTAAATTTGGTAAATGTTCGAAAGAGTGTTCCGTTATTATATGAAACTTATTGTTATCGGCAGAAAGAAACTGTAAATTAGATAACGGTTTAAAAATTTCATCCGCTATCTCTTCTCGATTTAAAGCGAAAGATATTTCTAAATTTTGCAAATTATGCAAACCTGCAAATGCCTTGGGATCTATGTACATTATTGGATTAAAGCTTATACTAAGCTCCCTTAATTTACTTAAATTAGAAAATATATCGGATTTTAAGTTTGTAATGTGATTATTGCTTAGAATTAAAGTTTCAATGCTCGAGGCCCAACCAGAGAACGTATTATCATCAATGTCGTAAATGTCGTTGTAAGCAAAATTAAAATGCGTGATCCTTGTGCAGTTTTGAAAAGAGGCGGATGGAATTTTATTAATTCTATTTCCACTAAAGCTTATTGCTTTTAACGAGTAGCAGCAATTTGAGAATGCATTGTCCGGTATCTCTGTTAATAAATTCGAAGACAAATATAAATATTTTAAAGAGGATAGATGAGTTATGGTCGACGGAAATTGCGACAGTCGGTTATGATCTAAGTCCAAATATTCCAAATCGTCCTCAATTCCGTTAAATGCCATCGGATCGATAGTTTCAATCTTATTGTAAGATAAAATTATACGTTTACAAGAAACTCCCAGAAAAGTTTCGGCAATAAGTCCGTTCAAATCGTTAAACGCCAAATTTAAATCACGAACGTAAACAGAGGTGTTAAATAGTAAACGAGGTAAAGTTTTTAAATCGTTTTCTCCCAAATCAATTTTCTCTAGTCGTAACTTGCTGTCGAATTTATGATCTGGTAAACTTTCTATGTGATTGCCACGCAAATAGAGCCACTGCAATCGAGGTAAACTTAAAATTGAGTCGAGTGGAAAGTTTTCTATTAGATTGTGGGAGACACTTAGAGTTTGCAGACTAATAGGAAGGGAATGTTTATAGATTTTAGATAGTTTGTTTCCATCTAAGTTCAACCACACTAATGATTTAAATTGATGGAATCCACGAAATTCTTTTGGAAGTCGTTCATCAATTTCCGAAGACAATTCCGTAATGTCGTTTTCTCCAAGAAATAAGTTGACTAACGTATTTTTAACGTGTGACCAGTCACCCACAATGAAACTGATTTGATTTCTGCAAGAGTAAACAAAAGTTGATTTAAATACGTAATGACGTTAAATTCAACGTGCACAATGCTATTTGCCAAAGAATGACGTTACTTTTCTACTCTTTTTAACAAACACAATAGTTATCGTAATTATGGAACGGTAACAAATTTAAATTAATTTGTGTAAACTTACAAACACTATTCAATTTACCTGTGTAAATTTAGCCATTGTAGATTTCGTAAATCTCGGAAGGCTCCGAAAGGAATAACATCCAGTTGGTTATAACTCAAATCCAGTGAAACGAGAGAATTCTTCATTGAACTGGAACAAAATAATAAGTACAATACGTGTTTGAAAACGTGTTTAATGCTAAATAAAATAATAATTGTTTTGGTGCATCTTTTAAGTTAATTGCATTATATTTACATAATACAGCCATTAAAATGTTGTAACACGCAATAAAACCCAACGCTCGCGGTCCTAAAAACACTTCACGCATTAAAAATAGTTCATTTTGTTGCCTATAAGTAATTAAATTAAATGCTTCAACTTCTTGTTGGTTAGGTTTTTACGCTCACGTTAATTTGATTAGCATTTCCAAACACAAGTTAATTAATTTCATTTATACATAAACTTCTTGATATTTCATTCATCTGCTACGACACGGTCTTATTTGGTCTTTGACAAATACATATACCATAATGCTGTACAGTGTACATGTTGAAAGTTTGTCGTGTATGTTAGTAATCTAGTTACTTTAAGTTACATATATATATATAGCATATACTTGGTGGTTCTATTTGTCTTGCCACTTAAAATTAAATTAGCAGTTTAGAAATTTAACTACTCTGATATATTAAAGTAATGAAAGTAATGAGATTAATACACAACGTTAATTTATAAGGGAAATACTACATTATAAAAATTCATACCAAATGAACGTCACAGTGGAGTGTAATAAGTAATTCTGATGCTAATACAGCGAAGTAGTTATTTGTAAACAAACGGGTAGTAATAATAGCTACAGTTGCTAACCGGTAAGAAACCAGCGTCAATAAATATGGCGTTCACTAAACGTGAACAATTATTTTGCCCAAAGAAGTCGGACCAGTGACAAATCAATCATGTACGGGACCTTAATCTTAATCTTTCGAAGTTTTTGGTTTCAATTAGGAAATATGGTTGTGTAGTAACAACAATTGTGCTTAGGAAGTTAGCAGTACATTGACGCCAGAAATTTAGGCAGAATGTAAAACATTTACCAGTTTTTAAGATGTGGCAGGTTCTGCCAACTACGCACGTTTGGGACGGCACAAATGTTGAAATTCTATTATTGGTTAGTGTCTTAATCAAGAAAATTTTTATAATTGAATACTGTCACAGTATAAGGAGGTTAGAAAAAGACAACATATTGATATTAATATTCTCACAATTGCGGTCATATCGTAATCACTGAAATATAAGCAACCTGGAACGCTTACGCTTAACTTACAGCCGAGCCGACAGAAAGGGAATTATTGTAGGGACATTCGTTCTGTGTCTTACTCATTTTTTTTTATTGTATCGTATACGTAATAAAAAACTAGTTTGATTAATCGTAAAACAATGAAAATGCTTCAACAGCTTAACTGTGAATGAGTACAACAAGGACACAATGTCCCTTCGTTTTGCTATCGCACGCTCGGTTTATTTCCTACAGGTTAAATGCACCGTGCGCGTTCCAGGTTGCTTATATTTCAGTGATCGTAATAAGTCAGTGAAATATTAAAAAAAAACAAAGGATTTGCTATTTGTGCAAACTGCAATATCGCGTTGTAATTGATGCAACATAAGTAAATAGAAAAATGTTATTTGTCGATCTTATAAGCAAAACATATTTTCAATAAACGAAATTTAATCACGGAGAATGTCGAGAATTGACTTATAAGACGATATTTCTTATTTTGCAACTACAAAGTCAAGTAATTGAAAACATGAAAAGGCTACGGTTTTTATCAATATAAAAGGTAGACACACACATACAGTTTTTCGCGCAGTCTAAGCCTTGAGGATTTCCTTCCAATGAGGCTGCCCCACACACGGACTGAGATTTAACGTCAGTTCGTGACTCGTAGAGCAATGGCATCTACCGACGCTTCATAATACTGCGATTGCTGGTTATCTTGTACACGTCCTAGTTGGGAACTGGGCGAACTGGAATAACTCAATGAACTGTCCTGACCGCGGGATATAGTTGTTGGGATTGAAGATTAGTATCTGCACGGTAGTCTGGACGAATTGACGTTGATTTTGTACAGATGCCGCCTCCTTAGCAAGCTAATGCGTCATGGTTAAGTTGCCTATGTTGGAAGCCCTCGTAATTTTATAACGATGACTTTTCCAATAATGTCAAACCGCCAAAATACGTCATTTATGATGCTCAATTGAATGTCGTAATGTTGAACTTTAATAATATAATATGAATAGTAGATAAACACGTTTAGTATACTTTGTTCAGAGCTGGGACAGGAAAACCAGAAGATATACAGTATCACTTTCAATTTCCAATTTTCCTTCATGCTACGGATGTGATTTTTTTTAATCTAAAAAGTTAAATATCTAGCCTTTTTGTTTAAAATAATTAGGGAAGCAAATAACCGAATATTAAGATTTTTACACATTGAAATCCCTAATTCTACAACCTATATTACATACATTTAAGTATGCATTCTGTGTTAAACCTTACGATACCACCACACACGCCGAGTTTTGGCCTGTACAGGCAGATCTGCGCAGTTATTCACAATGGTTTTTCGAATAGGATTTTGTGGACTGTACAATCCACCGGCGGCCTCAAGGTCTTCACCACACACGTTGAGGAAAATCTCAAGGTTTGGACTGCGCAGTCCGCGCCTTGAGGAAAAACTGTATGTGTGTGGCTAACTTTACCTTTACAGTACCTAAAGCAGCGATCAAGATAGGTATAGCACCTCATTATCACCAATGGTTCTACTACGACGTGTGGGTCACAAAAACGACTATGTCTCGTTTACATAACACTAACATTGCTGCAGTAAAATAAATGCTAGTTTTATCACAGTATACTGTCATTAATCTGCAGAAAGGATAAAAGAAGTGCGATTCAATTAAATTCAATAAATGGCAGCACCTGCAACATTAATAATCAAAAACCCGAAACACACCATTAGGTACCTATATTATTCATTATTTTTCCTATTTACGAAGTAACGAAAATGTCGCAGCCATAAGTGCTTCAGTTCAAAATCAGTCGATTCCACGCCGTACACAGGAATTGGGAATCTCTTAGTCCACATAGTGGCGAATTTTGCGTAAAAACTTAACCTACACCCTTACAAGATCAAATTTACTCAAGAGCTGAAGCGTCTTGATTATTTGAAGTGACAAAACTTCTCCGATTGAGCTCTGCAAAAGTTTGAAGAAAATCCTGAACTCCATCGAAAAATTATTTTCAGCTTCAATTGTCGCTTAATGGCTTTGTGAATAAACATAATATGCGTTACCTATTGGACAGCAGCAAACCCACACGTACCTCGAAAAACTCCATTGCATCTACAAAAAGTGACTGTGTGTGGTGGATTTCATGACGGACATGTGATTGGACCGCATTTCTCCGTGGATCAAAATGATCGCTATGTTACGATCAATGGAGTTCGCTTTCGTGACATGTTGCAAGACTATTTTTGGCCAGAACTGGAGGGTTGTGGTTCCAACAAGATGGCGCCGCAGCTAGTCAAAGGCAAAGTTCGTTAATCGTGTAATCTCGAAATCTCGAGAAATGGTCCGGTCAAATGGTGAAAACTATAATAACAAACAATAATCTTATGCTTAATTATGAAAATTTTTTGAAAATAGATTCTTTTTTGAGGGCTCAAATGACAAGAATTAGTGCTGTTTCCAAAAATACCTATCTTTTATTTAAAAGTGAACATCTGAATGCATATTGTTATAAACAGGTAAACTTTTCTCAGAGCGTTAAGGATATAGGTCTAACTCATTGAAGTACCTATGCCGATATATGGATCTAACTGTAAAATCCTAACAACATTGGTCCTCACAGCGAGCGTTCGCGTATTTCACAGATGCTTTATTACTGAAGTTTCGTCTCTTTTAGTAAACAAAATTCAATATTCCCAGTTGTAGCTGCAATCGCGTACATAAGTTTTCTGATTTATGGTACTATTTGTCTTGGTGTTAATTTGACTGCATTGCACTGCTCCCTTGGATACAGGCTACTGGTTTCTTCTTCTTAATCTCCTAAACGCGAGATGCCATTTTTATATAGCACATACTTTACTATGTCAGAATTTGGAAGCACTAAACCCTTGTGATGCTCTGAGAATTAAGTTTGCCTTTCGTTTGAACTCCATTTCATTTGGTAAGTACATTTTTCCAATTTGTCTGCTATTGTTATATTTTATTACACGTTGGTGTACTCCTCGAAATTGCACTATATTGATTTCTCCGAGTTGGGGGACCTTA
The DNA here is from genome assembly GCA_036250285.1 of Pyrocoelia pectoralis. NCBI lineage: Eukaryota > Metazoa > Arthropoda > Insecta > Coleoptera > Lampyridae > Pyrocoelia > Pyrocoelia pectoralis. Next base: position 53,892,863 of record CM070074.1, read on the forward strand.
TTAGGGAGATTGTTAAGTGGGATGGTTAATGAGACCTCATGTACTTCATTAGGCTAACCGACGTTTCGACTGGTAAAGGTCCAGTTTTCCTCAAGGTTCTGAAGAATTAGTAGTTCACAAAAACCAACAGGAAACGCCTCATTCGATCCAATTACTGGTATGTAATTAATAAGCACCATGTGGTAGATACACATGGAAAAACAAGTAAAATCGACAGATTAATTGAATATACGGGGTTATTAAAAAGTATGGAGACAGCGATTTATTGTCGTTAATATTCATTTTAGGAAAAATTGTTCAATACAAAAGTTGTTTATGTAATTTTTATCTATACTTGGGAATACTTCAATTTTTGTGATGTGCAATTGTTTCTGAGTTACCCCGTTCCGCATAATTTTTTTAAATGAGAACATATTCCTTTACCTCACCATTCGATAGAGCATTTTTTGCTCTTTAAAACAGCACTATAGAAAATTTTTTAAAATGTATTTTAATAACATTTTTTTCAAAAATACGCCGATTCAAGTATTTACAATTTACATGAAGTAGGTGTATGGAAGACAAAAAAAAAGTTACGAATCAAAATCTTATCACTAAAAACAAATTAATAACTAAGTAATTTAAAGTAAGTGTTCAAATTGTCCCCCATTTGTCATTTGACAATGGCTCACTCGATTTATAAAACCACGTACCTACTTGATGTAAAATGTTATTAAAATAAATTTAAACATTTTTTTTTTCAAAAATACGCCGATTCAAGTATTTACATCAAGTAGGTACGTGGTTTTATAAATCGACTGAGCCATTGTCAAATGACAAATGGGGGACAATTTGAACACTTACTTTAAATAACTTAGTTATTAATTTGTTTTTAGTGATAAGATTTTGATTCATGTTTTTGTCTTCCATATACGTACTTCATGTAAATACTTGAATCGGTGTATTTTTGAAAAAAATGTTATTTAAATAAATTTTAAAAAATTTTCTTTAGTGCTGTTTTAAAGAGCAAAAAATGCTCTATCGAATGGTGAGGTAAAAGTAATATGTAATATGAATCCCTTATCGAGAACACTAATTTTTAGTCTGGTGTACTCCTTTTCTTAATCGGTGCCGGTTCCCTACAATAATGATAAAACTATTTCCTTTCAGTTTTAACTTCTCTACCTTCCAACCGTTTTTATTCAATTAGAAACATTCCTGTCAGATTATCTACCTCTTGATACTAGTTACCATGGCGATACCAAATGTCTAATCTTATAGTAATTGTATCATGATCTTATAGGGTATTGACACAAGCAGTATTGGTATTATATGTTTCTTGTCGTAACTGTTTGAGTTCGTTACCTTATCTCATATAATGTTACCACGTGCGTTACCATACCGTCTCCCCAGGATAAAAGGATAGACGATAAAAATCGTTGCATACTTACTGAGTTGCATTGCATTTGAGAACACATTCAATTCAATAACAAAAATGGAACACAATTTATATTATTATAGAACCTGCAAGTTATCGTGTGAGAACGAGTGAGATATATGGAGATATTCTACCATTATTTCAATAACTGTCTAAGATAGCTGCATACTACCTTATTAATTTCCGATTTCTATACATCTACTTAGATAAATATGCAGTATGTATTCTGTCCTCAGGTGTTTGCTGTAGATTAGGTTCCCAGTAAGTATTGATCTGTAAAGGCCGTCAATACAGTGGCTGTATTATTATGTTCAAAGTAGCTAATGCATCCGTTTACTCATTTACGCCTTAATATGATTATGTGCTTATATTCCTTCGTATTCCGCCTAGAAGTGTAACCATCTAATAAGAAATAACATACCTACCAAGTTATATGCAAAGTGGTTAAGTGCAAGTGCTAATGGAATCATTTTGCGAAGTTAGTGCACATCCATGTTAATGAGCAGTCAAAGAATATCAAAAGCTGCATCTCGGTAATTATTTTCAATTTATAAGCGGAATATTGTATTCGGTGCCGTGAATATTGCACTTAAAAATGATTATCAGCAAAAATACTATGTATTTTCCCCTAGAAAAGATATCATATTGTCTTTTCTTTTATTCTCAATTTGTTATTGTCGTCTAACGTGCTTCAAATTGGTTTCGCCACTAAAGTTAAAAGCGCGTATTTCTTTTCTCCCTGTATTTTAATTACGTACGAATACATTCGTCTAAAAGTAAATATTTATGGAGGTACAATTTTAATAGCATTAAACGAATTAAATCGGTGAACGAACGTTTTTAAAACGATGGTTCCCCCTCTTTTGTGAGTTACAACGTTTTTACCGTATTTATTTACTTAGTTTTATCAATGTTCTTTGATACAACGCTTGTTTACAGTAGCAAAAATCAAAATTTTTAAGTTAAACCGTTGATTGAATCCTTCAATCAACGGTTAAACGTTAATTGCCGGTCTAGGACAAGTCAGCGCCGCCGACTCATCGCGGCCGATTCATCGCGGCCATCTCATCGCCGACCCATATCTTTAAAATTAAAAATTGTTAGTAGTGGAACAGCATAGCATACAAAAAGCCATCGATATCCGTTAATTACTTATAGTTATAACTAATAATCATATACGATACAAAAGTACCGCGTAGTGGCAATCTATGTAATGTTTAAGTTTAGCTTTTTTTTTACTTCTAAATTTTGTTTAGTGTTGCCATTTTGTATCAATTTTAAAAAAATATACTACACCTGCAAATAACCTAGGCGCTTTAATGGCAATCTACGTTTAAGTTTACCATTACTTTTATTTCCAAATTTTTTATATAATATGAATGTTAATATCAGTTAAGTATGATTCATTGTCTATTAACGCCACTGAAATATAAGCAACCTGGAACGCGCACGGTGCATTTAACCTGTAGGAAATAAACCGAGCGTGCGATAGCAATAACGAAGGGACATTGTGTCCTTGTTGTACTCATTCACAGTTAAGCTGTTGAAGCATTTTCATTGTTTTACGATTAATCAAACTAGTTTTTTATTACGTATACGATACAATAAAAAAAAATGAGTAAGACACAGACCGAATGTCCCTACAATAATTCCCTTTCTGTCGGCTCGGCTGTAAGTTAAGCGTAAGCGTTCCAGGTTGCTTATATTTCAGTGATTAACGCTATCATTATCGATTTAAAGCTCTGTAAAGCTGATTATCAATTGATTAAGATTTAAGGGAATGTTAATTGATCATCGGTATCGGTATTTATACAAGCAAGTAAAAGAGGATAGGTAAGAATGCGCTGAATTTATCGAAAATAAAATCGGCGATGAGTTGGCCGGCGCTGAGATGGCCGCCATGAATCGGCCGCGATGAGTCGGTGGCCCTGACTTCTCTCATTCCGTTAATTGCACAATCAGGATACGCTGGTAATGGAGCCCCAAAGCAGGAAATCATTACATCTAGGTACTAGCCCAAATCTGACCGTATCTCTTCTACCTTTAAGTACGGAATTGAGTTGAATTTGGTGTTACTATTATTATTAGCCTCCTCCTGACGATGCCGCTTAGGTGCTGAGGGCTGTGCTGTTAAATTCTTTTCAAACTCTGCTATCCTCCTTTCACGTTTTACTTGCTGACGGCGTTATTACAACCCATCTTTCTTTTTTTGGAAACTGAAACAATAGCTGTCAGTTTCCAATTATCAAGTATCTGTTATCGTCTCCAGGCCACTTTTTACTTTTTACGAGCATGGGTGTGTGTGTGCGGGTGTGTGTGTGTGTGTTACTATTACTGTTTTCTTTTCTGTAGCTTTTTAACGTTCGGTATAATAATTTAGTTATTTAGTCTTTGAATTTCCAAACTTTGTTACCAGTGTTCTTCGAGCTCCCTTTTTTCGCCCTCTTAACGTTTTTTTGATAGATATTCTATTTGACTTTCTTTTGTTCTTCTTTTGTTGGTATACCTAACCTTTCCACATATTCTGACAGTCACTCTGACGGTGACCTTGCAGGCCAATTAATGGGCCCAATTTGTCCAATCCAACGGTTTGTGAATGTCGTATTAAGATATTCCCTAACATCTCGTGAAAACTGTGTAGGAGCTCCGTCTTGTAGCCACATACGGTATTCAGATTGAATTGATATTTTCTAATATTTGAGGCAACTATGAACGGCTGACAAGTGATTACAAATAAAAAATTGCAAATTCAAAAAGTTGGAGTTATTACACCGGGAATGAAATATAAATTTTGGATTTTGGAATTGTATGTTTTCTGTAGGTTTATGATTCGTCAATACTGTTCATTGTTTATTTACAAAAAATTAGTGTAATCATTTTAGAGTTGCCAGCAACTACCTAATAATATAAAGTAATTATAACTAAAATGAATCGGTCTTTGTGAATACTATGCGAGCCAGTGCCTGTGAGACGCATACTTCTAATAATGGAACCCAAAAATCAAGGCGTTTTTCTACTCCTTGCAAAAAATGTGGGTGAAAAACTTTTGCGTTTAGTCTGTTATTGTACATCAGGTGGCAAATTTCTCCAACGTGTTAACTATTTAAAAAAATTCTGGCATGTATTGCCACGAGACTTCCCTCGTATTAACAATTTTTTCAAAAAATAAGTATAGCACAATACATATATTCTGAATTCAGAAAAAATACTCTTAAACTACATAAAAACAGCAACTTTATCTTATAAAGAAAATGAGTGCCGCCATTTTAGTTTATACCAGAAGTGACGTCATCAAAGGTAAATCAGAATTTTCGTCCTTGGCCCGAATGCAGTAGGCTGGCGAAAACCGCATTTCGATAACTTTAATAGTTTCTGAGTATAGAGCGTTGCAGTCATTTTTTAAAAATTATTTTTTTTAACACTTTTTACAAAAAATAGGTATAGCACAATATATTTGCTGAATTCAGAAAAAATACTCTTTGAAACTACATAAAAAAACTGCAACTTTATCTTATAAAAAAAATCAGTGCCGCCATTTTAGCTTATACCGGAAGTGACGTCATCAAAGGTAATATCAGCATTGTCGTTCTTGGCCCGAAGGCAATCGATTGGCGAAAACCGCATTTCGATAACTTTAATAGTTTCTGAGTTTAGAGCGTTGCAAGGAATGTGTACGGACAGACTACAGAGTACAGACGAGAGTCATAACCTTTTTCCCAACTATCGACTAGATTGTTCATTTCGATGCAACTTTTTGGCAATCCACTTTCTATTTATGAACATAGCACTACCCTCCATAATCTCCAAAATTTTTTTTTCAATTTTTGATTCTACGCATTCAGAAACGCAACGATATGTAAAAATTTGCATAGGTCAATTTTTTTTTTTGAACACTAATACAATACTTCCCTTTTACTTCGTACTCGGGAAGTAAAATGAAATGGAGATGTGTACGTTTCAAATCACTCATTTTTTAGAAAAAAAGGCCTGTTAACCAATCTGCGTTCTACCTAAACCGCCCGCATAAAATCCTCACCCTCCAGGTTCCACTTGGCATTCTGTATATATTTACGAGTACATTTGGTGGAATGTCGACCAAACTATTTCAGCAAAATCTCATAAGGATTAAATGATAGACTATTACAGCAGAATTGGTTAAAATAACCACGTCAAATACGTAACACTGATATGGAAGCATCCATTACATCGAATAAATCTGGCACTAAATTTATATCGAAACACCTTGAAAACGCAAATATGTAATCAATTACGTGAAAGTGAAATTCGGCTTTAATAAGACTAATCAAGTTGTTAATCGCAGTAATTAAGACTTAAATACAAAGGAGTTAAGAAAATCGTTTGATTACAGCTAATGAATTAAGATAATGAAAAAGCTTCCCTTTGTGATCGATTTCAGCGCTTATTAAAATAACGTGTACCTACCGATGAAAGGGCATTGATTTGCTTGGCGTATTCGTTCATTGTCTAGTCTTACATATTACACGCAATTAAATTACATATGTTTATAGCGTGTCAAACGTCTTTTACATGCATTCTACGTCCCAAACGCGATGATGCTATTGAATCATTTTGGTTAAATGAATGAATAATAATACATCATTATAAATTAGTTCGGTTCTCCGTCAATCTCATGTTGATGCTTGAACTAAAAAATTAATTCACTTATTTTTATCGTTTGATTTATCTGTGATAAAGTTTCAATTTATATGCAATAAACTAGAATAGTAGCCCGTACGGGTGTGCTAGAATAACGGGTGTAACAAAATATTTCGTACTGTATTATCAAACCAGTGCTAAAAAGCAATTAATTAATTTCATGTATATTTTCAAACATTTTTACCTTCCCTGGACCTTGGGGGTCAACCTATTGACCTACTCAAACCATTAAGTTGCAATCCTAATGAATAGCTTTCGATCGGTGTATTTGGTTTCCATATACGACTTTTGGTTTGCTCATAAATCGCGGTCAAATTTATTCCGATATTTCTGTAGACGATTTAATTATACAATATTGAGTATCGGCCCAATTTACTTGGCAACATCAAAATAAAGGTTTTTGCTACAACCAGCACTGCGTCACCGTCGTATAACGTTTTAAAATTACACCTCTAAATCAATAAACACTATTGTTTGTTGTATTTTCGGTTTCATTTATGTTAAATACGGTAATCGGTCAATAGGGTGCCACGCATATAAAACATCAGTACCTAGCCTTGACGACATAGAAGATTATGCTGTATGATTTCAAACAGAATAACAAATATTAATCGATCGTTACCATCGAATGATTTCGCAAGAAGTTTACATGGGTAAGTTATAAAAATATAGCTTTCTTCTCCATGTAATCCTCCAAAATAACACCCTCGTAAACCGAAACATAAATTTAAAAATGTAATAAAAAGACTTGGTTCGGTGATTTTGGAAAACAAACATGTTAACAAAATGTGAAATATTTCTACAATATAAACATACATTTTGACGTTCTCATTTAAACAACTGCAAAAATAAAACCGTTATTTTGGTAGGTATTCTATTGTGTCTCTTGTATAAATGTGGTTTGCAAGTCTGATGGTATTATTAATATTGACAGCAACCATCAAAATTATGTCTGTACGATCGCTTTACGTAAGAAATGGAAAGCCACAATTTTTCTTCCTTAAAACGTAAGGGAAAACGGCAGCCCTAAAACCGAGTGCATTGCATTGCAGACAGTGTAACTGATTCAAAAACGTGCACATATAAATTCTGAACTCTTTGGTTGACATTGTTTTGAGTTATAAATCCGGCTCTCTCATTCCCAATAAAGCAGTAGTTATAATCAGCATCTCCAGCCACCTCATTTAATGGTTGCAACCTTTACATTGAGCTGTGTTCAAATTTATATTGTGTATAGAGCCATAGCGAATCCTTTCTTACGACTTATCCATAACTTCCGATTACGTTCATTCATGTTTAGAAAGAGCGGTTCTCAAAAAATGTGAAAAATACAGTTCCTTTCGCGCAAAAGTGTAATGTAATAGTATTGCATTAAGTAAAAGACAATTAAGAAGAGCACAAATATGAACACTGCTCAAACGTTAAGCGAAAAATTTAAATAATGAAATAATGGTTTTTGTTGAGTACTTTTCTCTGTAAAATGGATGCGGATTGTTTCATTGTTCCCGACACAATCATTTCGAAGTCGCATGAAGCAATCGTTAGTGTTAGCACAGACACAGCTGTGGCACAGATAAGTTACTATCTGTGGTGTTAGTTAGTGTCGCGGGTAACAAATTGTTCCATTACAATAAATTTTCCTAAATAAAAAATTATAGTCAAATTTATGTTTGTGTTTTTAATAATTTAACGTAGGTATAAAAATAAATCTCTGATGCTGTAATAACTCACCTACTGGACTTAAATTGATAGTGCAATCGAACATCTACCGGACAGTGAAATAAAACAATAGGAACCAGTTTACTTATTCATTTGATCGTATACGTTTTAATACAATAATTTTGATCGTAAGGGTTACATGTACAATTGCCTTTGATAGATTTACAATAATGGTTTGTTAATTCGATTTATACTCTTGGAATAAACACGCGAAAAGTTTTATGTGAATTGATAAAATGTACTTTAAGCACTTGGAGTAATACAATATACTATCTTCAAATGTGTCTTTCTTGTTTCCTAAACCTATAGATGTTGTCAGGAACATTAATAACGGCATCCAGGAGGCAGATATTAATGTTCCTGCGTTATTGTTGAGTTTTTCTGTTCATTTTGACTACCTATTTGTAAAGAAAAGTTGTTTTTTGAAAACAGCACCTAATTTGACATTTAAAACAATAAATTTGAATACCTAAATTGATATCAATACTATCTTTCGTATTGTTTAAAAAATAATCGAATAATTAACATTTTGCTTAGTTCCTACTAATGAATAGCATTTTTAAGAAGCTTTCCAATGATCTATTACGCATGGGGTAGTACAATTTATAAAAATAGGAGTGAGGCGGCTGGAACTATGGGGTGAGTTGAAGAAGATTTCTATCCTATTGGTTCCCCCTCAATGTTCTAGAAACATTTTCGAGAAAGTTTACTTACCTGCTACAGTTTCGAAGATATGAGGTCTGGCAAGTTTTCAAATTGACACCTGGTATATGAATTTGTAATACCCGGTGTCCCAGGTAAAAGAGTTCACCATAAAAATGTTTGTCAGTATATTTTCTAGCCAAAAACGATGAGACACAAATTTGATATTAAAAGGAACATGTTACGACATACATTGCGTTTCTTTTACTTCATCCCCCTACCCGTCAAACTATCATACCATGAAATTTTTTATATAGGAAAAGGGGTCGAGTGATACCTTCATGGAAAGCCAATTTAATTCTCTACATGCCCACCTTTATCATTTTTATAGATTCGTTCTCGAGAAATAGGGATGAATGTTTTTGAACAAACATAACTTTTTCTTCTGTACCTACCTAATTATTTTTTAAATGTTGAAAACATTAATTTTGAGAAAGAAGATAAAGGATATAAAATCTCCATGATACTTTAAACATACTGAAAAGGATACTGGTGACTAACCTTCGTTCGGTACACGTATACTCAATTGGAAAAAAATCAAATTTCTTTCGCTTAACATGTACCTTGTAACAGGTGTTTAGTTATGGCTACTCCTGCAATTCCTTGAAATGATGATTAATCAAGTGCTTATAGATGTTTATTTCAAATAAAATTCTGTCATAATGTAATTGAATAGGTACTGCTCTACATCCACATGGACACTCACGTACGCAAAATGTAAGCTGCAAAAACACAACTCAAAGAATTGGATATCAAGTACAAGATGATTGGCACAAGATTTACGACCATAAATCATCAGTAGAATCAGAACATCGCCTTACATTTCCCTAAGCTTCGTGGTGAAATTGCATTGTAATAGTTTCTTTATTGAAATAGGAACCTGTATCTGCAATGGTCTTCAAAAACCTTCTTTTGCAACTTTCCCGATCTATCCTATAGTTTCTGTATTTGTTTCTTTTAATTATTTCAATCCATATCACAATCAGATACAACGATACAATATTACACTTCAGTAAGATGGCTATCTCTCCGCTCTCTCTCCTGCCAAAGGTAACGTTTTTCCCATTCGAGCACGTGTCGCCGTTCTATGCCTGACCTCTAAAATTCAGGAACGAAATGGTGAACCCAAGTTTCATGGCGCATGACTATTGACTATACGCTCTTCAATAATGCTTCACCTTCACGTTCACAAAGAAGAAGAAGCCTCAATCCTATTTTGCTTTTGTGCGTCGGTAAGGAGTTTTGGCACGTGTCCTGCACAAACATTATGGATATGAATGTTCAACAATTCTCAAGAGGTCTTGTCATTCATCTCTTTGAAATCCGTCGATCATTTCGAATCAACTCATCAATTCGATGAATGTTTTCCGAAGTTACAGATGTCGAGCACTCCCGAAAGGGTTTCTGCAAACTGTATAGAAAGTTTCCTAAGATATAATTTGGATTCTACCCTTCTTTTGCTACATATTTGATTGTAATGCGTTGCGGATATCAACTGTTCTTTCGGATATGGCAAAAATTATTCTTTTGAATATTAAACGAAAGGTTGTACGTTCCTTATAAAAGTCTAAATTTTAGCTCTTGAATGCAACCTATAAATATTCCCAAATGTGTTAAAATTGAGCACTCCATAGTCATTTTTATTGATTAAACTCGTGCCTTTGACTGTGTGGTACACGAAATACTAATTCATAAATTACAAGAGTTGTACAAATTTGATGAAACTATAGTGTAGCATTAATCAAATCGTATTTTAGCGATAGAAACTAAACTGTAAGGGTTAATGAAATTACATCAAATTGTCTTAAACTTCAAAGAGGCGTGCCGCAAGGTTCCATTCTGGGACCATTATTATTATTAATATTTATTAACGATTTCTCGAAGATACTGTTCTTACCTTCACTATGCGGATGATACAACTCTGCTAATATCAAACCAGAATTTAAATAAGGTTTATGAAGAGGCCTTAAACAAAATGATTTCGATAATCCTTGTTATGCTAATTTTCTAGGTGTTAACATTGATCCAACATTGACGTTCAACATGCGATCAAAGTAGCAAAAACAATCTCCGGCAACATCTTCCTCCTAAGGCGTTTATCGGATGTTTCCAATCATATTTTACGTATTAGCCTTAAATTTTGATTCTATTTATAACGATTGCTGTCTACGATTAATTCCTTGTATCGAGACAGATTATGAAACGTCAACATTTCATTGCTTTTTGCATTGGAGCAGTTTTACTACTACTTAAAAAAATAACCATCGTTTTCCATCATTTCATCCCATTAAATCATTGGTAAAGTAGAGGTTGAGAGTGTTTTATTAATAATTATTGTTAAATTGGTATGAGAATGGAGTTGTTTATGAATTTCTTGTAAATGATGGATTGGGAGAGGGCACTCTTTGGAAAAGTGTGCAAGGAGTCCTTAATCGTCTTTTGTCAACGAATTGCTAAGTAATAACGTTCAATATTCATACAGCTTTTGTCTACGGCAGCGTAATTGCGTAATTTTAAAAGTACGTGCCTCTAAAGATTTGTTCGCAGCATGTCATTGCAATCATCATAATTTCCCCTACAGTCGCTCTAAACTAGATTATTTATTTAAGTGATTATCAAAATAGCAATCTGAATTTAATATTTATAACGTTATTACCAGTAGCGCAATATAACATACGTGAAACTAATTAATGCTTACACTCCTTGAATCGAAAAGTTTACTACAAAGTTATACAATTTGTAAAGCTCACGTTCTAGATAATATACGCTAATACATGTATTTGCGTTGAAATACTTGTCATTCAGTATAGTGTAGAGCATTATGCCGATACCACAACACGTAACGGGTGTACTGAATTAATAATGCCGAGCTTCCCTTTCTGGAATAGTGAAGTGCGTCTTTAAATTAGTAAATTCAATTAGCAACTACAGATATACTTCCAGCGTACCACGTTTTAGATCTAAATAAATTAAAATTGAAGGTAATCAATTTTGTTATGTCATTTATGGCGTGAGCTAGGTTAGTCGATTAATAACGTTAATTATTGATAGTCTATTTGCATATGGTTACGCATAGGAACCGTAACCTGTGTAATAGAGCAGCATAACTAAACGTGAACCAATAAAATAACAATGAGGGTCAGCCATTATGTTATATCGTCTGTAGATGGAATTTCGACAGTAACTCACATAGAACCCATACTTTTGTGTATAGCAGTGCGAGTCGTACACAAGTTCATCAAATTATGTATAAAAAATCGTATGCTGATACGTTGTTATCTAAAGTATGGTGTAGATACCTTAAAACCGGTACAGATTTTGTTGTGATACCGAAGATTTTGCCAGTTAGTTTAACATTACAAACCTAAAACTAGAGTTAATTGGAACGAAATTGAAAGTTTTCTATTCCATACTAGCCCAATAAAATGGGAAAATTTGGATGAAATAATGGTTACAGCTTTGAAAATTTGGTAACAGACTTGTTTTGTGCTCCCTTCGAAGTGTTCAAAAGTCCCCATCCGTGTCCCCCCCCCCTCCGAGAGAAATGGGGGTGAAAAAGTGTCAAAAAAACAGGTTTTCGTAAATACCTGAAAAAGTATCAATTTTATCAAAAACAAAAACGTTAAGAAAGTTGTAGCTGACAAAATTCCGCACATTTTCATGTGTTGATGTGTTCTTATGTGTTGGTAACGGACTTTCTGTAATGCTATGTTGTGTATGCATTAACTTCCTAGGAGGGGATTCATAGTAGAAATGTTTAGTGGAAATGCCCATTGTGTTAGAAACCATCATATTATACTTTAAATGTAAACCAGAGCGCGCAGCGTTAATATCAACAGCAATAAAAACTTTTTGTAGCAGCCATTCTGCCATTGTTATTAAAAAATCGACGAATAGCTTTTACACCTCCTTACTTCCATAAAAATAATTAATCGATTTCAACGAATATTATGACAACAAGCTATCTTTCAAAAGTCACATTAATTTCATTATACGGAAAGTAGCTCAAAAAATATGTTTTTTTGGAAGAATAAGTTCTAAATTGAGTGTTTGGTCCCGAATTCTGGTGTATAAAACTATCTATCATTGCACCTCATTTTGATTATTGCGCCACCATATTATTTTTATCAAAGTAGGTGAAGCTCCTCGGAATCGATTTCGTATTTATTCCCACGATGGGGACCTTCTAGAGGAGTTGTCAGGAGGTAGTTAAAGAACTTTCTCGCACTAACTTGCCGACGTTTCGACTGGAGAGTCCAGTCTTTCTCAAGGCTCTAAAGAATTAGAGCAGCCACCAGAAATAAATTTCAAAGAATGTTTTCTATACACGACCCTTGTTATGCCTTATTGCGATTATATCACGAATAACTTAACAACGCTCTCCTCTGATGTACATCTTCCTTTATGTCTTGTGGTTATTACAAACAACAAACTAATACCTTACCCTATATTTTCAAGTTGACAGTTGTAAATCTTTGATATAACCAAATATACAGGGTGACTGGTTCATAAACGTATATATTGGAGGACATGTTAATAGAGGTCATTTGCAGTTGTTTTAGCCAAACATGCCTTATACGCAAGGGCGTACGCAAGGTGGGGCAAGGGGGGGCCAATGCCCACCCCTGGCCGCAAAAGGAATTGTACTAAATATTAAAATTTATTACTGGTCATATAATTTCAGGAGAAATTAAGCATTTCCTGGCCTTTCTTCTAAATAAATAGTATTTGTATTGTACCCAAGGGGAATTGTATGATGCTTAAATGTATTGAAAAGGATTGTGGGGTAACAACATAGGCAATAAATATTAAACACGTTTCCAAACAATTTTATTTTTTGGCCCCCCCCCCCCCCTAGCCAAAAAGCTGCGTACGCCCTTGCTTATACGAATGTGAATAGTTGTTGAGATATTCTAATTTTTATGTTTTCTTAGAAATCCGCCATATAGTCGTACTAATTTAAAATTTTTTTTCTGCAATATTTCAGTTTCCCTCATTAGATTACACATTGGTAGAACAAGGAAGTTTTTACAGTTATTTGTACGCTTAATGTATCATGAAAATTTTGAAATAACTACGTGTGAATGTACAAGTTGTTCGAAGTTTTCTTTTACAAGTGGAGGTTTTAGGTTTCGTATTTTTATTAGATCGGAGTATTTAACATAATTTTTGATAGAGAATGTCTGCCAATGTGTAATCTAATGAGGGAAACTGAAATATTGCAGAAAAAAAGGTTGTATTTGCTTTAATTTTTAAATTAGTACGACTATATGGCGGATTTCTAAGAAAACACAAAAATTAGAATATCTCAACAACTATTCACATTCGTATAAGGCATGTTTGGCTAAAACAACTGCAAATGACCTCTATTAACATGCCCTCCAATATATACGTTTATGAACCAGTCACCCTGTATAGAATGCAAGTGAAAATTAGTTTGTACGTTCAAATTTAAATATAATACTGTTTGATATTGTTCTTTAGAAATATCTTTATTTAAAAACAAGTATCAAAAGGCGCAAATTCTTATAGAATTCTAATTTCAACCAACTTCAAATCTGTAACTAATTATGGCATATACTATACAGGGTGTCCCAGGCGGAGCTTACGCTAGACGTATCTTGAAAACCGAATGTCACAAAAATTTGAAATTTTGGGGCCCGAGTTACTTTTTCACTTACAATCGACTAAAAATATTTGCAAGGAAGTAGCACTTCCGGTTATACCGGAAGTAGACCATAACTTCGTTATTTTAAATGGCAACCCCGATTTTTTTTCTCTGATTCGAATTACCCCTTTTATTTGGTTTCCAAATCACCCTACATGTCAAATGTCTGCATGGCCACCTTGACTTTATAAGTGATTTAATGGAAATTTTATGGAATGCAGAGGTTCACGCCAATGGCTGTAACTTTTGAACCCTTTAAGATAGAAATGAATGTGATACATGGCTTTATAGAGGAAGAAGTGCTCCTTCTAGTCGTACCATAGCTTCTTCAAATGAAATGTTCCAAGGTCACGTTTTGCCTCCTTAAATATTCGACATTTCAAATGATGAAAACTCCATTTTTTTAAATGGCAACCCCATGGTTTGTTTTCATCATTGAACGCAGAATTTCACCAGCTTTCACTCGGTACCCATAAAGTATGGTGCGTGGAAAACGTTTGTCAAAATAATCCAACTCTGTATGTTTAATGCGATAATTGGGTAAATATCAACCCAGCAATGGAAAACAAATTTTGACAAAGGTTTTCCACGCACCCTACTTTATGGGTACCGAATGAAAGCTGGTGAAATTCTGCGTTCAATGATGAAAACAAACCATGGGGTTGCCATTTAAAAAAATGGAGTTTTCATCATTTGAAATGTCGAATATTTAAGGAGGCAAAACGTGACCTTGGAACATTTCATTTGAAGAAGCTATGGTACGACTAGAAGGAGCACTTCTTCCTCTATAAAACCATGTATCACATGCATTTCTATCTTAAAGTGTTCAAAAGTTACAGCCATTGGCGTGAACCTCTGCATTCCATAAAATTTCCATTAAATCACTTATAAAGTCAAGGTGGCCATGCAGACATTTGACATGTAGGGTGATTTGGAAACCAAATAAAAGGGGTAATTCGAATCAGAGAAAAAAAATCGGGGTTGCCATTTAAAATAACGAAGTTATGGTCTACTTCCGGTATAACCGGAAGTGCTACTTCCTTGCAAATATTTTTAGTCGATTGTAAGTGAAAAAGTAACTCGGGCCCCAAAATTTCAAATTTTTGTGACATTCGGTTTTCAAGATACGTCTAGCGTAAGCTCCGCCTGGGACACCCTGTATACAATTATACATATGTATATAACTACCCCCCCTCCCCACCTCAGACACAAGCCCATCGGATTCTGCACAAATGAGTCATTGTTTTTCTTTCCACCCTTAAGGGAGATGGGAGTGGAGAGGGTGACGGACAATTTGTAAATCACGAAAAAAAGTAAAAAAAGATCGTTTTTCTGCGGACGTGCAATTTTCCCCCTTTCCACCCCCAAAAAAGGGGTTGCAGTTGGGGGTGAAATTTGCAATTTGAGTATCGTTTTTTATGGAAAATCCAAAAGTAATAAAAAATAGGTGTTCCCATTTAAGTTTAGAAAACTCACCCCCGCTCCACCCCACAGAAGGGGTGAGGGTGATGTTTACGTATCATGACTCAATAGGTTTCAACAAATAAAGGAAACGTATTTTTTTCTTTTTGTAATTGGACGTGTCGTTCTCGAGATATTAAAGGGTGTACAGGGTGTACAACTAAGAATGAAGGGCGGCCATAACTCAGAAACTATTTGAGATAGAACAGTGAAATAAAAAATCTTATAATAAATGTGGCCAAGAGAAAATGCTGGAAATTATTTTCATTTTCCTACCATTACCGCCAGAGGGCGTTTCACTGATTTCAATTGGAAATTCCCATTTATTGGGCAATTTTCCTCAGTAAGGTATTTAAAAAAATATATTCATTGTAAACTAGTGATCAATATGTAAAACTTTGTTTAATGAATTTTTACGATTGCTGTTAAAATAAAGGGAGGGGGAACTAAATTACGCGTTACTGGAAAAAATGGTGTAACTTCGAAACGGGTTGCTTGAATTTGTCAAGATTGGTCTCGATGTAAGGAGAATACTTGATATTACCAAAAAAATCTAAAACCACAAAAATTTATTATCTCCTTCTACCAATAGAGGGCGCAACTTGTTGAAGGAACAAAACGGTCGACTTTTCTAAAAAAATTCAAATGGTACTAAATATGTTTTTCACCGCTATTGGAAAGAAAATTAATAAGGGAGTAATTTAACAAAAAATTATGTCGATAGCTCTTATAGTACCGAAGATATAGTCAAAAATGTGGTAATATAAGAGGCAATTTGAGGTATAAACAAATCGTAAGCCTAATATAAATAAAGTAGGCTATGACAACTTTAATTTCTTTCAAAATTTCAGTGGTCCTGCAACAGTTGCATTTTGGGTGTATTCAAAATATGCTGCAATGCTTCTCCATTGGAAATTAGCATTTTTGCTTATAATACAACAACCGAAATAGATATAATGTCACTTTGTTATCTAGTTTACAGCTTTGACATAAAGTTTTCATTTTAAGCGTTTTCATTTGTTTATACCTCAAATTGCCTCTTATATTACCACATTTTTGACTATATCTTCGGTACTATAAGAGCTATTGACATAATTTTTCTTTTTAATTACTCCCTTATTAATTTTCTTTCCAATAGCTGTGAAAAACATATTTAGTACCATTTGAATTTTTTTAGAAAAGTCGACCGTTTTGTTCCTTCAACAAGTTGCGCCCTCTATTGGTAGAAGGAGATAAGAAATTGTTGTGGTTTTGGATTTGTTTGGTAATATCAAGTATTCTCTTTACATCGAGACCAATCTTGACAAATTCAAGATACCCGTTTCGAAGTTACACCATTTTTTCCAGTAACGCGTAATTTAGTTCCTCCTCCCTTTATTTTAACAGCAATCGTAAAAATTCATTAAACAAAGTTTTACATATTGATCACTAGTTTACAATGAATATATTTTTTTAAATACCTTACTGAGGAAAATTGCCCAAAAAATGGGAATTTCCAATTGAAATCAGTGAAACGCCCTCTGGCGGCAATGGTAGGAAAATGAAAATAATTTCCAGCATTTTCTCTTGGCCACATTTATTATAAGATTTTTTATTTCACTGTTCTATCTCAAATAGTTTCTGAGTTATGGCCGCCCTTCATTCTTAGTTGTACACCCTGTACATTTTGACTTTAATGGCGTCCCGACGGCGAACGGGTGATCCGATCAAAAAATTTACCAGCGATTTGGAATCAGTGAAAATTTTTCTATAAGATGACACCACTTGCAGCTTTCTAAACCCTGTAACATCGACCAATGCACAGACACACAGACACACACACACCCGCACAGACATTCGGACGAATTTAGTAACCAACTTTTTGAAGTTGGTTGAAAATGCTATTTGCTGCTTCATCTTGAAAAGTTATTTGCATAATTTGTGTAAGTATAATAATACATAATTATCAAAACGTTCTGTGTATGAGACACCAGTAAACACTGAATTAGAACTGATGGCTAGAATAGTAGCTGCAGCATAAGATAGTAAAGACAAGCTGACAGCTTTTGCAAGTGTCTGCTCTAATATTAAAACACGCTACAGGGTTGCGTTGCTACGAATGGTAGCCATTTTGAAAATCAAATATAGTTCCTGTCTTCCTGTTTCATTGTTCATTGTTTTATTTTTATTGTTTGTTTCTTGTTTTTTTTGTTTAATTTGCCTACTTTATTTTAAATGATTGTTGCAGTTTGTTGAATTTGATTGTGTATAATTCAATTTGGATAAAAACTTTTTTAGACAGATCGAAAAAAATGTTTCAGACAAATGTTACAGTAGATAGTAAAGTTTAAGGAGTTTATAAATGTTTTATTTTCAAAAATTGATAGTGATTTTCAAAATATCATGCTTTGAAATTTTTGATCGGTCGCCATTTTGTTATTTGATAAAATTGAATATAATTGTAATTACAAATGTTTTATAGAACCGAAAGCAAATGCTGAAAGTGTTTGTATTTTTTAAATACCTATTCCTTAAAATAAGGGAGTAATAACGATTTTTCGAAAAACAAAAAAATGCCAATACCTATGAACTGGGCTCCAAATCAAAAATTTGAACTAAGAAAAGTTATTTGTTTCAATGAGTTCTATTAACTGCCGTTTTCGGGTGTTACAACTTAGTATTAACACCCTGTATATCATCGAGCACCTATTATAATCCTGGAACGAGTTATAGTAAGAGATAATTATCTATGGTTAAAATAGATTTATATAATTTAATATGTATTTCATTTGCACTTAAATGACACGCGGGGCAATACAAATTAAATTAAAAACTAATCACTTATGTTAAAAGTATACATCACTACACAGAGAAATATACTAACGGAAGCGGAATTATTTTTAATACAGTCTACTTGTTTATATTCGTATAATTTATTCCACGTTATCGTAAACGAATCATGAATCATCTTACCATTAAAAGTTTTAATAAAGTGGTACCAACTCATTCTGAAAATAATTCATTCGAAGGGTATTAAAAGACTAAGTCCTATTTTGACATTAAATATAAATGCGAGCGTGTTAAAAGCTCTCAACTTCAATGAAATGTATAAAGGGAAAAATGTTGAACACATTTATGGTGTGATTTACTCATGAATTTTAGAAAAAAAGTAATAAAAGTTTGTCACAAAATATTTTTTTTAAAACAACACATTTGTGTGCAACATCTAAAAAACGTTTTTGAGCTTTGTTCCAGTACAATCGCCGCAAATACGTGACAAAGGTATATGTCGGTAAAAATGTGGAACCAAACGAACGTAATCGACATGAAACAAAATCCAACGGCATTATTTGAGTGATATAGCTGCACGAATTATACCCATGCTGTTATTATATTAAATATTTGAAGCATGACAGTAATTGCTTAATTTATTTTTATTGCCCCCATTTTTTCCTATACTTACATTATTAAATAGTGCATGTTACTTTATTTAACTGATTCATCAACAATATATAGATTAAATCAGTTTTTATATTATAAACTCAAATAATATAGGTAGGTACTTATAGATTGTTTGAAAACATAATAACTGACCGCCAATAGTTTTCTCAATGGAAATACTGAAGTGCCTTCGTTATAACACATCAAAAGTTTTCCAATTTTTTTGAGAAATGGCTACATTTAATTTAATAACTTCTCCTTTAAGTTTTGTAGTATGTATTTGTAAAATTGTTAAAATTAGATAGGTATGTGTGTGAATATAATTATCTTTTTTAAACTAGACTAAATTTGCTACCATTTGAGCCTAACCGGAAGTCTGCAAGTATAATAGCTTTCGAGATACAGCTCTTCAAAAATAGGCAATTTTTCCAAAATCTGTTTTTAACGTATCACTCATGATTCCAGCCAGATATTGCCGCAACGACGTACCCTACGACCCTTGGCACGGAGGGAGAAATTGTAGGACAGTTTATCGCCTTTTATTTAAGCATAGATGCATTCCTATAGGCCTAACAGTTCTCGAGAAAAAGACGGAAAACCGGAAAACAGTGAAATCCTCCACATATATGTAATAGCGTTAGTATGATTAGAAGACATTTTCTGATTATTCTTATTTAGCCTAGCGAAGGAACGCTCAAAAAGGGCTTGTAGACAGACTTTTTTATCCTAAAGATGTTATTTCTGGGATGTGTTTGGAGGTGTTTGGTGATAATTATACGAAAAGTAGCGTAACAAAATGTGCGGATTTGTTTGGTTTTCCGTTTACATCTCTTGGACAGACCATCGTAGTCGGAAATGGCCAATTATAAAATAAAAGCTGACTAAATTTTCTACAAGTTTGCTTCTATTCGTTTTTCTCTATCTCTATCCGTTGAAGAAAATATTCGCTGGCAAAAATTGACATTTTTTTTAAAATCGTTTTTACACTACGTTTTTCGGCAAATGTTGTGTCCTAGCTCCTAAAGTTATGGGTTTATAGCAAAAAATGGTGGAATAAAAGTTGTAGACCATTAAATTTCCTTTAAAATTCATATACAGTTTAATATTTTATCTCAAATAGATTAGATGTTATAGTTATTAAAAAAAAACGTTCAGTTTAAGATGGAATAGAGGACACTAGAGAACAACTAATTTTGTGGGAGGTTTGGAGCTAAATCTGATATGTGAGTAGATATTAAATACAGATTACGTGCATCCTTAGCCAAACAATTTCAGTCTTATGTGCCACCATGTTTGATCGCCTCTAGTCTTTTCTAAATACATTTATGATAGGGTTAATGTTTGACGAAAAGAACAAAAGTATTTTCTCAAGGCAGCTTTTATTTTATAATTGGCCATTTCCCACTACAATCGCCTGTGCAAGAGATACAAAGGGAAAACCAAACGAATCCGCAAATTTTGTTACGCTACGGAGTTAGCTCATACGGTAGGGCCGGGGACTTTTCGTATAATTATTATCAGACACATCCCAGAAATAAAATCTTTAGGATCAAAAAGTCTGTCTACAAGCCCTTTTTGAGCGTTCGTTCGCTAGGCTAAATAAGAATAATCAGAAAATGTCTTCTAATCATACTAACGCTATTAGATACATATATGTGGAGGATTTCACTGTTTTCCGGTTTTCCGTCTTTTTCTCGAGAACTGTTAGGCCCACAGGAATGCATCTATGCTTAAAGAAAAGGTGATAAATTGTCCTACAATTTTTTTCCCCGTGATAAGAGTCGTAGGGCACGTCGTTGTGGCAATATCTGGCTCGAAACATGGACGATACGTTGAAAAAAGATTTTGGAAAAAGTTGCCTATCTTTGAAGAGCTGTATCTCGGAAACTATTATACTTATACAGACTTTCGGTTAGACGCAAATTGTAGAAAATTTAGTCTAGTTTAAAAAAGATAATCATATTCTTTGCAGTTTTTGTAGTTTTTCAGCTACGAGGCTAAAACTGAAAAAAGTCAAACGATCACGCGCCAGTCAGATTATGTCTCATGTGAGCAGTGACTTAAATTAATTAAATGAGTATGGGAATATGTTTTCAAATACGTAATTACGATAATTGTCTCTGGGGAGGAGGGATGCGTGAGGAGGCAGTATTACCGATCTCCTGATTGAAAGTAAAATTATTTTTCATAAACAAAAATTTGTTTTCGTACGGTACTCATTTAATATCTTCGGAACTAATTAACGTATTATGCAAATCTAGCACAATATAGAAAGCTAAAAGATGAAGGAATAAAATTGTTCTGGTGACAAAATCTCGTACATTTAATAGTTTTTAAGTACGTTAGCCAAAAAGCGCGCGCGGAAAACCTCAAATGGACATTTCTTCAAATGCTATAAAAACGGTCACGTTTTCGGAAATGAGTGTTCTAAAGTACATTGTAGAGCATCTACGTAGCTATCGATTGTGCCAAGAATCCCCGAAATCGGTGCAGTATTAACGGAGATACGAATGTTTAGTGTTTACCGGAAGTCGCATCTTGTGACGTCATAAAATCTATGAAGCACCCATAGGTAAGTTTAGGTATTTTGATATGTTGTTCAGGGGGTTCAATACTATCGATGTGCAAAAATTCAGCTTTACATTATTTTTTTTGAGGTTGGACCCATATTTTGTCTAAAGTGACTGGGCTATAATAGATATTACCTATAATGTATATTTCAGGTAACCAAAAATATTACAGAAGTAGGAATATAAATAATAGAATGAATTTAGATTCCGTAAAATTTTATTTCGAAGCTATAATTTTACTTTAAACGTTAAAATTGCATTATTGGTCATTCCCCAAGCGTAAATTGTAGAGTTGGTATTTCCGCTCAAAATTTAGAACAAGGCTAAATGTTACTTGTTATTAGATTGCCGTTATGCGAATGAGTCCCTCAAGGGGCCATCTCAAAGATTCTGGCGCGTTGCTGCACAAGTTTACCAAGAAATAACCTGTGCTTTGTCATGAGCATGTTTTCTTGTTACTGCAAACAAAACAAGCCGTGTATTATACGGGTCTGGCCGAATCACATTTTTTGTAAATACTTGTTCAATTGTTGAAACCCATGAACTTTCGTCGTACATGGCTGGATCCCCAGGTATGTTTCTCGCGTAGAGTGACTTGAATGGCGGATGACTCTAGTCATGTAGTTAGCAAAGCGTCTATTCACCTATTTGAAGTGGGAAGGTATGCACTGCAATGGTCTACTATAGTCTCAACTTAGTGTTGAAACACTTATTCTCATTGGACGGATTCGTATTACCTGCAGTATTCATTTCTTTCGTTACGACTTGTGTAATGTCTCGGCCAAGCTACCGTACATCTTAGATTCTCTTAGCATGACGTGGAGTGCATAGAAAAAACCTGCGCGAAGTGGTGCAAATTAGATAGAAGCCTACTTGACGACACAGTTGCATACCATGCATTATTTTTCTACATAAATATACATCACCTTGTAAATTAAGACACATGATTGATTAATTCTGCATGCCAACGTCGTAATCCCCTGTCGTCAGTGTGACGAGAAACGTAGTGACCGCTGTTTGAGGTCTTCTATGCCTATAATATTTTTGTAAAAAAAACTGATTGGGTGTTCCAAAACTTCCCAGCGATACTGTTGCAGCAACTCGTGCGTCTTCGTAGCAATATGGGAATGGGAGCTTTCGTGCAGCAAACAGTGATAGGTAACCTCACCATCGAGTTTGAATTGCTTGCGGCAACTTCTGTGTTGTGGACACGGTAAGCTTGCGCATTAATTGTGACTTGAAATACAGAAGCAATAGACTATGACTGCGTCTTTACGCAGTTAAAATGGGACACATTAGCAAACAGATGATCGCACTCTCATACACTAAAAAGTATAAAATAATTTTTAGTACTCTAAAAAAGGATAAAACCATTTTTTTTCTTATTGAAATAAATAATATTTTTTAAAAATTTTACGAAAGTAAGTGTGCGGCCCTTAATGTAAATAATATAGTTGACCATATCGATATATCGATAACATATCATTATTATTCTGAGTACCTACTCATAATAGGATAATGTATTAAATTAGATACATCCGCGGGCTGAATTAGTTTAGTCATTCGCCACACACTTTCTTTAGTAAAATTGTTAAAAAATATTATTTATTTCAATAGCAAGAACAATAAATTATTTTATACCTTTAGTGCATGAGAAAGTGTCTAATACTAGAAATCTTTGTTTTTTAACAAGATTTATTTTATTCTTTTTAGTCTTCAACAAGAATTAATAATTTATGTCAATATTAGCGAATTAATTAATATATTTACCTAAAACTAGAAGAAAAACCACGCGCAAATGACAAATGGAAACTCCATAAAATCGAACAAATATAACGTAGAACAAAATTATTAAGTTTTATACGATGCGCAGTGACGATTGCAATCGTTGAAAATTTCGGGTTGGGCCCGGGCGATCACCATCAAAGATTAATACATTCAAATGTACACCGCGTACTCGGTTTCAACCTTCTAGTCCTTATAGGACCGGAGAAACAGACCCAAAGATTTGGAAAGAATTTGGGGTTTGGACCCGGCGATCGCCACCAAAATTTAATACATTCAAATGTACATCGAGTTGTAATATGTAACCCGGTTTCGGCCTTATCTTTTAGTCCTTATAGGATCGGAGATACAGACCTCCAAAGATTTGAAACAAACAAATTATTCAAGTGAAGTTAATAGAAGTGTGTAAAAAAGTACAAAACGT
This sequence comes from Pyrocoelia pectoralis, assembly GCA_036250285.1. Taxonomy (NCBI): domain Eukaryota; kingdom Metazoa; phylum Arthropoda; class Insecta; order Coleoptera; family Lampyridae; genus Pyrocoelia; species Pyrocoelia pectoralis. Next base: position 53,916,706 of record CM070074.1, read on the forward strand.
TTACATGAAAAAGCTTTCAAATTGGTGATGCATATTTATAGATATTTAATACGAGAACTCTATTAAGAGCAAAAAGATTACTTGCAATAGATTTCAGTTGCTGATCGTATTGCTTTTAAAATGAATTTTATGTGGTTTTTTTACCAAATTATTTCATGCTTTTAAATATACTGAAAAATTTTAATAATTAACCTGAAAAGATTTATTAGTAAGCCATTTGTTGCCCAATAATTTTATTTTATGGAAGTTAATTTGCATAATGGCATAAGTAATTTTATTTATAAAAAGTGGCACGTGAATATTATTAAATTGAGGTTTCTGGTGTAAGAACTACACCTTTTGCATAGAAATAAAATAAAAGCATTCCGTATTATCTTAATAGCATTGAATTCTCTTATTTATTCAATGTTAATAGGTAGGTATTGTACTTAATCCAATACAACAATTTTGTTGGACAAATCGCAGTTCCACATTTTTTTTAGTAATACTTGTGGATATACAAATACCTTAATCAATAGGTAGTATAGCTACATATTATATTGTTATCTTCCTTCCCAGTTTACTACCTTAAAATCATATTATGTAAGTAATGCTTTATAGGCGATAAAGTTCTGAAACTATTAAATTTATTGCAGTACGTCTAAGTGCAGGAAATTCTAAGGTGGCGGCTTTTAATACAGTCCCTGTACTGGAGTCCTGTAAAAATTTTAGTACTGATTTGTCTAACCAACAGAATTGAGTAAAGGACATATAGGAAAGTCAAAAAAAGTTGGGTAGACATCACCATATTCTGGACCAGGTTTTCTAGACGCCATTTTCTAAAATGGCTGATACGCATTTGATTGTGCATATATTTCCGCTCTTGTAACAGTTACATTCATCATTTTGGTGTCTAAATATATGTTTTTAAGGACAAGGAATTGATTAAGATGGTTTGCGAAATTAACCGCACGCCATTTCTCAAAATGGCCGACACCAATTTTCTGGTGCTTACTTTTTTTCTCCCCTGGCAGTCATACTCATCATTTTGGTGTCTAAATATATATTTTAAATTGCAAGGAATTCATTAAGATAGTTTGTGAAGTTGCCTGATAGCTATTTCTTAAGGAAAATCAGTACTAATAGTTTTACAGGACTCCTCTGTTACTGCATTCAGAAAACAACTTACTTGAAGCAACTAATTGACTTTCATTAGTATATTTATTTGGCTTATTTTTATTGTGCGAACGAAATATCCGGAAATTTCATTGAGAAAAGTACTTTTTATTTGACTGAGTTTGTCTTTATTAATTTTTTTTTAATAGGTAAACTAACACTGATGAAAACGGATGATCAACAAAGGAGGTGAATGAGACTGGCAACTGCTCCCCAAGAAAAACCAATTGTTTTGTTTGACATGAAGAAGTACGTTATTTGTCAAGCTGTAGACAGTAACAAAACTGTTACCACAGTTAATTGAAGAAACAGAGGACAAGAAGCGGCCGCTATATAAGAGATGTTGTGTTTGTGTATCACGTGGCAAACCAGTGCTATAAAATGTATACTTTAAAAAAATCTCTCGAAAAAATAGTAGCAGCAAATGCTAATAGTGAAGTGTTGGTAAGTGAAGATAAACATCCCAGTGAAGAAATCTCCAGGAAAACAAGATCATTTGTTGTACCAATTGAGCCTCCTTCATCAATCGTGCCCCAACATATATTCGATGTATTGTCTATGGGCATCAAAGTCATAATGGTGTCAAGGACAAATTTCGTGTAAGCCATATCCTTCTTTAAGCTTTTGGGACCTATAATTACTTTCAGATGCCACAATTTTGGTTAAATAGTTTTTTGTTTTTTAACACCTTGTCACAGGATATTCATATTTTCTTAAATATGCTTCCAAACAAACTTTGTGGTACGTTACATCAGCACCAAACACTTGAGTATCTGATTCAGATCTGCCACACGAGTATACATATCATCTTGAAAATAGATTGCTGCAGATTAAAAATTTTTTGCTCGTTCATCAGTTTCACTTACACGAAAGTACCTGACACCATTATTACTTTGAATGCAGACAGACAACACATCGAATATGTGTTGGGTGCACCGTTGATGAAGGAGGCTCTCGTGGTACACATGATGATCTTGTTTTCCTGGTGATTTCTTTACTGGCAGTTCACTTTCCAACACTTCACTATTATCATTTGCTACTGCTATTTTTTCGAGAGATTCTTTAAAGTATACATTTTATAACACTGGTTTGTCACATGATACACAAACACATCAGAAGCCACACTTTCAGTTTGTTTGCAACTATGTCATCTCTTACAGCGGTTGCTTCTTGTACTCTTCTTCTTCCATTAACTTTGGTAACAGTCTTGTTACTGTCTACCGCTTGACAAAAAACGCACTTCTCCATGTCAAACAAAACATTTCGTTTTTCTTGGCGAACAATTGCTAGTCTCATTCCCATCCTTTGTTGATCCAACTTCATCAGTGTTAGTTTACATACAAAAAGAAAAAATTAAAAAAGGTAAACTCAGTCAAATGAAAAGTACTTTTTTCAATGAAATTTTGTTCCCACAATAAAAAAAATGCCAAATAAATACACTAAAGTAAATTAGTTGCTTGAAGTAGGTAAGTTGTTCTCTGAATGCAGTAATAAAGGAATCCTGTAAAACTTTTAGTACTGATTTTTCTTAAGAAATAGCTATCGGGCAACTTCACAAACCATCTTAATGGATTCCTTGTCCTTAAAAGCATGTATTTAGGCACCAATATGATGAATATGACTGCCAAAGGAACAGAAATGTAAGCACAAGAAAATCGGTGTCGGCCATTTTGGAAAATGGGGTCCGGTTAATTTCGCAAACCATCTTAATCGATTCCTTGCCCTTAAAAACATATATTTAGACACCAAAATGATGAATTTGACTGTCACAGGAGCGGAAATATATGCACAATCAAATGCATATCGGGCATTTTAGAAAATGGCGTCTAAAAAACCTGGTCCAGAATATGGTGATGTCTACCCAACTTTTTTTGACTCTCCTATATGTCCTTTACTCAATTCTGTTGGTTAGACAAATCAGTACTAAAATTTTTACAGGACTCCAGTCCAGGGACAGGAGTATTTCATGTTCTTTGTCCGTTCTTGTCCATTTTTATTTATATTCATCAAGTACGCACAGCGCTGTTACATAAACATTCTTTAATTACTTTTCCTCTACAATCGAGCTCAGTTTTTAGGTAACCCATTGCCCTTTAATCCCTTAAACATATTATAAGCGTTAAGTGACAGCAACTAATCATAGGGCATCGACTTTTGGTAGAAGATGAGGTGCTCAGGGGCACAACATTAAAGTGTTGTTAAAACAACAATCCCTTCTATGTTTTGCAAATTAGGTTATTGTAGAAAAGGTAGATCGGTAGGAACAAATCGCGAATGACATATTTCACTTTTGGTTATCACTCTACCTTTAAGTATGTATTAATGTAAAGGAAGACGAAAACAATAAATTTCATATTTCATTGTAATAATACGATAAATTTGTAGTTCCACTTTTATTATCTCGCCTTATTCAGCGATGCTGTCTTATAAACGTCAATATGATGTGTGATTGTAATAGTTATCAACACAAAGCCACGTCATTGGTCAATATGAAATTTTAAAATGTGATATGCTCAGATTATAACAAAAATTTTAACGCGAAGGGAGAATAAATTAAAAACGAATTAAACCATTATTTGTTAAAATCACTTGTATAAATGATTCTTACGTCTCCCTTAATTATCGTCCAAGAAATACAAATATAATAAAATATAAGAAGAATTAAAAACCATTCTTCTCGCCACCAGCTCCTCCATCCACCCTAATAATCCCTCTCTTCTATCCACCAGTACCACTTTCCAGCTTCATCAGCGTGGGCACCTTACTCGTCCCTATCACTATCCCCCCACTCTGCTTTCCCCTCAATTTTTCTACCAGTCCCTCTCATTGAGCTATACTGATGACTGATGAGTGATGAATAATAAAAGACTCGCAACCTCCCCTTGAAATTTTATTTAAGTTGCTAGACTCGATGAATGATGATTAAATTAGTGATAACTTTGCAATATTATTATCAAGAAAATAATTTTAAAAACATTGACGTCAATCCAGTAAAAATGAGATAAATAATTGGAAAAACAGCTGTCAAGTAAATAGATTAATTTCTATGTTTTGTTAAATTTAGGGAATTCCTTAAGCAAACGAGTTTTGCTCCGTCCTTTTAAGTGAAGTCCATGAAATGCAAATAGACACGTATAGAGTTTATGTCAATATAAAAGAAGTTTTTTTGTTTATTTTTAGCTTTAGCAAAAATATCGAAGGCATCAGCGTTATTATTAAAACGGAGGTACACGCGATTCTCGCGTTTTGCGTGCTTTGGGGGGGGGGGGGGGGATATCTGTAAGATTGTAGGTTGTAATAGCTTTTGTTTTAAAATATCACACCTTGTTGAGCTGGCTTAGTTGCTTGAAAAAAGAAAAAAAATTACATTTTTGTACCTTTTCAGATTTTTGACCCTGTAGGTATCTGTAATTTAGCAAGTTATTAAAGTAACTAAAATAAAGGATTACATTTACTTACATTTAACGTAAAAATCACAAAAATGTGTTGATATTTGGTAAAGAAATACGAATTCGTTCCTACCTATAGTAAATTTTCACCAATTATTAAAAAAAATGTAAAATGCAAACTTTTTGGAATAGATTTGAGACCAAAAATACATAATGGCCCTTTCACAATGTTAATTACGTCTTTGCACATAGCCTTTGCCCAAAAATTAACGAAAATATAACAAATTCCGTGTGAACTTCATAAGGATAGTTTAGAATGAATTTTGAATGTAAAAGAACTCAATTTGGACACTGGTAGCTTTTTGGGAATACTAATGGCCTTAGGGAGAACGTTTTAACATTCATCTTTAACTATAGTAAAACTAAAAATACCATAAAACATAAAATGTACAAATAGAAGCTGGTCTAACGTTGCATAACATCTGTTTTATAGAAAGACCTTCTCTACCTTAAACAGTTTCAAATTTTTGTTTATTTCACTAACTAAAGGCATCATTTACACGTATATGTACAGCAGTAAATATGGATTTTACTTCCTCTTAATTACAATATAAGTTGTGTACTTAGAAGTATAGTCAAAGTATAGGTATTCTCTTTGGTATAGTGTAACGTAACAATACACTTGCCACCTACTTTCATCAATAGATGTTAAGTTAAATATGTAGACAAAAACATTTTTCTCGGTGAAAAAATACGACTATATATGTTACCTACAACATCGTCCATCGTTCAAAATCTCTAAATTCGAAATAAGCACACAAACATGTACATTTCGAAAGTTACCGAAAGAAGGTATCGGGACACATAAATTAGTCTACGATGAATGCTGTTACTACTTTTTACATCATTTTAACCATGAAAATGTTAACGCGAGGCATAATAGAATCATTTTTCATCATTTCAATAACTTTTCAACTTGAAATAATTAAATTTCCATGTTACAGAGAAAAAGTTTCCGATAGGTACTTGTCATTTTGAAAATTTTCGCGAAAATACTTTCTGGCATTGTTTTAATGTTCGAAATGGGTTAAGGACCTCGGACAGACTAACTTTACATGTTTACACAAAATTTTCACCCAAAAATAAGCACAAATAGCGAATTCTATTTTACACTTAATCTCCATATGAATGAAAATGTTTTAGATACTATAGTCTTTTTTTAGCATAAATAAATTTAACAAAATACCAATTACATTTCGAATTTGGTTGTACAGATGAATCACTTTGGGTTATCCGGTTTGCTTGCCCAAGTCGTCACTTCATTCCATACTTGATACTAACGAAACGAAACGGATTGCATTTGGGCCAAGGTCGATAATGCTGACCGACCTTCCGGTATAAGCTAAAATGGCGGCACTCATTTTTTTGGTACGAGGGAAGCCTCGTGGCAATACATGCCAGAATTTTTTACACATAAAAAAAATGTCTTAAATTTTTCTCTCAACTTTTATTCTAATCGCTAGTTTACAATCGGATTAAAAAGCAATAAGTAACTACATTTTTTGCGAAATATAATCAAATTGGTAGCTATACTGCGCTGTGGTCGTCGATTACCGAATTAGTATGTAAACCAGAGACCCAACAAAATAAATACTTTGAAAGGGACCTGATCACAACGGCCACTAATCATAACGGCCACCTAGGTTATTGTTATTTAATAACAACCACTTTGATCACATAAGGCCTCTAATACTATTTGATCATAACGGCCACCTTGTTCACGTTATGATCAAATAATATAAGTGGCCGTTGTGATCAAGGTGGCCGTTATGAAATAGCAAAAACCGGGGTGGCCGTTATGATCAGTGGCCGTTGTGATATAGACCCCTTTGAAAAATAGGTCAGTTTTGATTTCGGAAGCCTGCGAATGTGCAATAATAAGGTAACTAAACGGTCATTTATTGTAGGGTATACCTGAATCGATTCCCAATGAATAAAGACACATTACTAACGGGGCTCTAAAAGTGCATTATAACCATAAGAGCACACTAAATGGCTTACTGGACGCCGTTACACATTCGATATTGCTTTTTAAAAGGAGCAAATTAACTATATAGAACTAAACGATAATGATACAGTATAAAAGTCGGAAATAAACATTTGAAAAACCTCTATGAAAGGCTAAATTACGTTAGTGAAACTTTCTATGAAGTTTCAAATACAGTTATTGTTAACTAAACGATTTTACAGTAATTTCATTTTTATTTCTAAACCTAGCTGTTTGAATTTAGAATATTCGACACAGGGGCGCCCTTAAGTATATTCTAATCTCAAATTTACATCTGCTACCCCACAAAACGCGGACTATAATAAATCTATGCAATATTTCATAATTGTAGAGTATCCTTAATCGTTTGTGTACGTTGAGAAATAGGATTTGTTAATTCTAAAGTTAGATACATTTAAACATGCCTGTTCTAGAATAGTGGCATTTTGTGGTTTTAGAGAAGAGGATAAGAATATTAATTGTGTTTTATCGTTTAAATCACCAACATTACATCATTTTGTGCCAGTTCATATAGAACGTGAGTCGAAGTTACTTGTAAAAAATTGTCACGCAGATGTAAGGGATCTTAGAGACAAACCCGTTCCCCTTGGAGTTTACAGTGCTTTTCGATATTTTCTATATAGAGTGATCCAGAAGTGCTTGGGGACATAAAAACAAGGAAAAAAGTCCGAAAATCTCATTTATTTCATTTATTTATGTTGTTATTGTTTATTGTGTCGTCTATAATTGTATGTACGTCACTCTCTATAATGCTCTTCTAGGGCGTCTTGCAGGCGTTTCAAGAACACTATTTATTTGACGTGGCCCTGTAAGTAAGAGGAAACGCATGGATATACTGAAGCACAGAGGAATACATTTTGAATATTTATTATGAGTTTCAGAGTTAATAACACTTTCAAGCTGGCAATGCGTAACTAATGTGTTGAATATAAATTTCACATAACTAAAGTACTTAGAATTTTCGAGTATACCTATTGTTATAAAGATACAAAGCTCTTTCTTGTTTTGGTATAAAGAAACTGCCTCCAAAGTTGCTTTGAACACCGACTCCGGTATTACACCATTCATAGACAAAACACATTTATTCATAATTTGTCATTATCTTTCTTTGTAACCCACACTTTCGCCTTCTCAAAAATCGATGTTTCTAAAGTTATCTCCAATCTTTCCCATTATATTCTCTATTTGGTATTTAATTGTATAGCTGCAGGTTTCTATAAACCCTCATAATATAATAAAAAAACGAAAAAATCGGTAGGTTCAAGTCAATATACAGAATGAGTTACTAAAGTTTGATTTTCGAGAAGGTGCGTGTACGTCATAGACATTTAGTTACAATTGTTGTCAACAATATAATAACAATAGTAACTAAGAAAAATACCTATGACGTACACGCACCTTCTCAAAAATCAAACTTTATTTCCATGATCTGTGCATTCGTTTGCAGAGCGCTATGATTTCCAGTGGGACGTTTTTCCAACTTTTTTATAATTGTGGACTAATGAAATGTAGTGTATCATCCGTTACGTCGATGACCATTCTGCAGTGATAACCTGAAAACAGCAATTATTCCAAAAAGGGTGATCTAGATTTCATTGTTTCGATTTCTGCCATTATTAACTCTTGCTCGTTGGTTGCTTCTGAGATCATATCAACATCATATTGCATTATACCGTACAGCTGCTTGTCACAGAAAACTCAATTGATTATAATGTGATTTGTTATAATACCTCATTAACACAGGGGTTTCAGGAAGTAATTGTTATAAAACTGAAAATTTATACCCCCACACTCCGCGCCAGTATCGACACATTGCAGGACTTTATACTCCAGGGGCTCTGGACAAACGTTTGTACATTAATGAATAATACTCCTCAAATATTTGAAACATTCAATGCGATGTTAAATAGTTAGGTCAAAGAATATTCATACAAAGAAGCGTCACTCGGAGCTCGCGGCAAAATCGAATTCGCCATTACTCTGTAGGTTTTTCCTTCAACCTTAAAAGTAAATATTAACTTTACTTTCATTATTTTATTACTTGTGTTCAAAGAATATATTATTTGACTATATAATGAATAGAAAAGGTGGAACTTATTGTGTTGTTCGCGGATGTTCTAGTACAACAAGTTAAATTTTGAAATTTCCGCCTAAAGAACCTACAACAAGATGGCGGAGGTCACCCAGATTTGTACGTCAAACATCAAAGGCGGTGTTGCGAGTGACGCTTCTTATATGAATATTCTTTGGTTAGGTTCACAACGTTTACGGGATAAATTGTTGGGCTAGTGCTGTTGTGCCTGTTTTGTTTCTGTGAGGTTTTGCGTAACTGCTGAGAACGTTACATTGAAAATTTAGCAGTACAGATGTTTTTAGATAGCTCTGTGACGGCAAAGGTACGCAAACAGTATTAATCGGCAGGTAGTCCTCTAGATAGCCACACACATGCAGTTTTTCCTCAAGGCGTGGTCTGCGCAGTTAAAGCCTTGAGATTTTTCTCAACGTGTGTGGTGAAGATCTTGAGACCGCGGAGGACTGTACAGTCCACAAAATCCTATTCGAAAAACCATTGTGAATAATTGCGCAGGCCTGCCTGTACAGGCTAAACTCGGCGTGCGTGGTGGTATCGTAAGGCTTAACGTACAGAGTGCATACTTAAATGTATGTAATACAGCGTGTAGAATTAGGGATTTCAATGTATAAAAATCTTAATATTCGGTTATTTGCTTCCGTAATTATTATTTTACACAAAATTTGCAACTACCTAATATCTCTCAAAGTCTTCACAACTCAGAAACATACAGGGTGATTCAATATTCACTCCCCAGCCCTCGGATATGTATTCTACAACTAAAAATAAGATAAAAATAAAGAATAGTAAAATCCCGAAAGCCTAACCGTTTTCTTCGGAAATCGCTCTCTGTATAAACTTTCGGCAGCACGGGTGTTATCATTACAAGCGCCTAAAACTTTTATCATGTCGACGTATTCTCTGTTAGTATACCTTTCCATTATTAATTTAAAAGCTTTTCCAGCTTTCAATACTTTATAAATGATAGTAAGTCAAATAAACAAACAAAATAACGACAAGTACATGCATTTGCAATTTGATTTAAAATTTTGAATTGTTTTATTCTTTATAAACGGGGGTACACGCGATTCTCGCGTTTTGCGTGCTTTGGGGGGAGGGGGTATCTGTGATTGTAGGTTGTAATAGCTTTTGTTTTAAAATATCACAGCTTGTTGAGCTGGCTTAGTTGCTTGAAAAAAGAAAAAAAATTTACATTTTTGTACCTTTTCAGATTTTTGACCCTGTAGGTATCTGTAATTTAGCAAGTTATTAAAGTAACTAAAATAAAGGAATTACATTTACTTACATTTGACGTAAAAATCACAAAAATGGGTTGATATTTCGTAAAGATATACGAATTCGTTCCTACCTATAGTAAATTTTTACCAATTATAAAAAAAAATGTAAAATGCAAACTTTTGGAATAGATTTGAGACCAAAAATACATAATGGCCCTTTCACAATGTTAATTACGTCTTTGCACATAGTCTTTGCCCAAAAATTAACGAAAATATAACAAATTCCGTGTGAACTTCATAAGGATAGTTTAGAATGAATTTTGAATGTAAAAGAACTCAATTTGGACACTGGCAACTTTTTGGGAATACGAATGGCCTTAGGGAGAACGTTTTAACATTCATCTTTAACTATAGTAAAACTAAAAATACCATAAAACATAAAATGTACAAATAGAAGCTGGTCTAACGTTGCATAACATCTGTTTTATAGAAAGACCTCTACCTTAAACAGTTTCAAATTTTTGTTTATTTCACTAACTAAAGGCCACCCTTTACACGTATATGTACAGCAGTAAATATGGATTTTACTTCCTCTTAATTACAATATAAGTTGTATTTATTTAGAAGTATAGTCAAAGTACCTATAGGTATTCTCTTTGGTATAGTGTAACGTAACAATACACTTGCTACCTACTTTCATCAATAGATATTAAGTTAAATATGTAGACAAAAACATTTTTCTCGGTGAAAACATTCGACTATAGATGTTACCTACGACATCGTTCATCCTTCAAAATCTCTAAATTCGAAATAAGCACACAAACATGTACATTTCGAAAGTTACCGAAGGAAGGTATCGGGACACATAAATTAGTCTACGATGAATGCTGTTACTACTTTTTACATCATTTTAACCATGAAAATGTTAACGCGAGGCATAATAGAATCATTTTTGATCATTTAAATAACTTTTCAACTTGAAATAATTAAATTTCCATGTTATCGAGAAAAAGTTTCCGATACTTGTCATTTTGAAAATTTTCGCGAAAATACTTTCTGGCATTGTTTTAATGTTCGAAATGGGTTAAGGACCTCGGACAAACAAACTTTGCATGTTTACACAAAATTTTCACCCAAAAATAAGCACAAATAGCGAATTCTATTTTACACGTAATTACCATAAGGAAACTTTGAACGTATTTTCTAAGTAAAGAAAATATATTTAGACACAAATACCGCTTGAATAAGATGACGGACTTTTATACTAAAATGTTTAAAACTTACTTTGAAAAAAATTAGTGCAGATATTTACGTAGTTTGCGGGGTATCTATAATTGTAGCATTAATTTGTAGGTTATAAATTTGTAAATGTAATAGCTTTGGTTTTAAAATATCACATCCGCATTCGTCAGGATTCGGCGACTGTCGGAAAAGTGCACAGCAACACAAACATACACACGTCTCGGTTATTATATAGTGATTTCAATTTTACCGGAAAACGGTTAGGCTTTCGGGATTTTACTATTCTTTATTTTCATCTTATTTTTAGTTGTAGAATACATATCCGAGGGCTGGGGAGTGAATATTGAATCACCCTGTATACCTACACAGACCCTCAGCAGAATCAATCTCTAAAAAAGGTAGTACAGAGAAGCTATCGAAACGTAGAAATTTAAACGGGAATTGTACTACATTAATTGGAATACTCGAAAGCAGTGAAGTGACATCAAATGAAAGTAACACTAGGAAATGTTTCTAATTTTTTCAATAAATTCGTATGAATTGGAAACACTAAAATTTTGTTGCTGATACGAGAGATTGTAGAATGTCTGGCTTAACGCAAGCGCAAGTGCACTTATACTGGACATAATGGATCGCATACCTTTTCCCGATTTATGGATCTTGGGAAAGCAATACAGTCGTACACAATTACACGTCTACATTCTAATGAAACCTTCTTAGCTTGTGTAATCATATTAGGAAGAAAATTTTAATGCAATTTCAAAAAATAGAGGGGGCGGGGTGGAACCTAAGGGGTGAGTTGCAGAAGATTTCTATAATATGGGTCATATTGGTTCCTCCTCAGGCCTCAATGTTCTAGAAACGTTTTCGAGAAATTTTACTAACCTGTTATAGTTTCGAAGATATGAGGTCTGGCAAGTTTGAAAGTGTCATCTCTGGTATAAGTGAACACACACATAAGTGATCTAATACATATAAATATAGAGATGGATTTTATCTTCGATCGTAATGTATATGATCTAAACATTTTATGCTAGTTAGGTACAAGAGTTTACTAAAACATTTAGAATTTAACGTTTTCTTGTCTAGAACGTTGAACTTTGAGATTCATTTACCTCTAAATAAACGTAATAAGAAACAAAGATGCAATTTCCTCGTACTTAATATTATATTATAACTTATTAAGGAAGTTTAATCCTATAACACACATCTCAGTTGGTTCAGCCTTTACATCAATGCTTACTTCCAGACCTGTACTAAGGCATTAGCCGCTTTGATCGTGTTGACTAAAATTCAGTAGAATTAATTTAAATTGTATTCTCTTCGCACTACAGTTAACTTTTCGCTACATTTAATTGTATACGTCACGTCAGACGTTAAGGTTTGAAGAAACGGTATCAAAATCATTCATTGTACCTAATGAAAAAAAGTTACCTATTTAAAATTTATTGGGAATATTATTTTTTCTGAAGGTGTATATTTTATTGAACGACTCACTTCCTAAATGTTAATTGGCAATTAAAATGAATTTAGCACTAATTATTACTAAATTGGGTTACATAAGAATTTATTGTACCAAATATTTGAAGCGTAATTCACACTATTATTGATAAATCGTAAACTTTTTATTGTAGCGAAAATTGGTAGTTGTAAAATTGTAAAGTAAGTAATTAAGTTGACTAACCTTTCAATATTTAGAATAGAAATGTTCGATGTCAAATTGAGAAAATTAGCGCAGAGGATCGTATACTATAGGGAAAGCCAAACAAACTTGCGTGCACGTCATCGGCGTTTGATGACGTTTAAATTTACAGTATTGTCAAATTGATCAGGGCATTTTTAATTTCCCAGCAAATATTTCTTATTCAACCACAAATAAATATTAATTACTATTACAAATTGTTGACCACAAAAATCAATTAAATATGCCTGTCAGAATACTACTGTCATCTGTAACCTTAAAATATCGATGAAACGATTAATAAAAGATGTCAACACAGCACCATTCCCTGACAGTGGCTAGGTTTACGTCGTTACTTACTGGCCTGTTGATTAAAATTCTATCACAAAATTTTACATTGAGAGGCGTCTAAACCCAACAAAAACAAGGTTGTGCTTTATCTCAAAAGTCTTATATTAATTGCATCGCCTTTAGAGTTGTTTTTTTTTACAAATTTTATGGTACAGTTAGCGATGGAAACTTAGCCACAAAAGACATGGAAATACGTCATTGATGACGTGCACGCAAGTTTGTTTGGCTTTCCCTATATGTATAATTGACCTATTCGAGATTCTATACATCGTTGTGGAACCAGTATGTTTCATATTAGATGCTATATTTATATGTACTTATCTCTAACAACTATTTATTTATTTATGTTATGGATCTAGGAGCAGCGAACTTCCAAGCACCTCGACCCGATTCAACTGCTTTGGTTATTAGCACTACCCTTACTAGAATTTTGCCTGACTAAGGGAATTCCACCCATCACTATTTGAAATGAGGTGATAAATACGATAATGGTATATGCGGTCTAATGAAGACTAATAAAAATGTCTTGTGGAAAAATTTATCCAAATCTTTATGGTAATCATTCATCTCTATCTCTTATGAACACGATTCATCAATATGGTGCATTACTGCAATACATACATGATTTCAATAACAGTTTCATAACTGTTCACTATTAATACCCATTTAGATTCTGATCGATTCAAATTTGTCATTGCATAGTACTACAGTTAACCCTTATTCATAGTCGAAGTAAATAATTACTAATTTGTTAGTCTCTATGTTGATTATATTCCAATGGAGCTTGAAAAATAGATAACGGTATAGGGTGCTCAAGAGGTATATGGCTGTTTACATATGAAACAATATCATGAGATAAAATAGTTTAAGATAAACTAAAGACACTAGGTACTGCAATAGTGTGTTCGGTTTAGAGCGCTAAACTGCGACGCCATTTGTCCGAGTTCGATTCACGGTCTCTTCAGGATAACTTTAGCAACTTTTCCGTTCAGGGTCAACTCAGCCACCATAAAATGAGTACTTAGGAGTTATATCTAGGGTAATAATAGAGAGCTCAAGAGCGCAATATTAGCGACAGTGCATCTGTTACGCGTAGCTGATTTACTGGTAGATACTTTTCTTGGGCTGAAAAGCTACGGGACATTCAGATAAGGCGGCAATACCTATACTTCTCAACGCCATACATTTCTCCTTCCAGGTAAGCGTGGAACGTAGCGTATGCGGAGCGCTGTTCAAAAGTTTAACTGAAATGAAATAAAATGTCAAGGCATGGGAATGCGGTAATGAACTCTCCATGGTGTTTCAGTACTCATAAAAGGGATTGTAGGATAATAGACCAATAAAAACTCTTACAACCTCTCCTTTACCAATATATTATAATAAGACTGGATGATGCGATGAATGTGTCTGATGAATTTTTTTTAAAAATATAGTTAATAACACTGTCCCCAATGCAAGGAAAATAGGAAGTAAAATTGTTGACAGTTAAACAAACTGACACGATGTAGTAATCAAACCGTAGACAGCATCATTGGATAATAAAATTTAAATGGATGAAAAGTGTAAGATGTTTCGAAACTTAGACTGGTTTCATTATCAAGCAAATGGGTCTTATTATAATATATTGGTAAAGGGGAGGTTGTGTTGTGAGAGTTTTATTGGTAAAGTCGCTAGATAAAGGTAGTATCACACATAGCTACTTTTGTTGCGCTGCACATTAAAAAACTGCGCAACTTGAACTGCAGCAAGTGTGAACACCCATGCAACCTACAAAGTTGCGATCCCAGCCGGGTTGTGTGCAGTAATTTCTTGTTGTACGCAGTTTAAAATGTAGCCGTATGTGAATAGCTATTTCGGAAGGTTGCAAACGTAGTAAAAGTTATTAAATCAGTTGAATCTTTTACTTCGGCTGCCGGTGCAGTTTTCAATATCATTTTTGTATTTTAACCTTTATGGTCCTCAATTTATAAATACATATATAAATTACCATTTCTGACGTTTGTAGAAAAAATTTTGTTTACAAGGTATTTAAAAAAATATATTCGTTGTGAACTAGTGATCAATATGTAAAACTTTGTTTAATGAATTTTTACGATTGCTGTCAAAATAAAGGGGGGGGAACTAAATTACGTGTTACTAGAAACAATCGTGTAACTTCGAAACGGGTTGCTTGAATTTGTCAAGATTGGTCTCTATGTAAAGAGAATGCTTGATATTACCAAAAAAAGCGCAAATTCTTGAAGGAACAAAACGGTCGACTTTTCTAAAAAAATTCAAATGGTACCAAATATTTTTTTCACTGCTATTGGAAGGAAAATTAATAAGTGAATAATTAAAAAAAAATTATGTCAATAGCTCTCATAGTACCAAAGTTATAGTCAAAAATGTGGTAATACACTGTGTCCAAGATAAGGAGGGCCACTATGGGGATTTCGTAAACGGTAAGAGATAGAGTTTCGGTTAAATGGGAGAAAAGTTGGGCAATTTTGAGTTTAGTAAAATGAAATTTTTATACTGACGAAATTCCGAACCGTTCCTAAGTTATGCGACAAAAATCGAATTTTCAGGATTTCGTTTTTGACCAATTGTTACTTTGTCGTTGATGTTAACTAAAAAGTAAAAGAACCTTCTACAGGTACTTTTTAACGTTCTTTAACATGGCGTATAGCAAATTGGAATCCGACGTTTCGTTTTCGAGCAACCATCATCAACTTTGTTTTTTTAAATGCGGTTCTGATTTTTTTAAGCATGATATTTGGTGACAATTGGTCAAAAACGAAATCCTGAAAATTCGCTTTTTTTCGCATAACTTCGGAACGGTTCGGGATTTCGTCAGTTTAAAAATTTCATTTTACTAAACTCAAAACTTTTCTCCCATTTAACCGAAACTCTATCTCTTACCGTTTCCGAAATCCCCATTGTGGCCCTCCTTATCTTGGACACAGTGTATAAGAGACAATTTGAGGTATAAACAAATGAAAACGCTTAAAATGAAAACTTTATGTCAAAGCTGTAAACTAGATAACAAAATGACATTAAGTCTATTTCGGTTGTTGTATTATAAGCAAAAATGCAAATTTCCAATGGAGAAGCATTGCAGCATATTTTGAATGCACCCAAAATGCAACTGTTGCAGGACCACTGAAATTTTGAAAGAAATTAAAGTTGTCATAGCCTACTTTATTTATATTAAGCTTACGATTTGTTTATACCTCAAATTGCCTCTTATATTACCACATTTTAGATTATATCTTCGGTACTATAAGAGCTATTGACATAATTTTTTTTTAAATTACTCCATTATTAATTTTCCTACCAATAGCAGTGAAAAAAATATTTGGTACCATTTGAATTTTTTTAGAAAAGTCGACCGTTTTGTTCCTTCAACAAGTTGCGCCCTCTATTGGTAGACGGAGGTAAGAAATTGTAGTGGTTTTGAATTTTTTTGGTAACATCAAGTATTGTCTTTTCATCGAGACCAATCTTGACAAATTTAAGCAACCCATTTCGAAGTTACACGATTTTTTCTAGTAACACGTAATTTAGTTCCCCCTCCCTTTACTTTGACAGAAATCGTAAAAATTCATTAAACAAAGTTTTACATATTGATCACTAGTTGGCAACGAATATATTTTTTTAAATACTTTACCGAGGAAAATTGCCCAGAAAATGGGAATTTCAAATTGAAATCAGTGAAACGCCCTCTGGCGGCAATGATAGGAAATTGAAAATAATTTCCAGCATATTCTCCTGGCCTCATTTATCATAAGATTTTTTATTTCACGGTTCTATCTCAAATAGTTTCTGAGTTATGGCCGGCCTCCTTTCTTAGTTGTACAGTGTACACCCTGTACAGTGTACATGCTTCGAGTTTTTCTACAGTAGAAGTTCTTGCCAACTGCAGCCTAAATTAACTTTTGCCGATTTTGGCATATATGAGAGTTAGAATCACTCCCGGAATAGGAGAACATACCTACTGTTAGGAAAAATTGATCATCTTCAATTCATGCTGTCTGGAAATGTTGCCAGACGAGAGCCAGGTGCTTCTATTACAGATTACAGGGGTTTGGGTCGCTATTGTACATTGTAATGTCTTTATAAAGTCGTATTAAAAATAATTATTATAATTGTTGGTCTATAAACATGGACAGGAGTAGGATTCTTATTTCTTACTCTGCGCTGGATACAAAACCAGTCATTAGTGCCTAAATATTTGATGCAGCAAACATGAAATTTTATGTTTAATCAATAAAAAGTTAAAGTGAATGTGACTGCAAACAGAAATAAAAATAATAAAGTCGCAAATGCTATATATTGCTTGAAAGCTTTTCAGTTACCGTGTATACAATCGTCTAGCGTTTACTATGAAGACGTATCACAGTATCAGGGTTTATTGCTTGTGGCGTATAAAATAATGCTCATACGTATGTAAAAGATGGAAAAGGGTGTGTTGTAAAAGAAGTAAGTGTTCAATATTGTTGGGTGTGAAATTCAAGGCAATTCACTGTATATGTGAATATCGCAGTTTTCTATGCACTGGCTTCTAATTACAATTTAAATTAATAAATAACGGTTCCCTTTATTTTGTATGTCTCAACATACCTTGGTCATCCACTTTATTACGCATAAATTTAATAAAAGGAAATATAATGAAAGGTTTTTTTGGGAATGGTAATTGCAGCTGATTATAATTTTAATACCAATTGACAGTACCCATAATGGATGTAGGAAGTAGATAACAAAACCGGTGTGACAATTTCTTAAATTATTCATCAACACTCAGTCGTGCACATTGTTAATTATTAACTAAACAAATTATTTAATTTATCATTAAAGTTGAAGTCTATTAAAGGCCTAAAGGGATGTTCATTAAAGTTTAATAAGAAGAAAGCTTGAAGTAACGAGTTTGTAAAGCGAAGCTTTTTGTCTGGAATTAATAAAAACTTCATAACGAATTTATTTCAAAAGTAACTAACATTGAAATATATGAAACTGTGACTGATTCAAAGAGTATAGTGTGGAATGACTTAATTAAATTTGTATCTTTTTTGTGAGTTTTATTATGGTAGAATGTGAATTTTCCCACTATATTTTTGAAGTAGATGACGCTTAGCGTGCTCCTTTAATTTAAAAAAAGAAGAACGCAGTTACATGCGTTCTACATGCGGAACTTCATTAAGTGCTCGTTTCCTGCACTTGTAACTATATACAGATTCTAAGGAAGTTCTAGTCAATCAACAAGTTTTAATTTAACGACTGTAACTAAGTTTTCTTATCCGATCTTGTACTTCTTTTAGTTCCTCCAATAAAAAAATTACCAGAATTGTTCAAATTATAGGCTATTGGAATTAATTTGACCAAATAACTTTATTAATCGATTAAAATGCTAAACAGCGAGTTCAAACACCAGGGAGAAGAATATAAATATAACAACCAAACACACATCGCACCTTTTGCATTTTTTACTCCTTTCCTTTTGAATTGTGTACATATTGTACTGTTTAATCCGATACTGAACCAACACCAAGAGCCGATCGATCCTTTCGTCCTGAATTATAATATCAGGGACCGTCCTCAAGTACGTTGTGGTGCGATCTGACTAGTCAATGTTATACAGAATTATTGTAAGTTCTCATTTTACACTTACATACTCGGAACTGCACTGTGTAGACAACTATGATTAGAAGGCTCCTAATTACAGTTTGACACTATTTATTAAAAGTTTAACACAAATGATTCAGAATAATTGGTGGTTGCTTTGCTTGACCGACTATATTAAGACTTCCATCTTAGAAATTGATAAGGCTTTCCCTTCGCTAATTAATTCGTTTCTCAGAATTACCAAACGATCTAAAATTAACAAGACTTCACCTGCGTTTAAAGAAATAAAGGGGTTATTGCTTTTGGGATTACCTAAAAGGATAATCTTTCTTTATTTACTACAATATTCGTAACTGTGGTTTACTCCGTTAAGGGCCGATTTGATTCTGTAAAAGAGAAGGTCCTGAATAAATACTTGGAGTGCACGATTTGGGTGTATTCGCTGTTTGTATCCAGAGATAAAGGGCGGAAAATGATCTCTTTTGAAAAAGCTTTAAGACAACACATGGGAAGACACCAAGCTCCTCAATGGTAAAACAACAGAGGACAAATTATCGAAAATTCTATGGACAGCTCAAACGCGTGTAAATTATTCAAATGTAAACTATAAATCGGTGATCAGGCAACATAGTAAATCAATTTCCTACTCAAAGGAAGCGGTGACAACGCTTATGAGACTGTGAAAGAAGTAGGCACTGTAGCAACCCTTCTGTATGTAAAGTTTGAAAGTACATATTACAAAGTCCGCACACTACTCTGAGTTCAAAACGAGAATTCACAATAATCTCAAAAATGTATGCCGTATTAATGTTATTACCTAATAAATAAATACGTATGTAGCTGGCGCGAAGTAATATTGATCACTTCAATGCAAATGTTTCAGAACACTGTAATTAATTCAGCAACTCATTTTACATTACTCATTTTCTTTTCTAGTTTTACCTATATAATTTAATGACATATCGATTTATATTTTAATGAAGGGGCGAAATATTATTATGACTGTATATCGGAAATATTTATAATGCTAGAAGCTCTATGTATTTATAGGTACATTGCGATTATTTTGATTTACAAATATCTATCTTACCTTAAAGACTTGTCCATCACCGTTTGAAAGTTATTGTTAGATAATACAAGTTCTTGAACTTGATATCCTTGTAAGCTGTCAGGCTCAATACTAGTTAACTCGGATCTCAATATTTCCAGATGGCTAATATTCTTTACGAAGAAACCTGAAACATAAAAAGTAGTAAAATGAATACATATTTTATGTAACGAAATTGAGATAAGATTAGAGCACATATAAATGCTCTGATTGAAAATTCACAGATTATCCTATTTTCCAGTTATTCTCTGCTTTATGTGAAACCGTTGAAAAGGTTCAATTCAGTTAAAATTGAATCCTAAGCTTGTTCTTTATCTGGTAGAGCTATACAGTTTCCACATTTCTATATATGCCCTAAATTCTCCAAATGCGTAAGTTCCTACCTACAAGTTCTAATACCATATGTAATTATTAGGGATTGGTACGTAAGTATATCGTATCTTCTGCTGGGAAATAATACTACAAGTCTAAGGTTAATTCAAAACTAATTTTACTTGGTTATTTATAAGAGAATTACTTGCTTCGCCACGCCAGAATTGAGGATTCTTTTCGTACTTTTCAACAAATCCCCGCTATACCGAAACATATAAGTTTTTAGAGAACTGTTTCGGTGCTTTCATAGGATATCTAAGTAACTAATTGAACCGGGGAAAAAAATAAATTTGGTGAACGCTTTCTCTGCATTTATTTTAATTAATTTATAACGAAAAACGGATTATTATTTAAAAAAGATTAATAGATATGTAATTATTAAACTATAAGTCATTTACTTTAGTTCTCCTCATACCACGGTGTCCCAGGGAAAACAGTCCACCCTAAAATCCTTGTTAATGAATTTTCTAGCCAAAAACGGCGAAACACGTCTTTGATGTAAAAGGGGACATGCTGTGACATACAATTGAGTTTCTCTCACTTCATCCCCCTACCTTCCAGAGTCATCCCATGAATTTATTTAAATAAGAAGTGATACCTTAATGGAAAGGTAATTTCATTCTCTACATGACTTGTTTTTGTTTTTTATTTTTATCGATTCGTTCTTGAGAAATATAAGCATGAATACGTGAAATGTTTGCTAATCTACGCACACCTTTTTAAGATCAAATTATACAGGGTGTCTCACGGTGACTGTCGGTTAGAAGTATATCAAGAACTGTAAAAGCTAGAAATTTGAAATTTTGCACATGCGACATGCCGTGTTTAAACTATTAAATGAAAATATTTTCCAAATTGCAGCACTTCCGGAAATACCGGAAGTGAGCATCAACATCATTATTTTAAATACAAACCGGGCAATCTTTTTTCACATTCTGATGTGTCATAAAATGTTTAGTAAGTATGCTTAAAATAATCGGCGTATCAATTTTTATTGTAGAGAAAAAAAATTTTTTCTACTGAAAAATTTCAAAATCTTGTTTAGGAAATAAAATTGAAAGTCGAAAGTGGTAAAAGTTAGGGAAGTGGGATTTTAGGTTCTCAATGTCAAAAGATTGAGACACAATTGTCTGTAATGGATAATAAAAAATTGCCCGCGGTTACGTATCTATTTGACGTTATTTCCAGACTAGAAAAACTTTAAAAAGTCTCTTTTTTCAAATGGAATGCCTATTTAATTATCGGCCCATTCGATGCAGAAATAAATTTCCTTTAAATTGATATACCATGTTCCTATACCTAAAATCAATGATTACAGAGTTATTTACATTTTTCTATTTAAATTTATAATTACATACTTTACAAAACATGGTTGGCTTTGAAAATTTTCAAAAAATGTTTATTCAATTGTTTCTTAAGCTTATGCTTTTATAATTATTTAAAATTCTATCTATGGAACTTCTTGAGTATCCAAGGTCTCTTTCCGCCGAACGAACAGAACTTTCAGGGAATACATTAAAATATCCCAATACATTGGTTTCTGCAGTGTCATTGGGGACAATTGGCTTTGCCAAATTTCGTGGCGCATTTATTTCGCCCAAATTTAGAAAATTCTTTTCAATCATCCTGATTTTTTGTTCTGTAATTGTAGGTAAATGCGGATATCTTTCGTTAAAGTATTGAGTGATTCTTTATTCAATGGTTAAAGGTTCTGCAAGTCCGAAAAGTAATACGAGCAGACTCGCCATGTATGTAAAACAAATATAGAATAAGTATCAGCATTTGTGTATTCCATATTGCCTAATAAAAACAAATATCAAGCGCAAAAATCAAAATTCAAACAGATAACACTCATAAAGTGATAACAAACGTAAATGTAGCGTAAACTTTCAAACTGATAGCTAACTGACAACTGTCAAATAAAAATGAAAACATAAGAAAGCATAAGAATCATAAGAAACAATTGAAAATTTTCAAAGCTTCAAAGCAAAGTTTTATAAAGTATGTAATTAATTATAAATTTAAATAGAAACATGTAAATAACTCTGTAGTCATTGATTTTAGGTACCTATAGGAACATGATATATGTATATCAATTTAAAAGAAATTTCTTTCTGCATCAAATGGACTGATAATAATTAAATAGGCATTCCATTTGAAAAAAGAGACTTTTTAAAGTTTTTCTTAAGTCTGGAAATAACGTCAAATAGATACGTAACCGCGGCCAATTTTTTATTATCCATGACAGACAATTGTGTCCCAATCTTTTGACATTGAGAACCTAAAATCCCACTATCCTAACTTTTACAACTTTCGACTTTCAATTTTATTTCCTAAACAAGATTTTGAAATTTATCAGTGAAAAAAAATTTTTTTCTCAACGATCAAAATTGATACGCCGATTATTTTAAGCATACTTACTAAACATTTTATGACACATCAGAAAGTGAAAAGAAATTGCCCGGTTTGTATTTAAAATAATGATGTTGATGCTCACTTCCGGTATTTCCGGAAGTGCTGCCATTTGGAAAATATTTTCATTTAATAGTTCAAATACGGCATGTCGCATGTGCAAAATTTCAAATTCCTAGCTTTTACAGTTCTTGATATACTTCTAACCGACGGTCACCGTGAGACACCCTGTATATAATATACTTACTTATGTATGGAGATCAACTAAACGGAGGTCATTTTCAACATTTAATAAAATAAATGTTATACTTTTTTTTATTTATTAAAATTAATGTTATTATGAATAATTAGTACGAGTACAAGTTTTTAACATTTAAAAATAGTTGCAGAAGAAAATTATGTTAATTGTTCAAAAACGTTACCTAATCCTTATTTCTCGAAAACGAATTCATAACAATGAAAAATAAAAACGAGTCATGTAGAAAATGAAATTACCTCTCCATCAAGGTATTACTAGACCCCTCATCTTATTTAAACAATTTCACGGTGTGACTCTGAAGGATAGGGAGATAAAGTGAGAGAAACGCATAATTCAAGTATTATAGGATATAGTAAGACTTGTTGATTCATTGGTTTGAAATGTACAAACATGGCTATGTGTACGGAGTACCTTTAATAAATGAGCAAATTGACGTTATTATACTTCGTCATTACTTGTGTGGTACGCCTAGGTCTTTAGCTGTACCTTTTCTAGACCATGAAGCAAATACTTTACCACGTGCAACATCTTTCACAGCACTACATTAATCTACGCACAATTTACTCTTATTAACCTTGCCAATTGAACCTCATTTGCATTTGATGCCTTCGCGGAACAAAAGTTGATTGGATGGTGTTCTTTTTTGCCTTTTGAATGAGAATAAGTATGCCAAAGATTTCCTTAACTTTTGCATAACTTTAATCTGTCACAATATGTTACATTACCCTTTATATTGTGAAATTTACTGTTAGCTGCGGAAAAGTGCCAAGGTCCTTTTCTTACACATATTTTTCAAGTAACGATGAACCGTCCTTTAAAATGTTCTTAGCCGGTAAGATTTAATTAAAATTAATAATTGTCATCTAACGGTTTATTTAAACCTGTATTTTCAGTAGTTTGAACGATTGTGTCATCTATAAACATTCGCTGTCAAAACAGAATTTGTTAACTTTTGTAAAACTGAATTAAGTGCAATATGGGTGACAAAAGTAAGCAATAAACAACGGAATGTCTGGTCAGTTCTGAAACGATGTTATTATCGTTATCTTCGAGATTTGTTACCTTGTGCGTTGTTCATTCGATTTATATGGATAAATTCTACTAAAATGGTAATTATTCTCACAATTAAGTGTTATCATGACACCTGGGCCGAAACACCAACCCAATCGTAATTTATTGACACATCTCTACCTTGGTTTCCGTCGATTTCAGGCTTTCCTCCGCTAAGACTGTATACCCGCCCAAAGGAATTATCAACGTGCAGTACATGAATTTTGTATTAACGTGGTCAACATTTTAATGCGAATTATAATACAAAGTGGAATTAATATTTGCGGGTGGCTATTAAATGACGGCGTGAACAAAGTTATGCAGTGGAAATAGACAAAGAGAAGTAAGTAACCAATTGGTTAAGAAATAAAGCAAGAAAAGTTATCGCTAATGCCGGGATTCGCTTTTTTATAGGATTTGGTGGTGTGCAGATGAATGGACTGCGCTTGAGGGATAATGACTCCTAACACCACCCGCGCAATTGGCCGTTAGTTAAATTTAATTCTCTTAAAAAGAATATTTAAAATTTACCTGTACCTCAAGATCCCTTAAAAAAACTTGGCCGATGCAGAGGAAGAGAAATGGAATGAGTACAGCAGTAAAAATAAATCTATGTCCATTTTATTTTAATACAGTTTCTTCACTTTACTTACACCTCATTTAAGGTTCGAGTCAGCCATAGTGATTAAAAATGTGCCACTAATGAAACCCTAGTAATAGGGTCGGCTAACGGTTCCTGGGTTCAGTACCCCTTACCGATAGGTTTCACCATTGAATAACTAATACTTGTTCAATGGTTTCACTGTGTAGTTTTAGGCTGTGAAAATTGCCTTCATATCCCGCTGCAGAATATGACCAAGACAAGAATATTGACAACGTAAGTAGGCGAATGATTTTAGTGTACTATACAATGGTTAATATGATTAAACGTACATTATTGGTCATTATTGTGATTCAAATAACTGTACATTTCAGGAAAGTCGTTTGGGAATGGAGATAACGTATTGAGATAATACAAGGTTATTCCAAATGAAATCAGGATTCGATTTGAAGCGCACTACGTGTAACCATTTTGTAGGTTTTGACATCTTAATTTATTAGGTAAAGCATTAAACGGAGTCGTAAATAGTAGAGAAAAATTGAAGCTAACCCCCACAGTTTCACAACTTAAAGCTCTTATAATAATGCAAGAGTTAAACAGTGTTCACTAATTATTTAGACCACCTTATGGGTCTTCGAGATTGTATTAGGGGCAAATTATGGTCTCACATCCGTCAACCGGTGTGCGGTCCATTCGCCCCGGCACTTCGCCCTCGGACACTTCGCCCCGGACTTTTCGCCCTCGGACATATCCTCCCCTAGACATTTCGCCCCCTGATATATCGCCCCCAAGATATTTCGCCTAAAAACATTTCGCCCCCGAAACATATCGCCCCCAAGACATTTCGCCTCCGAACATTTCGCCCCCGAAACATATCGCCTCCAAGACATTTCGCCTTTACATATTTCGCCCCCGAAACATCGTCCCAATATTCCATTATCCATTGTTTATTAGCTTATACAGTGGTCCAAATTTCGACGCTCACCATCGGTATCTCGGTTATTAGAAGAGGTAGAGCAGCGGTTAAATAGGGAATGGTTTTTAGAATTCAATTTTCGCGATAAATCTCATTTCTAATTCTCTTCAATGTCTTTAGATTTTCAATTAATTTAAAAAAAAAACAAAATTTCCTGATTCCAATTTTCTTCAAAAACTCCACACCTTCTAATCTGACCTCTTCTAAACTTTTACAATGTTCGAAAACATTTTCAAGACAAAATTTTTGATGTAATCAGAAAACCACCGTTCTATTTTTAATTTTTTCAGTAATGTGTGCCAGCAATGGTTTTCATACGGCAGATGTTATAGAATTTTTATTAGTTAATTGCCTTTGAAAAGTGATTTTCAAAAATTTATAACATGGCTGAAAAATATTTATTTATGGGAGGGATATTAACAAAAACATGTATTTATCTTTAATTTCACATGACAAATGTAAGCTTAAAGGTATATGCAAGTGCTAAGTAACACTGTGAAATACAGAAACCAGAACTGTGCTTTTGAAAATCTACGAAAATTATGGAGAATTTGAATGTCACGGGTATTAAACACTGAAAAACATTCCCTAAGTATTTAACCGCTGCTCTACTTCTTCTAATAGATCTACAAATGGTGAGCATCGAAATGTGGACACACTGTATATGTATAACGGATGAAGGCGATGTGAGGGCGATATGTTTTGGGGGCGAAATTGTCGGGGGCGATATGTCCTGGGAGGCGAAGTGTATGGGGGCGATTTATCTTGGAGGCGAAGTGTCAGGTGGCGAAATGTCCGGGGGCGAACTGTCCGGGGGGAGAAATGTCCGGGGGCGAAGTGACGGGGCGAAAAGTCCGGGGGCGATGTGTCATGGGGCGATTTGCCCTACAACTCCGTCAACCATCCGATACTTTTTTCCTTAAAATCAGAACTGTATAATTTTTTTGCTTTAGCTGCCGTAAAATACTTCAATTGTTAACATTGATTAAAATAAATCATTAAAATTTAGTAGTTTAGGCGTAAAAGGTGGCAGCACCAATTTCTGCTTGTGCTGTATTATACATATAAAAAACCCTAATACCATGGTATACAATAAAAACTATACTTGAGAGCAACAGAAGGTTGATTGACAGAAACCAGAAACATATGGAATATGGTGGATAACATTTTATAAGGGCTCCATCGATTAGAAAATGGAATTTTTTCTTATAACTGAAGGTAAAAGGTATGGTGGAACTACAAATACATTTCATTCATTTATGTACGTACAATAATTTTTTTTTGCGACATTCGTCTATAATTATTATAATTCCACACTTGTCGTTCTTAACTTATCATTAGATACAGTAATGATTACAATTAAATTCTAGGTAGAAAGTATATTGATCGTACCCTTACTCATATGGTTTAAATAGTCTGGACTTTATATTATATGATCTAAAATCACGCAAAACGTATGTTTCGTAAACTATAATTAATCCATGTTTTCTATACCTAATTATACCCACTTCCTATTTACTACATGAAACTTATAGTGGACTACAAAAAGCGTTCACGAAATTTACATTAAACTTATGAAAGCGAAAAGTAAGACAAGTATCAACATGCAAAGTAACAGTAAAGGACACAGCTAATATTGTGCGGTACCTTACAAGGCTTACGTGATTGTGACATTTCAGCTTTAAGGTAGACTTTATATATTTATCAAAACTTCAATGAGAGTAGTTAAATCTATCTATCTTCTATTAAAAAAAAGAATTTTTCCCACAGTTTTCGAAAGAAACGCAGTTCAGTTTTGGTTTATTTATGAAAGCCAGAATTTCCAACATGTAAGCTGTTAAGTACGTATTACGGTTGACAGTGACCTCAATTGGAAAGATCACATTAAGGACCCAGTAAAAAAACTGTCCACTGTTATTTTCGTTACTTGAAGACTGAGGGTCTTAGTTGGTACTCCCACTTTACTAACAATTTAGAAGTCCCTATTTCAGTCACACCTAATGGAGCAACACTGTTGGAAAGTGTAGGTACTGCGATACAAATTTTTAGACTACAAAAGAAAGTATTGCAATTAATAAAATTTGCCAGTCATTTTGAGCATTCTATAACTGCAGCACCATATTGAGAGATAAGCTACAAAATTCAGACTTTGTAAATCAATGAAGACGGTATTTCAAATTTCTTGTTAAGCAATATTTAATAAAAGAAACATTTTATTCAATGGAAAGGTCAACTAACCCCAAGTAACGATTAACCCTCGTAGTTTAATTATTTTATATACAAAATAAATTTATACGTGTAAACAGCTGATATATTTTTGTATACAATAAACGTAAACTTATATTTTGATTTTCACAGATTTTAGATATTTCTATTAAGTTGATTTCTGGATTTTGTCTGCGTGGGTTGTAAAATCTTTTTGTTTACGTTTTTACTCCATCTTGTTCAACTTGTTCAAATTCCGAAGTTTTATCAGTATGAGGGTTGATTTTGAATTATTGATCGTAGAATACGCACTTGACATCGTGCTTGCGGATCTCTGCTGGTTTTATTGTTGATAGATAGATTGATGACCACAGTTATTGACGAAATTGGAAAACTTTGAAGGTAAATCAATCATACAGGAATTTTGTAAGCAACTGATCTCCAAATCGGCCCTTTGCTAATCATTTCGTTTATTGAGAGAATTTGACCTCTTTTCTCGGATGATTCGTTTTTCTAATGTATTGGCTGAATGAACGAGTTCATGGGTAAGGTATGCCCTGCCCATACGTTCTAGCAAATAACCTTCTGTTACTCTAGGCAGTTGATTTCGAAGCCATTTTTGCATCTGATTTTTATCTTCTACATTGGATCCAAAATGTTTCCCACGTAGAGCCTCTTTATGGGGTCCAAACAAAGGGAAGTCCTATGGGGCGAGGTAAGGGTTATAAGAGGAATGTGGAAGAACCTCTTAGCGCAATTTTTTGAAGTGTTGCTTGGTAAATTGTCTTAGAACCCATGTCGGATAGGTTTTCTTGTACTGCAGCTTATTCTTAATAATGTTATGGACAGTTCGCGTGCACTTCTTCGGCTATCAGTTCAACAGTAATACGCCTGTTGTTCTGAATTAACTATCGATCTCCACTGCAAATGCAATGGAATGTGGAAAAACATTAGTTTTGACACGAAATAAAAACATTATTTTTTTGGTTGTGGTGATCCATAAAGTTGACAGTTAGTTCTCCGAATAGGGGTAAAGTGATGAGCAAATATGATCAGTAACACAAAACCTCCCCCATAAGTTTATTTATTGATTAAATTTAAAAAGTGATTGAAAAGTGAATGAAAAAATCAAGCCTAATTGAAGATGTAGAACTTGATTGATTAATAAGTCATGCTAATATGTGTTATTAGACTTGAGATAAAAGTTACTTAAAATTTAGATTTATGTAAAAATTACGACATGTAATTTCAAGTAACGTTTATCTCAAATCTAATAACACATATTAGCTTGACTTCTTAATCAATCAAGTTCTACATCTTTAATTAGGCTTGATTTTTTCATTCACTTTTCAATCACTTTTTAAATTTAATCAATAAATAAACTTATGGGGGAGGTTTTGTGTTAATAATAATAATAATAATGTTAATGCCTTCGCGGAAAGAGGGTCGACGGGACGTGGCTTTTACAAATTGGGATCAAATACACCGAGGCTTCTCAAACAAATACATTATCTAAAATATGATCAGCGTTGGTTTTATCAACGTCATTTAATTTAATGAACATAATATGTGAATAGTATTTAGTATGTTCACTTTTTAACAACAACTTCAAATTTATATTGTATAGATATAATATGTATTAGTAGGACTAATCGTTACTTGATTTCGATCCGTGCGATTAGTTAACCAGGCTTGGCCTGAGTATCGATAACAATCGAAGTACAATAATAATAATAATAATACCATGACAACACACTAAACAACACACACGCATATAAAAGTGCTCTGTTTTTAAACCAAAATTACCTGGTTAATAGTGTTTCAAAATTAGTGAAAGTTATCTATTTTACCATTTAGAAGCTACAGAAGTGTATGGAAATATAAATTACAAGTGTAATCAAAAATTTTTGGAAATGAATAAATTTGACAGAAGATTTTGACAGATGCAATATTCACACAAAATGCATCGTTTTTATAAAATTTGGATGAATTTAACTATTTTCTAACTAATCTTCTGAAGAAATATGTTTCAATTTCATTTGAACAGCTAAATTGCTTAATGATAGGAAACGGGTCGTGACATCACAGGTATTCTCACAATGTCATTCGAATTTATATGTTTTAGATATATTTAATTGTCGTTTAATCATTAACTAATTGGATAAATCTGTACTTGATACCTACATCTGCATTTGAAAATGGAAACAGTTTACATACTGGATAAAAATTTGTTGGTGTATCATACTAAATGTATTAAGGTAGAAATTTCATTAAACAATTAGGTACTAATTGAAATATTTGAAGGTAAGAATTTTCCAATATCTTAAAATTTAAGTAAATCTTTATGACGCTTTTATATTGCACATTTCATGCACTATACACATTACACTTACACTAACACAACATGTAGGAGAATATTCGCTTATGTGAATATTTGGGGAGTGACGCCCTCACGTGATCTTAGTCATCCCATTTTATTAATGAAAATGGAGCGTAAGGAAATAAGCCTCGGAAAACAGCCGCTACCTGAGGATCGCCAGGGCACGTCTAGAGCCACCGCTGGACGTTGCAGTATGCGGACCGGTGGTGATGGGAAGGTGATCAGGCGGCCACCCATCGGGAAACCCGAAACAAGTACAGCCGATAGAAGATTAAGAAGAAGAAGAAGTACGACAACCGAAGAACAGACTCAAGATAAAGAAGAGACCTTTGTAGCTGCTTCTCAACCGCTAACGGATGGGACCAGTTCAAAGGAGTCTACCAGACGGCGTATGAAATGGACCGAGGAGATGAATCGATTCATTTTGCGTACGTACCTGGAAGTAACGAAGATAGAAACGGACAAAACGATGTATAGCGACAAGATTCACACAGCATTCACAACACAATACCCACATCTTTCACATTTAACACAACAACGCATAGCAGACCAACGCAGGGTAATTATAAAAAACACGCTTCTTTCAGTAGAAACACAAGAACAAATTAAACACGAAGTAGAAAGGTTTTTAAACATAAATAACACTATCAACACCCAACAAAACACATTAGGTACACCTAATAACAATCATCATCCAACACTTATGACACAGCAAAGTACATTAGATACACAAGATAACGATGTAGATAATAACTCCCAACACTCACACGAAACACTTAAATTAAAAATTCAAACAGAATTTGATACTGCACTTACAGAATTCACAAACATAGATCCATCACAAAGATATAGAATACCGAAACAAAAAGACACTAACAAGTTACACAAAATCACTCAAATATTAAACACCGATATTTTACCCAATTATATTACAAACAACATATCACTACATCAATTACACCTAATTGTGTACTGCGATGCTGTTGCAGCTTCAAGGTGTAACGGCTCCAAGGTCATAATATCAACACAACACCACATCACAAAGAAAACAACACTTCCGGCCTGGGAGAAGCGTCTAATGAATCGTGTAGATGAAATTAGACGTGACTTAGGTCGAATTACACAATACATACAAGGCACAACCTCTTCCAAACTAATACGCCAGGTACACAACATCATTAGAAAACTAAACACACACAGTTCACGAGAATCAAACACGAATTACAATGAACACAAAGATACACTCACACAAAAACTTTCAGTATACACAAACAGATTGAGACGGTATAGGGAAGCGGCAAATAGAAAACGTCATAACACACAATTTAAATACAATGAAAAACTATTTTATAGATCACTAACACAACAAAACACTCAACAAAAATACTCATTACCCACATTAGAATCTCTAGAGCACTACTGGTCCGATTTGTGGTCCAAAAACATTGAACATAATATACATGCACCCTGGATCATTTCGGAAAGTACACGTACACAGCACATAATACCAATGCATGATACATAAATCACTTTAGAAGATATCACCAACTCCATCAAACACCTACACAACTGGAAAAGTCCAGGCATAGATAACATTCATAATTTTTGGTGGAAATATTTCACCTGTACACATATACACCTCGCACAACAGTTCACAACAATATTAAATGCACCACACACTACACCACCATTCTTCACACAGGGAATCACTTATATGCTTCCAAAAGATAACAATACACACGATGCCTCTAAATATAGACCCATTACATGCCTTCCCACTATATATAAAATTCTAACATCATGCATTACACATAAAATATACACACACTGCACTAACAACAACATTTTATTTGAGGAACAAAAGGGTTGTACCAAGTATTCCAGAGGCTGTAAAGAACAGCTCATTATAGACTCTGTAATACTTGAACAATCTAGACTCAATAAAAGAAACATACACACAGCTTACATTGACTACAAAAAAGCATTTGATTCAGTACCTCACTCTTGGTTACAAAAAATACTATCGCTGTACAAAATTAGCAACAACATCACACAATTTCTCACTCACATAATGTCATGTTGGAACACCACCCTAACACTTACACTAAATGATACCCAACTCATCACAAACACAATACAAATTAAGAGGGGCATCTTTCAGGGTGACTCCTTGAGCCCACTTTGGTTTTGTCTTTCTCTTAATCCCCTTTCACACATGCTGAATAACACAAATTTTGGTTATAACTTAAAACACAATCACGAAATACATCACAACGTTACACATCTATTTTACATGGATGATCTTAAATTATACGCCTCTACAAGCACAAAACTCAACCATTTATTACATATCACTGAAACATTTTCACATGATATACACATGGAGTTTGGTATTGACAAATGCAAAACACAACACATCACTGCTGGTAAGAGAGAATTTGTGGATTTTGAGCTCGAACATGGTGATCATATAAGATCCATGGACGAGAATGAAACTTACAAGTATCTTGGTTTTCAGCAAGGGTCTAGGACGATTCAGCGCCGCCGTTTCAGCGCCGCCGATTCAGCGCTGCCGTTTCAGCGCCGGGACGTTTCAGCGCCGGCCGTTTCAGCGCCGGCCCATTTCAGCGCCAAGAAGTTTGTTCTAAATTAAATATTGGTATATACGATTTAATTTGGAAAACAGTTGACATTCTTAAATATCATTAAATATTTGAAGTAATTGCGGTTTTGTTATTGATATTACATAATTTGATTGTTTTCTTGGGATATTTCAAATAAATTGCACCTTAATGTGACTGGGATTATAGATAGAAAAGGCAAGGCGTCATTACGAGGAGAATGACGTATTAGAAAGTTCTCAGGATTTCTATTTTCTTACTACTTACTTATTAAGAACCTTTAACAAAAGTTTTATGAATACAAATTTATACATGCCACACAAATTCATAATTTTTTTGGTTTTTATTCATTTATATTTGGTTTTTTTACATTTGTTTATAACGATTTGTTTATCGATTTATAAGAATATAATGAAAAAACACTACAAATTTATATAAAGGCGAGATACAAATAATCACATGCCCTAAAGTCATTAAATTCAAATTAATAATAAAGCGAAATATACAACAATAATAATTATACATATGTATTATGTGTACAGTACAATATGTATAATAATAATCAACTAATCATTCATTTGATAATTGTGGGCAATTCCTCTTAAGTATTCCACTTCAGTTCTGTTTCTGTATTCGGTAACAATACGGAGTATGCGTTCATCTGCATCCCGATATTTTTTTAATTTCATCTGCGGCTGATTACCGGCAACCAATTGTTCGTGATAGGTATCACGTCCCTTTTGGACTTTGCGCAATCCATCTAAAAACTTCCATATTGTTGGATGGTTCATCCCCAATTCAGATTGCAGTCGGCGATGAGCAGCTTCACAGTTATTATTTGTACGATTATTTCTGTTTATTGTTCGATCATACAAATTCCACATTTCTGGTGGAAACAAAGGTCGACGTCTGCCATTTCCACGTCTATTCATGCGGCCTACGTAGTTATCTTCAAACCAATCCAGCAAAGGATGAAGTTCTTCAGGTAACTTAACTCATCATTGAGTGCCTCAAGATAATTATCTAGGTGCTCGATCCTTACAAAAGCTAATGCAATCACCATTTTTGCTTGTAAACAAAAATCTGCATCATTATTATAACGATTTAATAATCCCAACTGACCTATATGTTTCCGCATATTTTGGGATAGATGGAAGAAGCATCCTTTAATAGAAACGCCTGGAAAACACTGAGTCATTGCACCAAAAGCTGCCTGTTCAAAATCACAATATATGGAACTTGGATTTAAATTTTCTTCCACCTCTTTTATTAATTCGAACATCCTTATATACGTATTGCGCTGCTTATCCGGTAACAGGGCATAAAATATTGGTATAGCACCTCCTAACTTTTCCACCATCACTGTATATACTTGAGCAAACAATCTGGGGGCAATTGTAAATGTACCATCTGCATACCATGTGTCAGATGTCCGCAAGAATTGGGTCCAACTGGCCCGTCCAAAAATTAAAATTCTCGCCGGCCCTTCACCGCTGTCACAAAGTAAGAAATTTTCTGAAATGTTTGGCTGTGGTACATATTGTCTGTATGTTTCGGGCAAGACTAATTCTGCTAAAGTTGTCGGATCTGCAGGAGCTGCGTTTATAGCATTCCGAACACATCTTACCACTTTCCGCAAGGCTGTGTTATTTGGAAGTACTGCTTCCGAACCTTGAGCTATATTCGTTAAGCAATTATTAATAACATTTACTGTCCCTTCTACAGTATTTTCGGCCCGACGTTTAATGTTAGTAACAACTTGCGCCACTTCCACTCTAGCTGCCGATGAAGAGTGTGAATGATTATTAATTTGTTTAATAACTTCTCCAGCTTCTGTATGAATTCGAGCTTTACAACGTCCCATTTGCTCGCAGCGCCAAAATTTTCTATTCTCGTTAGTTTTAGAGCATTTCTCAAAATTATATATAAAGCCATCATAGTGAAATTTAGCTTTCCCTCTTGAACTTATAATTCTAGCTTCCATCTTAATGTTTGAATTCAAAAAATTGTACAGTATTATGTTATAATAAGAACGACCACTACCTTTGAAATAATTTAAAGTACTCTTTCTCTTTCTCTTCTGAATGTATATTACACCGTATTTAATAGTTCGGAACAAGCAAAAAGGGTAGAAAATACAATATTCGGATTGGTGGAACATAGCTACAGGAAATCTGGGAACCATAGGTACCAACACGTAGCCAGGTACATGCCAACTCCACAGGACGTAAACGCAACTGAAATGTCTCTGGCTTAACTTAAAGTATGATTGACGTTTTAAGCATAAAATGAAAAGGTATTATACGCTTGATTAAATATAAAGGATTTAAATGAAATTTATGACCATGGTAAATAACTAAATCTAAAAGGTCTGGTTTCGTAGAAATGACTAATTAAAAATAATAATTTCTGGATAATATTAAAATGTTACTTAACTAATGAAATTAAATTATCTTGCAGGCAATTATAACGACCTTCACAAATTTTGTTGGTGGTTCATTTTATTTTTATATGTATAACCGACAATATAGGATCAAAAACAGAATCGGATAAACAAAACGTATAACAATTATACGGACGATAAATGTTTTTCGCATTCGCACTATTGACTACCACCGGAAAACTACACTTATTATTATTGAAAAGTTTCCCTTTTCGCCCAAAAATCTAATTTATATAACGACATTTTTTGACAGAATCGGATAAAAAATGTTTTCCAAATTAAATCATATACATGTATACCAATATTTAATTTAGCACAAACTTCTTGGCGCTGAAATGGGCCGGCGCTGAAACGGCCGGCGCTGAAAGGCCCGGCGCTGAAACGGCGGTGCTGAATCGGCGGCGCTGAAACGGCGGCGCTGAATCGTCCCATTCCCGTCCACAAATGGTAAAACACTATGATTTAGTGTTACTGATCATATTTGCTCATTATTTTTTTGCATAACGTTAAAAATACAATGGCTGTTCATAATAAATCCACCTAAAGTTTGAGATTTCCGCCACACCCATTAGCGACGACCTGTCACTAACAACAAATCGTTCAGTATTTTCATCTTTAGGAGAATGATCGAATTTTATAAACAAATCTAAAATATTTAAGAATTTATAACTGGATTTTGCAAGAAAAGGCTGAATTATTACTCTTTGGAAAGGATATTAAAATCGCGTTGCGTTTTAAAAGAGCAATTGGGCCTGGCGAATAAAGGAAAGTTTACGAACGCGATTGGTTGCATAATGTAAGTCATCATTAATTGTTTTTAATTAGATATTTAATGAAATGCAAATTATTACACAACTCTTAAGCTTTTTTTGACGAAATCTGACAATATTAAAACCTCAAAAAAACCTAAACATCAAAGAGTTAATAATTTAAACGGGTCGTAAC
Source organism: Pyrocoelia pectoralis (assembly GCA_036250285.1). Classification (NCBI taxonomy): domain Eukaryota; kingdom Metazoa; phylum Arthropoda; class Insecta; order Coleoptera; family Lampyridae; genus Pyrocoelia; species Pyrocoelia pectoralis. The sequence continues at coordinate 53,952,874 of CM070074.1, forward strand.
AAAATTGTGAACTGTACGAAGGCGTAGAAAGGGCTTTTAATTTATTTAAAATATTTAATTCCGCGATAAACTGGTCCATATTTAATTCAGAGTTCCGGAATTCGAATTAAATTGTGTTCCAAGGATTAATTTCATATTGGAATGCGGATTGGTTTTTTCGAGAATTTGTTTTGAGTTCCGCAATTTGGAATTCGAAATCTGAAAATAAAACGTTGAATATAATGATTTTTGGGATTCTCTTCATTTCATTTTTAAATTTCCACTCGTTCTCACAAGTGTAGTGTTAGTGGCTTTGGTTGGCAACACATCTAGGTACGGTTTCATTCACCCAATAGACTTTAGCGTCTAAGGGTTGCGTTTGAATCGCTAGTGCTCCGATTCGCGTTTTTATAGCGGTTTCCTTGAAGCCACCAACAGTAGCCGTTGATCTGTTATTCGAATTTGTGCTCAGTATTCAAAATGAATAGAAAGAGAGTACTTTGTTTACTTTTGTTGGAAAAATTTTCTGCAAATGAAATTAAAATCAAGAGGAGTCATCACCGAGAGAAAGCAGGATTTTTTAATATACTATAATTGAAGACTAAAAAATGATGAAGAAAAGTTTAGTCAGTTTTTTAGATCAAACAAAAATGGCAGTAACTCCCTATGTGGGGACGTTTTGGTAATTTTAGAATTAACTAGAATGTTTAACGGAGTGAGTTGACAGTTGGGTCAGTACGTCGTATTGTTTCCACTTTGTTGTTTTGGGTATATCGTTTATTTTATAAATCAGTGTTTTTAAAGGCTATTCCGAATTATTGAAACGTTTTACCCGAATAATTCTTTACAGTGTACATAATAATATGTATGTATTTAAATTGACAGTTACTGTACCGTACCTACTCATATGGAATTTTATTTACTAGTACATTAAATGAAATAGCGAGAAAGTCAATCTTTCTCGAACGCACTGTACCTTATTAGATATATTAAAAATTATTTAATAGTGCTGCTGCTCTTACTATACATACTTCTTGATAGCACGAATTAAGCACTAAATGCTTGCAAAATTGTCGTTTATAGTTGCCGTCGTATCCTTGTATAACGTGTGCGTATTATACCAGCCAAACTACAATCCGTTGGCTGTAATTAAAAATAAAGCCTTATCTTATACTGCGATACTATAATTTGGGATCTATTGACGAAATATTCGTTAATAATTTGCAGCACGGCTGTTGTAAATTATAGTTCCCAGACTTATTAGGTTACCTCATCAGTTTGCTTACGGCAGAAAATTGTGGCATTACTCATTCTCTATTCAGCAATAGCCGAATAAATTCTGTTCATCTTCCATCGTATAATCGTCAGTTAACGCTTTATTAAACTGTAATACGGTATCGTTAAATATTTGAGGAGGTATAAGTAATGTATTTCATTAAATAAGCATCTACCGTTTTCCGTTCGATTTTCAATTCTGCCGAACACTGGAATCTATTTCCATTGTAGAGAAACTTACACCTTCATACCCTCTATTTGCTCCTAAATGGAGAATTTCTAATGAGGTGATGTAAATAATACATAACAACTTTAGAAAAAGGGTACGTGAACATTCGAATCAATAATGGCATCCTGAGCTTTTTGCAACATGTACTAAAATTACGAGGGCTACCTTCTAAGTACCTACTTAAAAAAACTAGAAAAAGAAATTTTTTTGCAACAAACTGTATTGATACTTTTCAAAATATTCACCTTCATGCATTCAAATCTATTCTCGAAGCATTGTTTTCATTCTGAAGTTGGTATCTCAGAAACATGGTTTTGGCTGCAGCGGCTTCAGAGATGGGGGAAATAGCTGTACAGTGTACACGCATTTTTTTGACATTTGGAAATTGTTGTGTAATTCGGTTCATCTTGGAACAACCAAACAGTGGATTTACCAGTATACCTGAAGTAAGAGTATATTGAAGTTTCGTCACCTGTAAACGAATAATGCAGTTCTTCCGCCGAATTGTTTAAGCATTGCCTTACACCGCAATTAATAAGATCCTCTCTTTGAATTTCAGTCAAATTATGAGGAATCAATCGGGAGTAGATCTTTCTGACAGCTGATTATTGATACAAAATCAAATGTATTCCAGTCTGTGATACGAGGCATGATACAAAATTAATGAGACTGCAATCGCGGTCATTGGCAATTCTGTCAAGAAGATGAAGGTGCACATTTTTTAGATTACCCTTCTGCTCAATTGTAAGGTTTTTCAATATCATTTTGGCACAAACCTTTCGTATGTGCAAATCTTGGTTAAAATTTGGTACACGGTAAAGTGGTTCAGTTTGACTTGGACAGTCGTCATCCATATTTATTAAAAGGTGGTCTGAAGTTACAAGAGCCCTCACACGTTTGAAGTTTTAATTGGTTTTCAAAATTGAAGGTTTCCCTGAGCGAGGTTCATCTTCCACCATTTCTCGATTTGGCCCGGTGAACTTGGGATATTGATAAGAAATGTTCGCCATTAGGCTGTTTCAACTTTGCAAAGGTCACATTAGCGGATAAACATAAACTGGCATATAACGTTGCTCCAAAAACACAAGTTCACTGATAGCGCTATTAAACAATAACGGGGTTGTCGTACGGAGCTGAAAATCGGACTGAGCATCTGAAGGGATTAAACAACATGCCTCGCGAAAGAAGGCAACGTCAGATCGCTCGAAGTGGCGTAAATTTTATCAATTTTCTATCATAGCTCGTATGCCAAGGTTTGCTTCTATCTTGCAGTACGTCACAAGCCGATCTTCTACAATAACGTTGCGCATAGCATCGATGTTTTTTGAAATCGCAACCATTTTTCGACGACTATCACGAGATTCAAAAAGTCATCTAACAACAACCTTCAAGAGCAATTTTCACTTTTTATAAAATAACTTTCTTCAAACGCTCACTGTGAGCGTCAATTTCTAAGCCGCCGTTGATTGAACAATAAAAAAGTTGATGTAACAATATAATAATAATAATAATAATAATAATAATAATAATATAATATAATATAATATAATATACACCTCGCACAACACTTCACAACAATATTAGATGCACCACACACTACACCACCATTCTTCACACAGGGAATCACTTATATGCTTCCAAAAGATAACAATACACACGATGCCTCTAAATATAGACCCATTACATGCCTTCCCACTATATATAAAATTCTAACATCATGCATTACACATAAAATATACACACACTGCACTAACAACAACATTTTATTTGAGGAACAAAAGGGTTGTACCAAGTATTCCAGAGGCTGTAAAGAACAGCTCATTATAGACTCTGTAATACTTGAGCAATCTAGACTCAATAAAAGAAACATACACACAGCTTACATTGACTACAAAAAAGCATTTGATTCAGTACCTCACTCTTGGTTACAAAAAATACTATCGCTGTACAAAATTAGCAACAACATCACACAATTTCTTACTCACATAATGTCATGTTGGAACACCACCCTAACACTTACACTAAATGATACCCAACTCATCACAAACACAATACAAATTAAGAGGGGCATCTTTCAGGGTGACTCCTTGAGCCCACTTTGGTTTTGTCTTTCTCTTAATCCCCTTTCACACATGCTGAATAACACAAATTTTGGTTATAACTTAAAACACAATCACGAAATACATCACAACGTTACACATCTATTTTACATGGATGATCTTAAATTATACGCCTCTACAAGCACAAAACTCAACCATTTATTACATATCACTGAAACATTTTCACATGATATACACATGGAGTTTGGTATTGACAAATGCAAAACACAACACATCACTGCTGGTAAGAGAGAATTTGTGGATTTTGAGCTCGAACATGGTGACCATATAAGATCCATGGACGAGAATGAAACTTACAAGTATCTTGGTTTTCAGCAAAACACACACATAAAACATACACAAATAAAACGAAATCTAATCACACAATATTTACACAGATTACGCAGTATACTTAAAACACAACTACACGGTAGAAACACTGTCAAAGCTATTAACACATACGTTACACCGGCCCTTACTTATTCCTTTGGAATAATAAAGTGGACCAATACAGATTTAGAACAGGTACAGCGAAACACACGTACATTACTCACTAAACACCGAATACATCATCCACACGCCTCAACAGTAAGACTATACCTTCCTCGTTCACGAGGAGGTAGAGGCTTAACAGACATAGCCCTGTTACACCAAACACAAATACACAAACTACGAGAATACTTTTATAACAAATCACACATTTCAGCGCTACACAAAACAGTCACACTTGCAGACAAATCTTACACACCCTTAAATATGAGTAATAGAAACATCACACCACCAATGAGTAGAGATACGTACATCACACATAACATACAAACTTGGACACAAAAGACTTTACACGGACGATATCCACATGAGATTAACGAAGACTGTGTTGATATTATAGCAACGCATGCTTGGTTAACCAAATGTGATATTTTCCCAGAGTCAGAGGGTTTCATGTTTGCCATACAAGATCAGGTCATTTACACACGAAATTACAGAAAACACATAATTAAAGATAGGACAATTACACATGATCTTTGTAGACAGTGTTCGCAAAGACCAGAAACTATACAACACATTATATCAGCATGTACACGTCTAGCACAAACAGAATACAAACACAGACACGATCAGGTAGCTAAGATAATACACCAAAAACTCGCCACAAAACATAACCTTTCTACTGATAACACACTCTATTACAAATATACACCGCAAGTTGTACTTGAAAACACCACACACAAACTATATTGGGATAGGACACTACTCACAGATAAAACTGTATATAACAATAGGCCAGATATAACACTTATAGATAAAACACAAAAAATCATATACATAATAGATATTGCCGTTCCCAACACAAACAATTTAGCCAATACACACGCAGAGAAACATCGCAAATACACTGATATAGCTCAGGAACTTAAAGCGCAATGGAGAATGGGAACTGCTCTTACAGTACCCATTGTTCTTAGTGCAACCGGAGTTATACCAAAAACAATACATCACAGTTTGCACATTTTAGGGTTAGATAAGAACATATACATACAATTACAAAAGGCAGTCATTATCAACACTTGCCACATAGTTAGAAAATTTCTAAACATAACGGAAGATACCGCACATCACTCAGAACCACATCACACACTTTCAACTAATATCATTCAAACACAAAATGAAACACAACACTCAATCCTCCCTTCACAAATTGAAACTCTGTTGCATACACAACATAACATTATAGAAAGTCCATTACCAACACACAACACTTCAACCATCACTCATGTAACACCTCTGACTCGTTCTCATGCACTCAAACGTAATCACACAATATACTCACAGTATCAGAATTCGCAATTAACACAAAACACAAACAACACATTACCCACTCGAGTGCAACCTATGCGTCGAGCTAAACAACAAAAAACGCTTACACAATAACCATAACACTTTTTCAAAACATACATATTATGTTCATTTTTTCTTTTCTATAAAAAGTCACTAAGTCACGAATAAGTGACGCCAACGGAGAAGCCTAGGAATATAGGGTCTCTTTTTGTTATTGATGCGCGACGCTGCGTTCATGTTAATGCCTTCGCGGAAAGAGGGTCGACGGGACGTGGCTTTTACAAATTGGGATCAAATACACCGAGGCTTCTCAAACAAATACATTATCTAAAATGTGATCAGCGTTGGTTTTATCAACGTCATTTAATTTAATGAACATAATATGTGTATAGTATTTAGTATGTTCACTTTTTAACAGCAACTTCAAATTTATATTGTATAGATATTATGTATTAGTAGGACTAATCGTTACTTGATTTCGATCCGTGCGATTAGTTAACCAGGCTTGGCCTGAGTATCGATAACAATCGAAGTACATAATAATAATTTTTATTTACAACCACATATGTAATGCTGACATTACTGACTTTTAAAAGTTTTGAAAGTGTCAAATTATTTACATTTCTTTCCCTCTTCCACTTCCCTCACCCATTTCCCTCACTCGTTTCTCTCACTCGGTTTATCTTGTTTCTCGCCTCATTTAATTAAGCAAAATATTCTTGTAAGTTCTGGTGGAGTACCAATATTACAATAGTCTTCATTATCAGAACTTTCCGAGAACATTCTGGCTTTCTAAGTTATATAAATTCGAAAGAACGAACGAGAAATTCAAAACTGTCACTAGTTGTTTATTTTGAAAATTTTGAAGGTTTGCGCCATAGCAACCAGTCGCGTAAACTAATACCGGTGACTAGATATGGAAATGTCAAAACAGAAAAGGACAAATTTTCTCATATTTATTTTATTTTTTTATTTTCAAAATAAAATATTGTCCCTACTTTTTAATTAATGATGTGGTTGTAAATAAAATCGTATACAAACCTCGGAGGAAAGTTTTCATTATTGTCTCGAGATTTAGTTAATCTCGACGCTACGCGTCTCGATTAACAATATCAATCTCTCGACAGTAATGAAACACTTCCCTACTCGGTATGTAATATACTATATTAATGCATTAAGCGTTAATAAAAATTATAAAATGAAACCCTACATACTTATGTGCTTGTGAGGTTAGCAACATGAAATAGTACATTACAATACAAGTGATGAAAGTGACTGATTTTTCAACGAGCAATACATTATTTATATTATATTCACGAGCGATAGCGAGTGAGGATAGTATGTATTGCGAGTTGAAATATCACACTTTCATCACGCATTGTGTATACTATTTTTTCCAACATCGCAAAAATTATTCTCAATTCTAAATTTCTTTATAATGAGCCGGCAGGAATAATTCGGTCTTATCCAGTTGATTAATTATTTAGTGGTTATTTCGGAATTAGACCAAAAACGCGTTGCGTTAACCTATATATTTAATCAATATTTCGCAGAAAAAATTAGCTTCAACAACGTGTTAACCAGTGGCGGATTTCCCATAAGGCCCACTAGGCCCGGGCCTAGGGTGGCCAGATATTAGGGGCGGCCAATAGGGGGCAAAAAATACACCGATGAATGAGAATGAATGATAAGAAGAAACGACCCGAAGAAAATAAAACATTGTGTGCAAAAAACGCTCACTTGTTCGGCGTGCAGTCCTGCACTGTAAACAAAAAACAATCTTCTGTCGGAATCCGATTACTGCTTGGTAGTATATTATAATACTATACTAGCGTTTTAATTTGATAAACGTTCCGCTTCCGGCGATTCGGCATTGTCACTTTCTTTAGTTTTACAAGGTACATATTCGAAATTCGAATTGCTATCACTTGAATAATTGGATTTTTAAAATAGTTTTATGAATTTATACCTACGCGCGCTGCCACCTTGTACTAATTGTTGATTCTGATTGTGTATTTCATGCGTTCCTAGTCTGAATTTTACGTGCGTTTTTAGTTTTGTTTTGATTTGATTGATAAGTAATTGAAGAGTGCTATGTCAACAGCATAATGTTGTTTGTATATTTGTAGTTTTCCGTTTTCGTTGATATATGTTTTGTTTTCTTTTATTAGGTAAGTAGTAAGTACCTACTATAGGTGTTCATTTTGTATAAATAAAATTTGTATTCTTAAAAATCATATTGGGTTGGGAATGTTGGGACTTAGGGAGCAATTTTAAATAAAATGATGGAAGCTGAGAAAGGGGCGGCTGGTACTACATGGCCTAGGGCGGCCAAGACTGGAAATCCGCCACTGGTGTTAACAATTATTATTGTAAGTAATTACCCTTCAATTAGCCTTACGATCATCTGAATAATTTGTTAAAATTTTTTAGATCCTAATGAAGTAGAAATTTTTTCTGCGAAATATTGATTAAATATAATATAAGTTAACGTAACGCGTTTTTGGTCTAATTCGCAAATAACCACTAATTAATTTCTTTATACTTAAGTATTTTACTCTCCTATTTTTCAAGAATCTAGTTGCTAGTTTTGTATTCTAACGTTGCTATGGAAATGAACTTTCCTCACTAGTGATGCAAACGCCTATTTTCCTTACTACATTGAGTGATGAAAGTGTCATTTTCATAAGCGATGTTGGAAAAATTCTATAGTAGTCAAATTTCATTCCAAACGAATGCGCTAGAATGAAAGCGTATTCGAACTATACCCATGTAGCACCGTTTATTGGCGTTAGCTTGACGGAATATTAGCGCAATATAGAGAGATTGGGGCAATATTGTCGAACCGCTGACGAACAATATTTGCAATATTTAGTCAATATTGCTATTTAATGTATATTCAAATATTGTACCCACAATTATAGTGTACCAATATTGCGTGTACAATATTAGTAAATATTGAAAATCTATATTTAAGCAAGAGTTACAAACAGCGAGCGAAATTACATGGGTTTTGTATAAAAGCTCTGTATTAGCACCGAAACAATACACGTTTTCATAACAACCGAAGTCAAGGTTTGCTATGATTGGGACAGTAAATTATACTACAAGGTGTCTTTTTCCACATTTTCACAATTTACCTAAAACTTCCTTTACTAAATCAGACATCGAAGTACGGTGTTGATCGGCCACCATCTTTGTCAGTAGGTAAGTTGATGAAATACTACTTACTTACGGTTTTAAATCGATCATTTTTAACTAAAAATCATTGTTGAATCTTCTTCGTTTTGACAGAATTCTACTGCTCCGGTTTGTAAGTACAGGTAGATTTAAATAATAATGCGATTTTCAACAGCAATAAAGCATATGCAGCAGTACTTGTACTCTCTAGTCGGTAATACGTTCTTGGGTTTTTTGGAACATTTGAATAAAAATAAAAATGTTTTCAAAAGCAATAAGCAAAAAAGATACCCATCGAAAAGGGTAAAGATGAACGATTTTATAAATCATGAAATGTACCTATGTCCTAATGCAATATTTAAAATAACTACAATGAAATATTAAGTATTCGAACAGGTAAATCGATTTCTATTACATAAAATTCTTACACTTACTTGGAAATTTATACAACGGTACGGACAAGCAGCTGACAGATTTACTTATGTCGTCGCCTGGATCCACAAGACAAGAACACATGGAATTGAAATTGCAGCTTGAATAATGCAAATCAGTTCCACTCGAATATCCATGAAGTAGACAGAACCATAAAAGCAGTATTTCTGAAAGCAAACGTAAACCTCTTAGACTGCTGTTAAGAGAAAGCTAAATAAATTGATGCTTTTATAGAATGTAAATGTTCCTCTGTTTTTATATAGGTAGGTATAGTAGTAATAGAAGGAATAGACTAATGCATTCCCTTTTTGACGCGACTTACAAGTGACTTAATACCCGAATAAGTTTTGTGAGAAAATTATATTGTTCCTATTCATTTCAGTTTTATAAACCATATACATGATGATATAAGATATGAAAGAAATAAATAAACATTCAGACGTTTTAGATGGATATTGATTTTAGTAATTTGAAATGTAGCTCATAGAAAATTTGTGCAAAATATCTCACTTAACTAATAAAAATCGAATTTCTAAGGGAAAATATGCCTTACTGATTTTGATAACACGTAAATCTAACATAATGCGTTTCTCAATTGAAGGCGTACGTATAGTTGGCTTTAGTGCAGCCATTTGGCCAAAACGTCATAGCGAATATTTTACGGTATTAACACAGAATGAAACACTAGTGAGACAGAAGCGACACTCTCCGACCGCACCTTTGAAGTTATGTTGTCGGTACAAGGCGGTCTCCTCGGCGCAACCACGCCCAGTGTAGTGTAATCTTCTTTGTCTGATACATTAGTAAGGGACTAGTAAAAAGAGGAGTGGTTTGTAGTTTTTATCATTATTTTCTTCATTTGAAATCGTATCAAAAAATGTCATAAAAGAAAAATATTTGCAATACATTTTCGCATGTGATAAGCGGTTCACCGTAGGTACATACGCTGAAATGTATAATGTATCAATGCGCGCGCTATATTCTACAACACAGAAGGCGGAGCTGTTAGTCCGCGCGATAAGAAAATGTGCAACACGTATTTAGCAGAGTGTCGCTTCTGGTTCACTAGTGTTTTATTCTGTGGTATTAGCCAAAGAGTAATTCTTGTGTTAGTTGAGAGATATATGATGCTCATAAGATCTACCAGAAGATGCGTCTACATCAAACTACATTGTTTCTTTATAAAAATGTGTATATCTTGCTTGAGCGATTACTGACAAGTGGGCTTTTATCGTTTAGACTTTTAGAGTAAAGAAATGATAACTTCGCCACGAGATCGGCATGTAAGCACTGAATCTTTTTTATTGGCAACACCTTGGCCTTGCTTTATTTAATACTTACCTGTTGCAAAAATAAATTTCTAATAGAAAATAAGTTATAATGTCTAACATTATGCTATGGCGTAATCCTGGCTATCCAGAAGTGTATTTAAAAATGTCAGTCCTTCCTGGTCTTGTTAATTTCTCGAGTAAGCGTAAATCGAAAGTAATAACCTACTAATACCTTACTAGGTACGGCGTTGAAACAAAGGGGAAACTACCCCCAATTATTTTGTGGATTATTGTCAAAAAATTAAGAGTTGAGATGTTCTACTCTCATACTGTATTTTAGGTTGAGTACAACTCCAAGAGATTTTGTGCGTCGCCGTATGGTAAGTTCGAACCTTGTAGTGCCAAAGTGGCAATCCAATTTTCCAATATCTTTGACAAGAGTCCGATAGCGAGTGTCAGGTTTACATTCATTTCGGTTTATATGGGTGGTAGTGCGACGCCTAGTGACTTCTCAACAACGTGTGATAGCACTTATTATGACAGATAACTAGACTAAAATCCAGATTACAGATTCCCCCCTCTCACTAACATATGTTTATTCTCCTACCCCATCCTCCTCCATATTTCCATTTAGTATCGACCAACCTCTCTCTTCACAAATTTTCAGCAATTCTTTTCCTTGTCCATTTATCTACTTATCCATTGCTACCCCATTTCTCAATTCTCCCATTCAACACTAATCCCGCTTCCTCTCCTATCCATTAAAATCCTATATCACTTTTCCTACCTCTTTTTCCCCTAACATTTTCTCCAAATTTTGTCTTGCATTCTCCATCTCTTTTCCATATACCGTTATTAATTCATACTTTTCTTCTCCCTCTGCCTTCATGTATCTTTTAACCACTCCTTGCATTTTTTCTTCATCTATATCCTCCTCTCTCAACAGCTCCCTTCTAACACCTGTCACTATTCCCCCTTTTGCTCTACCTTTTCTCTCCTGTCTCTCCGTAAAACTGCACCTTTCATTCATACCATTCCGGCAACCGTTCCCTCATTTATCTCAATTCCTCTCATCCAGCCACTTTTCCACTTAACCCACCATGTCAAATTTCACAATATTAGTCTCAAAATTCACTCCCATTATTCCAAGAAAATATCTTGTTCTTGTCTTTTTTTTTCCTCCTACTTTTTTGTTCCTTCAACGTCCCATATCTTCACACTACCTTTTTATTTTTGCCCGTTTCTTGCCGTGTTGTCTTTTTGTTTCTCACGTTCCTATCCCTTATTAATTTTTTTGCCTTTTTTGCTTTAACTTTATCCATATTCATATTCAATTCACTTCATTGATGGGGAAAGGAGCAAGGCTCCCAGCATTACTTTCGTTCGGGATCTTCAAATTTCTAGTTACTGCACTGTTAGCACTTTTGTGTTATTAAGGTCTCCTCTTCCGTAACTTTACCCTGCTGTTAAAATGAAAAATGCAGAATTTGTAAACTTGCACGTCATAAAAATAGACTGTAGGCAAACGTTCACTTCAGTGCACTTCAGTATCAGGCTACGTAGATACTTCCGCTTCTGCATTTGAAAACAGCGCATCCTTTATACATTAACTGAATAAAAAGTAGAAAGCATTACAAGAATTATAACTTGCAACGGAACGGGTGTGCATCCAGATAAAGAAAATGTAAAGTGACATTTTCATAAAATTAAAATGGAAGAGTAAAATATATCACAGTAGTAAAAGAGTAAGTTGCAGTTATTTGCGACACTCGGAAATTGTACCAATTTAAGTACCCAATTGAATGCTTGTGAGAAGCGGTAAATTTTCACAGTACGTGCACAACGTTGTTAGCGTTAATGCAATTACTGACTTTTTTTGTGAATTTCGCATTCCTGCTTTATGTCCAATGAAAATGTGGGAGTTGCTCTTAAATATCAGACATGACGCGTGAATTGCTTGCTCTATTAGGCTCAGTTCTGTATGCTCATAATTGCATTAATAAATGCATATTATATTTTATAATGCACGTGACAGTAAAGTATTAATTTTGGAATGTTATGTTTTTAAAATAAATATCTCTTGCATGCTTAATACACTGAACCTTTAATAAGTAAGTCATTAAAAAGTTATTGTTCGTATACAGGGTGTCTCACGGTGACCGTCGGTTAGAAATATATCAAGAACTGTAAAAGCTAGAAATTTGAAATTTTGCACATGCGACATGGAGTGTTTAATCTATTAAATAAAAATATTTTCCAAATGGCAACACTTCCGGAAATACCGGAAGTGAGCATCAACTTCTTTATTTTAAATACAAACCAGGCAATTTTTTTTCACATTCTGATGTGTCATAAAATGTTTAGTAAGTATGCTTAAAATAATCGGCGTATCAATTTTGGTTGTTGAGAAAAAAAAATTTTTTCACTGAAAAATGTCAAAATCTTGTTTAGGAAATAAAATTGAAAGTCGAAAGTGGTAAAAGTTAGGGAAATGGGATTTTAGGTTCTCAATGTCAAAAGATTGAGACACAATTGTCTGTCATGGATAATAAAAAATTGCCCGCGGTTACGTATCTATTTGACGTTATTTCCAGACTTAAGAAAAACTTTAAAAAGTCTCTTTTTTTAAATGGAATGCCTATTTAATTATCGGCCCATTCGATGCAGAAATAAATTTCCTTTAAATTGATATACCATGTTCCTATACCTAAAATCAATGATTTATTACAGAGTTATTTACATTTTTCTAATTAAATTTATAATTACATACTTTACAAAACATGGTTGGCTTTGAAAATTTTCAAATAAAATTTTTTGAACATTTTCAAAGCCAACCATGTTTTGTAAAGTATGTAATTATAAATTCCATTTAAAAAAAGAGACTTTTTAAAGTTTTTCTTAAGTCTGGAAATAACGTCAAATAGATACGTGACCGCGGGCAATTTTTTATTATCCATGACAGACAATTGTGTCTCAATCTTTTGACATTGAGAACCTAAAATCCCATTTCCCTAACTTTTACCACTTTCGACTTTCAATTTTATTTCCTAAACAAGATTTTGACATTTTTCAGTGAAAAAAATTTTTTTTCTCAACAACCAAATCTGATACGCCGATTATTTTAAGCATACTTACTAAACATTTTATGACACATCAGAATGTGAAAAAAAATTGCATGGTTTGTATTTAAAATAAAGAAGTTGATGCTCACTTCCGGTATTTCCGGAAGTGCTGCCATTTGGAAAATATTTTTATTTAATAGATTAAGCACTCCATGTCGCATATGCAAAATTTCAAATTTCTAAGTGTTACAGTTCTTGATATACTTCTAACCGACGGTCACCGTGAGACACCCTGTATGATGTGTCTGCTCATAATTTTCATAAAATCAGAAAACTTTGAGTTAATTATTTTAAACCATTTTCGTACTTTCACTACTAAGTGGATCAATGTGGGTAATTGACGCTTCTTTAGAGACTATTGATTTTTAATATAGGCTTTAGCTATCAATGCCGGTTACATAAAAGAGCCATAAAAAGCGGGTACTCTAAAAGAATGTGGACGAAAAAGGTAAGAGTGGTTGCAAGACAGATTTGTGTAGTTGAAAGTGAACCGCGATCAATCGAGAGTTTCTAGAGGACTGTAAAGGAATTGTTACTTCATTACAAGAATTGAGCGATAAGGTTCAAAATCATCTAAAGTTGTCTTACTTTTCGGTCTGACCTACACCACATTTGGTCACATTAAGGGTTTCGAAGGTTTCTCACTTTCACGAAAGTAAAATTAGGAATATCGCCTGTTTTAGGACTTAAATCCATATCGAAATCGAATCGAACATCGTTTTTACAGAAGCTAAAAGATATTGCACGAAAGTAGTTTAAATGGCCACTTACAAATTTTGGCGGCGTTTATAAAAAACAGAATCTTTCATTTTACATAAGGCAATCTCTTAAGTTGTCTTTCGACGGAACGGTTATGGAAACTCTGAATTTATTAAGAATGTTCTTAAGGTAGTAGGAAGAAGGTATTATATAGAGAAGAGAAGTAAAGAGGTATTTGACAGCTGTGGAGTGGCAAGGAGGCAACGTAGTGGAGAGGAACAAATGATGTTTTTAATGGCTTTGTGAAAAATATGCAGAATTGTAGGAAAAGGATAACTATCACTGTTTTCTGCATTTCCCATGTTAATATAATTACCCTTTTCTTACAATCCTGCAACTTTTCCCCTTTTGTATATAGGGCCATCTCCTTAGTACTTCAAGTACCTTTTTAATAAATTTGAAATTTCCATAGCTTCTTCGCCGAAAGACAATTTGATAAGTTGCCATATTAACACAAAAGATCCTCTTGACTGGATATTTCGTTCAGGCGTTTGTCAATTAAGTTGTGAGAACTGCCCTGCAAGTTACATTAGCCAAACGAGATGCAGTTTTAAAACTTAGGAATAGAAACTAAAACTCTCCAATCCCCATATCAAATCTGCCTTCGCTAATCATATCGTTCTTCCGAGTCACTCTTACAATTCCGACAAGAGCTTTTTAATAAAGGCACACATTTAGATTTGATAGAATAAATTACAACCTTCATCTGCCGTAAACGATGTTCTGGACCTTAACAAAATCCCCCTTTTCTTAAAATAAATGTTCATTATTCTTCTCGGTTTACAATTTTTTCTTTAATTTAATTCACCCCCCCCCCCTCTTTTCTGCTCATTCGCCATCCCCCTTGCATTTGCGTAATTTTATTTTACATAACGTTGTTTCATTCCCATACTTTTCAATTTTCCCCCATTCAGACTGGGCGTGCCTTGCAGCGAGTCGACAAAAACAAATTTATTAATTAACCCAATTCCGCATAATATGTTATCATAGTTACATAGTGCCTCAAACTTTTCTTTTCCAATTTTCTACCCATTTATCACTTCCATTTCGTTTCACTTGCGTCATTTATGTTTTCCATAATTTTGATTTGTTCCCAAATTTCCCCCTCTCCGACTAGACTTACAGGGGAAGGTTTTGGGAATTATTACCTACATAATTCGTACAACCCTCTTTTCGTGCAACAAAAATCACTCAATGGACTCAACCAACTAATAATGTCGAGTTAAACTAATCTTCAATCGAGGACAATCGGCCCCAAAAAATCATTTAGGAGAGTTGATATTACCTCTCTGGGAAATAACTTTTCATTATTCCCACCGGCAACGACAACTGGTTCCAAAGTGTAGATGTATAAACTTGTTTTTTTACGGGGGAATATTAGGAGGGACCTATTTCCACATGGCACCAGAGTCAGTAGCCTGACTCTCTCTTTGGTTCCACGCATTATTTAACCCCCGCACCTTCGGTTAACTTTTATATAACCATCGTTTGCAAAAAAATAGCATCGAGATCCGCTGCTAGGCATAACTCGATTCCATTGTTGATCTCACTGAACACATTTTGTGCAGCAGTAACCGAGCATATGCTTATCAATTATGCAATGGTGGAGGTTAATACCATCATAATTTGAAATTACGTTTTCTAAAAATTTTATATGGACATAAACTTCAGACATATAAATGACAATGCCATCAGGAGCTACGTGATTGAAATTGTAAAAGACACATCGATTTCTGTGTCCAAGTGATGAACGAGTGTCATCAATATTGGAACTGTGCAAAATACCTTATTTAGTGTTGAAGTAACATTTGATCAAAATGATGAAAATTGGAAAACTTGGGGAAACTAACAATTTTGCATTGAAATCTCTGTGTCGAAATCGTATAAATAATACTTGCGTAATGCGTAGCCTTTTTGCACAAATTAGCGGTCTAGAAGTAGCTAGGAGAGCCCACAAATTCTTACTGGTAATGTCAAATTGTTTTCTTTATAATAGGTACTTCTATTTATAGCTTTTCACTTTACCGTTTTAGATAATTATGCCATTTATTTTAATGAAATGGGCATATTTAAGCAACAGATGCAACAGAAAATTCGAATCAATTATGAATTAGATTTTTCGTGATATTATGGACCTTAATTACATGAGATCTGGGAAGCATGTTGCATGTACACTATTACTACTTCAATGGACTTTTTCAATACAATACAATAAAGACACAATGCTTGTATATAACGTTGGTTTTTTTTTAATTTCACAGTAAACGTACTGCCATTACGCTGCAAGACACCTCTTCACTTGTAGTAGAGGTTGATTATATTCAAACGAAAATTGAAAAATAACGAATAACGTTACACGATATGAGAACGTTTTATTGTTTCGAGGGTTTGAGTAAACAAGGTTGTTTTTGTATATTATGCAATGAAAACGTCAATTGTAAAAGGTACTGGTGGGAAGTGTTATTTTTGTACAGTAGCAGTATTTCTGTTATAATTGAACGTCAATTTTAAGTTGTCCACCTGTGTTTGTTATAAAATGTATACCGAAACAAAATTGCAAATTAATTTTTTGTGACTTTCTAAAGAACGTAATTTTAATAAGTATTATGTTTTATATAACACCTACTCTAAATTTAGATCTGTTCTACTAAAATCAGAGACCGTATTGTAGCACTTAATATACCCAATAAGACATTGATTAGCCATTAGATAACGTACAATTATACATGTTCTGTAACTTGATCAGTGTGGTTAAATTTAATCTATGCAATACTATCCCGGTGGTGGTGAGCTGTTAAGTCTAGGTTCGCCAGGTGACTGCTGAATGTGAAACCAAAAGTTCTGACGTTTTCGCGTGATATTCGTTGGATCTTCAGAGTGATGGGAAAGGAGGTGTTGGTTATATTCCGGAATTTATATGGCTCTTTTTCGCAAATTACGCTGACTGTCTCAATTCTGTTTGGTTGTCACTTTCGATGGTAATCGGAGGGACTGGTTGTTGCTGAACTTTCACTTTCACTTTCTCTCAATTGTTCAGTCTATGAATGACTGGCGTCCATGCTCTACTGAGTCTGAACCCGTCCTCCCTGTTCATGTTCAGTGGATGCTTCTCGATCTCTATCGTCTCTCTAATTATTCGAGGGAGGTAGTTCGGAATTCATGCCAGTACTTTCGTGTTCTCAAACGCAAGCATCAGCGTATTCAGATTCAGTAGACCGAGGAACTGCAAAAACCGAATACCTACAGGATCGTTACGGGTGACAAAACTTGGATTTAATCGCATGAATCGGAAAGTGAGCAAAAATTTAATGTTTGGGTGTTTCAAGTGTTAAAGTTAAAGTTAAAAGTGGTTCGTTCGCGAAGTACTTCCAAGACAGTGATCGCTTGTTTCTTTGGTTGTACTAGACATGTCGCAACCATTCCTTTAGAGGATTGACAAACAGTTAACGCTGAATGGTATACAAGAATTCATTTGTCAGAAGTGATCAATGAAATTAGGAAAAACAACCAAAAGTGTCGCATCAATCGTCATCGTGACAATGGCAGCTCTCGCACAGAACTTATAACAGTTGATTACTCAAGGAGAAAAACATCTCATTGCCCGTATTCACCAGGTTTATCGATCTCTCTTTGTTTCTGAATGTCAAACAAAAAATCGGGCACAGCGCGTTTTATCACCTCACCTCAGAGTGGGAAAAAGCTTCGAGAATAAAACAGTTTGTTCCAAAAAAACTGTATTCTTTCATAGTACTGTAACTACGTAAAAGGTAGCCCTCGTATTTAACTAATTGACAAAGTGTTTGTTGATAACTATACTAAATGTGCTTGAATTTAGGTGTGAGCTAACTTTTTTGTTCCCCGCTGATTTATTAAACTAGTTGTAAACTGAACGATAATTAGGTTTCGAACTTCGAAGCATACTGTCCTTTCACGGCGAATTAGTTAAAGGGTTGGAGGAAAAACGTAAATAAAACGTTGAGAACGTTCTCGATTTAAATTTCTTACGTATTACACCAAAATCGATACGTAAAGTGTGCAATTTAACTAATCGTCAGGACTAGAACAGTTCCATTAAGAGTATTTACACCATTTGCAAAATAGTTGCGCAATATTCAACCAAGCAACAGAAACAAATATTGCTTAGGGTTTCCCTATTGTTGCATAGTTGTGTTTGCTGGGTAGGGTCGCCATTTAAAAATTCGTACAACTTGGCAGAAAATTTGAAAGTTTCTGTAGAAATTTCCAAAAAAAGGAGTCAAACATTGATCATTATATATAATCCGTATATGTATTGTTCATTCCAAATATCTGTTTTAAGTGTGTTAAATTAATAAAATGGAAGGTTTAACGGTTACACCACACGTGCACAATTTTTTCGGGAATATCTAAATAACTCAAGAACCATTAACATTAGGCAGCTATATAGAATAAAATACATAATTGATTTAAAAAGACTACAAAATTATAAGAATATATAGGGTGTTAGAAACAGTAATGTGTGTGTTATCATCCGGTCGAATTAGAAGTTCGGTTAGAACGACAATGTTTTATTTGAAACGCGGCCCTACTCAAAGTCATAAGACGATTTTAAAATTCTATTTTGATAAACACACTATAAACGTGCAGTAGACACTCATGGTGTGAGTGCCCTATATCATTGACTTTCTACACTATAGACAAACGGTAAGATAGGGAAAAGTGAAAACTAATATTTAGTGAATTTTTGCGTAAAATAGGCAACTTGTTATACACACTGGAATGCAAATATTATTGATTTTTTCAGTATGGAACGTCATTACATAAAAGGCACCATCAGCTTAATGACGTTTCATTCACACTTGTTATAATTGTGACGATGTCGATGTCACATACCTATTCCCACCCACATAGTTTATTCGAAAAATGTGTTTATAAATTCATCGCAATGCGTTCATTTTTTTAACACCAACAAATCAATTTTTAAAATCTGTTTTTTGAAAAAACCTTACCTCATCGGCGTCGAATCACGAAAAGATTATTTGTTTTTTGGAATCCGTGGAAATGTTTAATTTTGTTTAAGTTAAAAATGAGATGTTCATTTTATTTTGTTGCAGCTTAACATTCGTTAAGAATACATAGCTATCCCTTTCCGGGAATTACAAATCCGTTTGCCGGGGTGGTTAAGTCCCCACATAATACACTTCACATGTCACTTCATCTTTCTTACTCATTTCTAATCTTTTTTCTTATCCTGTTTTCTCATCAGTCATCACCCTTTCCCGTTGCTGTCCTTCATTCCTCTTTGAGTTATATTACCTTGTGTTTTTGTTTTTTTATGAGTTTATACAGTATATTTTTGATTCATTTTTCCTGTTACATGTTTCTATCTCCTGCATTTTTTCGTCATCCATTTGTTCTTTTTGCTCTTGTACATCTTATCACTTATCACCTTCTCTAAAGCATTTTTTGTACTCTTCCAAATCTTCTTTCCGCCCCGTCTTTAGCCTAATCCCCCCCCCCCCAAACCTTCCTTCCTTACTCTCAAATTGAGAGCGTGATAGACAATTTTTAGAACCAACATCACTCCGTTTTTCATGAATCCTGGGCGCAAATCTCAACAAAAATTCTCCGAAAATATCTGGAAAAATCCGGGACGAAATACTCTAGCGGGAAAAGTCCGCGAGAACATCTTATTTTCTTCTTCTTTTTTTTTTAATTAAAATCTCGATAATAAAAAATACTTTAAAAACACTCTGACTTAGAGGACTTGGTTTAATTCAAGAGGTGCAAAACGCAAAGGAGGAATTTTCTCATGGACTTTCCCCGCTAGAGCATTTCCTCCCGGATTTTTCAAGACATTTCGGGAGAATTTTTATTGAGATTTGCGCCCACGATTCAAAAACAACGGAGGAGTATTTTTACATGTTGAAAAGTCCTCTAAAAAATCTAAGGTTATCCTTAAGTAAATACGGTAGTGAAATTTATGCGGCTTGAAATGGAAATATGTACAAAAATATCGGACAGGACACCAACAAATAAAACTACAGCAGAAAATGTTTCAAAGCATTCCTGAAAGAAGCGTAAATAAAGAGTAGAGATTGAATTGCAGGTGTTGTTTTGTAACAGCACTGCAATTTCCATTGATTTTATCATAGTACGCAAAGAACG